>OZ022419.1:3401763-3959387 GCA_963989365.1 Rhimphoctona megacephalus
CTGTCTCTCTCTCTCTCTCTGTCTCTCTCTCTCTCTCTCTCCATCTCTGTCTCTCTCTCTCCTCTCTGCCTCTCTCTCTCTCTCTGTCTCCTCTCTCTCTCCTCTCTCTCTCTTCTCTCTCTCTCTCTCTCTCTCTGTCTCTCTCTCTCTCTCTCTCTCTCTCTCTCTCTCTCTCTCCTCTCTTCTCTCTCTCTCTCTCTCTCTCTGTCTCTCTCTCTCTCTCTCTGTCTCTCTCCTCTCTCTCTGTCTCTCTCTCTCTCTCTCTGTCTCTCTCTCTCTCTCTCTGTCTCTCTCCTCTCTCTCTCTCTCTCTCTCTCTCCTCTCTCTCTCTCTCTCTCTCGCTCTCTCTCTCTCTCTCTCTCTCTCTCGCTCTCTCTCTCTCTCGCTCTCGCTCTCTCTCTCTCTCTCTCTCTCTCTCTGTCTCTCTCTCTCTCTCTCTCGATGTTTTTCGATGTATGAGACCGTCGTTCGCTCGTATAAAAAAATTATAAAATAAAAGAAATTAATAATCAATAAATACGCTAGCGTTTGGCCCTTCTACATAAGCTCGAGAGCAATTCGTCAGCGACGAAAAACGCTCCTTTCTCGTGCCGTGCCAATTGTTAACCAATTTGTGACGTGGGCAAAATTACCACGTCACAATATATATATCACTGAACCTCAAAAAACTGTTTTTCTGAAATTTACACTTATGATCCACTCGTCCTGCACTCAACACTTCCAAAACTAATAGGTTAAAACATTGCCGATATTTCGAATACCATTACTTTTCCCGAATTTAGTTTCCCGATTTTCGTCACTGATAAATTTTCTTTCCCGATTTTACGACGAATGCCTGTCAATGGTTATTGTCTAAACAAACTCTGCTCACAGGTCCCATACTATTTATTTTTTATTTTATCAAATTCCGTTCAGACTTTCCATTGTACAAATACAGAGGAAAGATCACAGTCGGGACCAATCAGAAATCCGTCGCTATCGTTGCCGGAGACCGGCTTTGGTGGAAATGGGCTTTGATGGGCATCAAGAGGCCTTTGATTGTGTCGTCTGCGCGCATATACAGACACGGCAAATTCTTGAATATAGTAGAATCGAGTATAATCCTAAGCCTGTGCAAAGTTTTTTCTCAGCAATTACGCAACCAATCGTGCTGATTTTAGGGCTCAATCGATGATTTTAGGCATCGCTGAATTAGTCAAAAGTTCGCTTGAGTAGTGTTCCCGGAATCAATCTGATCAATGTGATTATTTTCAAGGAAGTTTCCATCGGTCGGTAACAAGTGGTCAGCAAATGTCGGGACGCGGCGGAGGTTTCCCTTTTTTACAATATCACGTATTATCTCTATTTTTGTTTTTTTGTGTCCTTAAATTTACTTTTAGAACTGTACTTTTTACTCTTATTAACTTCACCATTTTACTTCAATTTTACTTTACTTCACGTAAACTACGTTTACTTTACGTTTTACATTTCGAGGAAAAATATAAAAATCTATATAATAGTTCGGACTTATTCCGATAGGTGGCGACCTATGAATTTGGAATTTCGAAAAAAGACAAAATTATGATGAATTTTTATGATAACAAACAGCCACTATGATAAACTAACTTATTTTTCGGAAGCATTTCTAAATAACAGTTCGGAATGTTTCCTAATAGGTGGCGAGCTATGAATTTTCAATTCAGAGAAATGTAATAAAATTCCAATAATTTGTATCCTGTAAAAATTTATTTATCGTTCATTTATTATTCATTCTTTTACAATATTGTTTCTCAATTTTGTCGCTTTCAAAGTTGGATTCCAGCCTTTTTATAACATTTTGCAGATTATTCTGTATTAATATCGAATTTTAATCTTTGCGATTGAAAACATGAATTTTTGCATTAACTAGTTTTTCAACGATTCTGTTATTCCCTTATTTACTTCCTTATAAAAAATTATTTTCATTGTTGAAATTTAATAAGATTCTAACGATGTGTTGCAAAAATGCAGATTTTGAAATTAAAATTTACTGCTTCAAAAACATGTTTATTGTTAAAAAAATCAAAAACGTAAGTTGTTCGGTTCGCAAAAGAGAAAAGTTGAATGTTTACAATAATCGCCTTCAGATCGGTAATTTTTGCAAAAACGAGATTCGTCAATGACTCAGTCACGGTCATTCGGGCACCCGCATCGACGTCCACAAGACCCTTTATAGGTTGTTCGCCAATAGAAGTCGCTGTTCCAATCTGAAGAACGAAAAAATACCGATGTAAATCAAAATTGACGTATTTTATTTTCACTAAAAATATAATTCAAAACAGCCAATTTTTTCATACTCACAATTGAAAATTGTAAGATTGCGGTGACGGCAACATCGGCGAGAGGAGTGTGTAAGGGTCCAACGTATTGTTGCTGAGCTACGAGTCTAGTAACGCAGCGATCGACTTTGTTTGTTAAATAGCGTTTGCTGGCGGCAGACGGAAGTCGTAAAGCTCTAGAGAGAGCTTCTTGGAGTCCTTTTCGGCTGGACAAAGTGCTGAAAAGTGCAATCGGTTGCGTCATTGCAGTTTTTCGCTTCAGATCGAAAGTCTAACAGAAAAACGTACGAGTTAAAAAAAATGAAAATGACACAGGTAAATTTGAGAAGCAAAAAGAAAGCGAACCTTTTGTGGCATTTTAGCAAGAACAAGTTCAAGTTCCAAATCCACGGGATGCTTTATATTACTATCTTCGGTCCCGTTCAAATATTTAGTCGGACCGCAATGTTCCTCTTCTGAAAAAACAATCTTTCCCGAACCGGTAACAGTACCAACAAAATTAATTGGACATTTTCCACGTTTTGCAATCTTTTTCAGCAATTGATCATCTTCTTTTCTGCATAATATTGCATCGTTCTCTTGGTACTCCACTCCCCAAAGTTCCATTGTACTTATGCTCTCGTCACCAAGCTCGAAATTACGAGTGAAAATCACAGCTCCGGCAGGCTCGACGATTTCATTTAACGGGAGAAACCAGTTTAGGAGGCCGAAATTTTGGTGTTTTTCGTGATTTTTTTTTAACAGGGAAAGAATAATCAGAATTTGTTTAAACTTGAAGGATATTTTATTCATGTTTTGAAGTACACTTTGTAATTTGTTCAAGTCATTTCCGCCGGAAATAGTGGAGTTAGGAGCTGCTGTCCATGGACGACTTTTTTCAACTGGTAGGCATTCTAGCTCAAAAAGTTATTGACCAATCGTTCTGAAAATTAGTGTGAATATTCTTTATTCAATTACAATCTATATGAATCTCACTCTGGGATGATATTATTATTAAAAACATTTTTTTTTAATGCAAAAAAGGTGAAAAAACGTGGTATAAAAACATGACATTGTGTTCAAACACCTCAAAAACATGCAATTTTCAACTTTTTTTATCACAATTAGGTTCATATTCTTAGGAAATATGTTGTTAACGAAAAAAGAAAATTGTAATGATTACAGATAAAAATTGTGACTTCAGGAATGCCCACCAGCAGAAAACCCGGACGGCGATCGTCCATGCACAGCAGCTTCTAACTCCACTATTTTCGGCAGAAATGACTTGAAAAAATTACAAAGTGTCCTTCAAAACATGAATAAAATATCCTCCAAGTTTAAACAAATTCTGATTATTCCTTCCCTGTTAAAAAAATTCACGAAAAACGCCAAAATTTCGGCCTCCTAAACTAAGTTCTCGCCTTAAATCTGGATGAGGATGAATCGTCTGATATTTTCTCCGACCAAGAAACTGTCAATTTATCCGAAGCTACGATTTTTGACGAAGGTAAGACTCCCAATTTTTTACCTTTTTGTCGGATATGTGTGGAATATATGTTTGTAACTCCAGCCATCATTTTTGCGCATCAATAATGTTTAATACTATCGATAATATACAGAATGTCTAACGATCTGAAAAGTCAGAGTTAGGTTCATATAGATTGTAATTGAATAAAGAATATTCACACAAATTTTCAGAACGATTGGTCAGTAACTTTTTGAGCTAGAATGCCCACCAGATGAAAAAAAAGTCGTTTCGAGAAAAACGCGTTTAAAAAAAAATGTAGCGAAAACGAGAAACTCAAGGCAGTAATTAATTATATAAACTGCTCACCGCTTAATCAGCTATTCCAGCACCATATAGCATATAGCACCTCTTCTTCTTCAAACGCATCATTTCGGGCTTGCGTCTCCTCATTTCGAGCTTTCCGAGCTTCCTTGGTCTCCAACGAGCTGCGCCTATTCTGCCTTTTCACGCGCTGCTCATCCATGTTCCCGGCAAAATTGAAGCTCTGCGAGCCAACTACGAGTTTTAATTCGTTCATCAGCATCAGAAGGGCTGAGTTTCCTTCATTAAATAACGCAGTAGCCAAGAATGCTGCAACCTCGACTATTTTCAAGCCAGCATGTAGGTGCTTTGGAGCCAATCGCCAAACGGTCGAATTGAAACTTTCATTAGCGTTCTGCGTATGACCGTTTAAACATCTCGTCCGCAAATCGTCTCTCGATAAATCTTTGTATATTGGAAGAATTTCTTTTTGAACATCGGGGTGTAATGAGGCAGGGTGCGCTTCAGGCTCCGTTCCAAGTGCTTTAGCTTGCTGCCACTTGCACCAGCTGTCTTCTCCCTCTGGACAGTTATCGTGTTGTGGATTGTCGTCTGTGGATATCATGTGCTGAAAAGTTGCCATTATGGCCTTCTTCATGTCTTCGATGCTGTTTACATTTCTTCGAATCGCTAAGCCGTAATACGTGCTGAGCTTTTTTACCAAAGCCTGTCAACTTTCCTTTTCCGCCCAGTTTTTTAGTTTTCCTGATGTTTCGGAGCCGAGTTCCCATCCTTTTCTGAACATGGCCTGTGCATTCACTTTTGACAACTGTCAGTTCGTCACCGTAGGGATTTAAATTAACAACTGCTGTGAACGTTTTCGAATCTCCATCACTGATATAATTGCCGTATTTTACAACATATAGTTCTTCCGATCTCAAGAACATCATTTTCACATATTTCACTTCCATGCTTCCCGCGAAGCCTTCATGTATTTTCATGCAATTTCCTTCGTCATGATCGTCTTTCCATACTAGATATTCTGCTGAATTTTTCGATTTGTTCTTCCAATATATACATGATTGGCAGTAACTGCTTCGTATAACCAGATCGATGACTTTTCCGGAGTAATATCCGATGAGCGTTGTAACACCATATAGTGATTTGAATCCTCGTTTTTTCCAAGTTCCATCACCAGACACTTTCAAATTCAGAGTAGGTCTCTTGCGTTTCTCGTTCTCTTTCTTTTCTTCATCAACAGCTTTCTTACAGCAGAATTCATACACTTTTTTCGCAGCGGCGTGGATGTGAGTGCAAATTCCATTGTAAGTCTCTTCAGCTATACCATTGCCGATGTCCATGTAATTACAAAATAAATTCAGTCCTTGTCTGCCAACACCTAAGAGCCGTATGACAAATACAATCCTACGATTTATCTCAAATCCAGTGTTGAGTAAAGGACCTGAATTGATTTGTCTCGATCCACAGTGGCAATCGACAACAAGCTTGAAACCAAGGCCACGTTTTCCAGTTTCTTGAAATTTCACATTCTGTTTGCAATTTCGACAAATAAGAATTTCCGACAAACCAGTGAATACGGTGAAAAATTCGATGCGCCTATAACAATGTACAGGATTTACAGTCACATTCTCACTGGTAGCAGTCGAAAGTTTTTTTTGCGCTGGCACTTCCATCTTCACTAACACTTGACTCACTCCTGATGTGTTGATTTCCTTGGATGGATCTCTTACGTGGTCTACCACGTCGTTCGCTGCACTCACGATAACCTTTCGGATACGCTGACATTTTTACTTCTAACACTCGGTAGGAAAGCCGGAGCTAAACTGACCAAACTCGACGCTCTGTCGAAATATTTCAAAGGTTCGAGTACATTCTACCCAAGGCCAATCAAGAACATCTGCCGAAATCCCCCTCTCTCTGTTATCCCGTAGTACAGTGGTATTGAGCCAGGTAACTGAATAAGGGACTACCTGAGCGACCGCTCCGTTCTAACTACCGCGCGCTTCGGCGCCGAACCAACGGGTGGTCACTTAAGTGCTCATAGCATCGGAACTAATCGGAATTTTGCTTTGTAATTTTGGCAACATATTCTTGAATAGTTTTACTAACAATTTATGAAATAAAAAAGTCGATTTTTTTACCCGTCTACACTGGTTTCCCGCCTTAAGCAACTTAATGCGACATTGTGGGAGAGCGCTCTTTCGTCACTTAGTAAAATCGCTTGAAATTTCACTCATTTTTGATCGCCCAAAATCATCGAGAATATATCCTCCTCCGATCTGTGTTTACACGATAACAGAAAACTAGAAAATGCTTCGCTAACAAATACGACTCATAACCTAAAAATCACTGAAGAATTCAAGGTATTGAGCTGTCTTTAAAATATTCGCGTATATTTTTCATCCACGAAATTGTTCGACAATGCAGACATTCCAGGAATTCACGATTTGTCACTAGAACCTAATTCGTAGGATTCGTAGTAGTGGATATCGTTGACTTTTTTCCGCCGCCAAAATCTCTCGGTTAAATTCAAATATGGATGATGAATTTTTTTTATTAATAAGTGTGATGAGCTCAAATAATAAGCGGAATGGAAATATAACTTCACCGGCGAATGAAGATATAAATAAAAATAAAAATATCAACCCATCGGTGAGGTTATATTTTTATTTCATTGACTATACTATTGATAACCCCATATTTTTCAAACCAAAGATTACTTTCAGTTTTTGTTTTATCATCACGGCAAAGATAATAATAATAATTATATACGTAATAATAGTTTAATTATGGGGTTTCGGTACAATTCTATTGTTTTCAAGCAAAGCACCAACTTCACATAGCAATATTTCGTCGAAAACAAATAAAAAAAGCGTGTTCGTTCGGTTGATGCGGGGAAAACTCGCCATTTTCGTTGATGAATAATTGAATAATTAATAAACCATGTAGGCGAATTATTTAATTTTTGGATACCGGAATTGCAATAGTATACTTAATGGTTTGGCAGTTTTTTAATTAGTTTTTAACATTTTTTCTCAGTATTTCATTCGTAAAACTGTCGTTCACCAATGACCGTAGGCATCTCACCATGTTAAAAAGTGTTTTGTGATATTTAATTTCACAAAAACGGTGTAGACGATCGATTTAAAATTTGGACGACACATCCAGTACATGTCAAAGAATATACTGTGTAAATTTGAAGTAGATGGTTACATTTTGCCACTTGTACCGAAACTCCTTAATGATTTCACTTAAAAAAACACCCTTACCGGTGTTGTTGAAGATTATATTCTCTGGTCATTTTTTATTCTAATCCACACTTTATCCGTGCACCCCGCACTACATGACTATTAAACTTCGTTCAAACCTAATTAATAAAACAATTTATCGAAATTGCTCGCACGACCCGCACTTCGTTATGTCACAACAAACTCCGTTTAAGTGGCAATACACGGTTGCGTTCGAAAACTCACTCATTCGAACGCACTCCAGCGGCAAGCTGTTGCCGAAGACCGGCTTTCATAAAAACTGATTTCCGAGGGTCCGCCGAGACTTTTCATTGTGTCATATACAGACACGGCGAATCCTTCGATGTGTTAGAAATTTTTACATAATCTTGAGCCTGTGCAATGTTTTTTCTCAGCAATTATGCCACCGATCATGTTGATTTTAGGCTCGATCGATAGAGAATTTCACAATTAGTCTCCAGTTCAATTTTCAAAGCATCAAATGGCTCCTGAACTTCGTAATTAAACGAAATGACATGCCAATTTTACCCCCACCACCGCGAAAAGTTTTATTAGGAGAAAGTATAGTCTCGGCGAGCCTCGGGCCAGCAGACGACAGGGCTATCAATGTACTTGTCCCGAGACTCTACCGAGTCTCTTGATAATACGTAGAATAAAATATGTATAATATAAATAATACTTCTACTACAGAGTGAACATAACACGGAATCTAATGTTTCGACGTTATCACGACTTTATTCCTGTATCTACATCGCTCACTCGAAGGTTGCATTTTATTTATTTGTATTTTACGTTTAAATAATTATTATACATTGGTTCTCTCATTTATACACAATTTGTTGCTGATAACGCGTTAATTATTTGCTATATTCTTCCTTGCCACTGCAGAAGTCCGATGAATGGTTCGAACTAATCGTATTTTTTAAGCGAGACCATTTTTTTTTTCAGGCGTGTAGTTATTACCTAAGGATGAATATCGCGACGTTCGGACGAAAAGGACTACCGAATCAATAAACGACGATTTAGTTGGACCATTGGAAACGAGAGTTGAATCTAGCCTCGGGCAGTGGTGCGTCTTCCGGTAAACCTGGGGTCGCGTCTTCGTATATAATACGTTTCTCTGGCTCTGGTTTTGGGCGTTCCGAATCGTGGATCTTAACTTCGCAGAAGTAACCATAGCCCGGACGTTCGACATTCAACTTGTCCAACACACACTTGTCATAGACCGCCTGAGTTTGACGGCAACTAAAATAACATTCGAATCAAGAGATTTGTTTACTTCTGAATACTTCATTTTTCTACCGAACATGCGGAGAACACTTTGTACGTTGATACAGTTTTTCGTAATTTCAAACACAGAGTTTCAAGCTTGGACTAGATTTATGTATTCAGGACTATTAAAAATAAACATAGTTGATTATGAATCTGATAAAAGTTTTAAAAAACTCATTAGATATTCTAAACTCGTTTACTAATATATTCAAATATATTTTAATACTCGGGCAGCCAGAAAATAGGAGAGAACATTGACCAATCATTCAATTACTTTTGAGCTAATTAATATTTTTTTTTTAAGTTTGTGTTTTTATTGGTAGCTTAAGCCAAACTGGTGTTTCAAACACCTGTAAACATTCATAATTAGTTATAATACTATTATTATGTTAAAGTTTGCATCATTGTAAAACAACGGAATACTCAATTTTTAGTTTATAAATTTAATAATTGGTGACATTGTCCAAACTTTCCTTGCAGATTTAGGTTTTGGGTAAAATAAGTCTGACCAATTTTCAAAATCTAAATAACAAGAGTTTCAGGCATTGCTGTAAAAAATGAAAATGCATTTTATTCCAGCTTACATAGTCAAGTAATACATCACGATATACGTAGTTGTAACAATATAGTTGTATACTATGCTATTACTGTGTTATTGCTATGATATGAAATTTTTTAATTTTGGTATCAGAAATTTTTAGCCGCACTCAAATTAAGAGAATTGTTGACTCTTTGTTTGGCTATTTGTTGATAAATCGAAAATAAATAACATTAATGTTAATTATCATAAAGAGTTTGCAATGAATTTTGACATACTATGCGTAAGGACACCATCCTCCACACATAGAGACATGCAAAAAATTGGTCACAACATTTGTCACTGTTTTTGAGAACAGTGGCGACAAAGGAATACCCTCCTATCAGTTGATCACAGTGAAATGCATAACTCCCATCTTTTGCCCTTCGGGTAGTTGGGAGTTAAAAAAAAGAACAAAGCAATCCAAAAAAAGAAAGAGAACTGAAAGATTGAAAAAATAAAAATACTTATTCATTGAATTCTCAGGGCATAAATTTAAAAAGAAGGTTCAGAAGCAATCAGACAAGTTGTTAAGGGTAACTTTGGTTCAACAGTACCAGCAAAAAATAATGAATAGTTAGGGAAGGAAATAATCTCTACTCACTGTTCAAAAGCACCGATTCCGCTTGACTTGTCGATACAGTTGTAATATTGCGTAAACTCGTTGTAGCAATTCTTCTTAATCTTTCTGAAGAAATCAAGAGCACAAGCAGTCACGGCTTTGCCTTCATCTACACATTTACGAGCATCCTGAGTTTCATCCCGACATAGCATAAACTCCTGTAATTTTTTGTTATCAAGCATTTGCAATGGACCAGGATTGAGCTTCTCTAAATTTCCTCACCGGGTTAAAACAATTTGAGCTAGTTTTAGAGGTGCTGCACTAATGGGTAGCTTCAATTGGTTTCAAAAAAGGTGCAAATTATACGTTTGAAAATATGAAACTATCGTATAGACGTACGAAATTTGTTAACAAGATGGTAAAAAAAATTATTGAAAACTTTAAATCTGGAGAAACTTGAACTTTTCACGAAAAAAATACATTGGGATCGTCCGGACACCCGCGTGACCAAGGAGGGTTGAAAATCATCCATCAAAGGATATTCGTTAAAACTTTTTTGAACTATGAACAAACAAGATGAGAGCGACTATTTACTCAAGAGGCAGAGTTTGCGTTATCGAAAGTTAGTCGGACTTTTTTGTTTTTTTTTGGGGTTATGTCAGAAAGAATAAAAATTACGTAACTTTCGGCTGTTGAGGGGGAAAAAAGGAAGAAATACAAAATGACCTCGTGTCGTGTCATGTAAAAAAGTATGATTTATTTGAAAGTCAAAAAATCATGGGGGGGGGGGGTCACTTACGTTATTGTGATGTTCGCAATATTTTCCCATAGTAAAAGCCGCCGCCTGCAATAATGGAAAACTGACATTTAACTCCGGGACCGTAAGCTCGTCCTCGGTAGGTAGGCTCGTATTTTTTGTCACCACCATTTTAAATCGGTTGTTATAACAATACTAGTGAGAAAAACTCAAAGGTTTCACACGTCTCCCAAAAACAGCATCAAGTGCGTCCGCAATTTACAATCTCGTCAGTTCACAACTACCATCAACGAAGTCAGATTTAGGGATGGGCGATGTTTTTCGATTAATCGATTGTACCGATACTATTATTCGAATAATCGATTATATTTTGTCGATTGTTTTTCTCGTCGATTAATCGATTTTCGGTTTTTATTCGGCAATATCGACGAGTTTCTCCCCTCCCCTATTATATATAATAAAAATGCAAAAAATGCACGCAGTGAGTAGCGACAACGAATTCAGACGTAGCATAGAAGATAGAAGCACAGTAACAGGAGGCGGATTATGTGCAGAGATCGAATTCGATCAGTCGACTTCATCGCGGTTTCTGCTCTGCTATTTTTTAAGGTCTGTGCTTTATGCGTCATAGGATTATTTTTTGGGAGTTTGTTTGGCGCTAGCAACAACGATACCGACACGAAAGAAAGTGACATAGTTCCCCTAGACCATGGATTGGTCACTCAAGAAGAATGGTATTAGGATGGCATATTCTCGCTTTCACGTTGTCGAATTCGAATTCGATCGGTGCACATAATCCGCCTTCAGTTCTTATGGCCATGGCGGCTCTGAAACTCTGAAGACAAACTTTCTGCGACTCGAATTGCTGCTTGGCGGCGTGGCGGTCGCGGTGCGGCAGCGATCTCTCTCTTTCCCGCTTGCAGAGCGGAAACACATTTCTCTCTTTTTTCTATTGATTGATTTCTCAGACGTAAAACATGGTACGCTGAAAGAACTTCGATTGGAGATTTAAAACATCAATATATACAATACATCGTTCACCATTTTTGTACCAGTTTCACTACTAACATTAATGGTGTAAACAGAATAGTCCAAGTAGTAGCGGCGTCAGCTAGCGATCCGGAGGCTCAGGGATCGAACCCGGCTGATGGAACTTTTTTTTTCATCATCGTATTTGTTTTTTTCAATCAAATCGATCCCACTTTAAAATTCAATTATTGAAGCCATTCCCCCCTTTTCTTCTGAATAGTCCGGTTGGAGGAGAAAAAATATATTTTTGATTCAAAATATTATTTTTGTAATTTTATTTGACTAAATAACTTAGTAACTCAAAGCTTTGCGATTATAACAACTTAAACAGTTGGAAATTGATTTTCTTTTCTTCTTTTTTAATTCGCTCCAATAATTGAATTTTGTAGAGGGATCGATTGAATTGAAAAAACAAATACGATGATACAAAAAAAAAAGTTACATCAGCAGGGTTTGAACCCTGGATGTCCAGAACATCAACTCCTCACGCTGAAACCGGGACTATTCCATGATCGCTCAAATATGATATAGAAAACTGGTACAAAAACTGTGAGCTGTGCTTAATATATATGTTGATATTTTAAATCTACATTTAAGATTTCTTCAGCGTACTTGAGCTGGTACATCCTGCGTAAGATCACAAACTCCAGACTTAAAGACCGGATAATAAGCTGCTCGGGGAAGGGAAAGCTATACGTCTGAATTCGTTGGCAGCGACCTTATTTTTTATGTTAAGCTCCTTATTTATTTACGTCGTGAATCAATCCTTCAGGTAAAACCATTATTTGATAATTTATGATTATTTATGTTAATTAACAAAAAAAAATAATATTTTCAATATTATTCACGATTATCAATAATAATGTTAATAATTTTTCAGATACTGAATTCATGGGCAAAACCGGATTCCAATTAAGGACTTTTCTCAAGAACCGCTCAAGAATCTTCTCGAGCGTTATACACAAAAATGTAAAATAAATGAAAGAATCCACCAATGAGCAGTTTAAAATTATTTTTATTCTTCGATTAATCGATTCACCGATTTTTTAAACTGGAAAATCGATTTTCAGAAACGATTTTTTTTCCAATAATCGATTTATTAAAAATCGATTATTTTTTCAACATCGCCCATCCCTAGTCAGATTTATATAGAAGCCCAGTTCTTATGGGCGCCTTCAAGAGTTCTGTATAGTTAGCAGACAAATTTGACAATATAAATTTTTTATTATTGCTATATTTTGGGAATTATTTATGCCATTTATTGACATTAACATCATAATTTTCGAAATAATAGTTTATTGATAATAAATAAAAATGTATTGGGCGTATAGTTAGCAGAACGTAATGCAAAGTTCTTTTTTTTTTTAACAATCAACTAGAAATCATTTGGGAAACATATTAGTAATGCTACAATAATTTGCGAAGTAATTATTTTATCACGATAACGCAAAACCTAAGTCAATCAATTATTCCAAGAGAAATCCGCCGCTTTCCTAGGGATTTTCTGTTATACCCCGTCTCTCATCTCTCATTGGATATCGCTGCTGAGTACGTGTAGAGGTGTGCTGTGGCTATAACCCGTCAATTAATAATTGTAGTTATATCAACCATATCAACAATGAACAATATCAATTTGGTGCGAAAACGAACGTCATCATGTGTTATTCAACCTCTTGAAAAATAAGTATGGATGAGTGGGAAACGTACAGTGGAAACGTATACCGGTAACGTAAAAGTCGATAACGAAATAGAACACGTAATGTTTAATCTGATCGACGAAGCTGCTTTCCTTCAACCTTACCTAATCATTATTTATCATTAATTATAATTAATTATAGTTAATATATATATATATATATATATATATGTATGTAAGAAATGTATATATATATTATATGTAAGGGAATCGAGTAATTTGATAACTAAAAATAGTAGGGTGGGTTTGGGTCATCTTGCGGTTGTTCTTTGAATAGTTGGACATGTGGAAATAGTATTTTTACATGACCAACTATTCAAAAAACAACCGCAAGATGACCCAAACCCACCCTACTATTTTTACAGTCATCAAACTACTCGAATAACTCTTAAAAACTTTGATGACCGTCATCAAAATGACCAAAAGTCTTCAAAGTACACGAATAACTCTTAGAAAAGTCATTAAACTACTCGATTGTCTTACATGGTAGCACGTCTAAATATCACAGTCAAAATTCACACGACAAAATATCACGGACAAAATATCACGTCGACAGTATATCACAGCCATGCAGGAATTTATTGATGCTCAATGTTGTGTGTGTATGCTGTGAGTGTTGTACATAGTGTATTGGCCGTATAGTTAGCAGAACGTAATGCAAAATTCTTTCTTTTTTCGCAATCAACTAGAAATCATTTGGGAAACACATTAGCAATGCTAGAATAATTTGCGAAGTAATTATTTTATCACGATCACGAAACCTAAATCAATCAATTATTTCAAGAGAAATCCGCTTTCCTAGGTATTTTCTGGTATACCCTGGCTCTCATCTCTCATTGGCTACCGCTGCTGAGTGCGAGTAGAAGTGTATAACCCGTCAATTAAATGTAGTTATATCAACAATAAACAATATCAATTTAGTGCGAAAACGTGATGTGTTATTCAACCTCTTGAAAAATAAGTATGGATGAGTGGAAAACGTACAGTGGAAACGTATACGGGTAACGTAAAGGTCGATAACCAAATAGAACACGTAATATTTAATCTGATTGACGAAGCTGCATATATATATATATATATATATATATATATATATGTAAGAGATGTATATATATTATATGTAAGAGGATCGAATAATTTGATAACTGTAAAAATAGTAGGGTGGGTTGAGGTCATCTTGCGGTTGTTTTTTGATTAGTTGGACATGTGGAAATAGTATTTTTACATGTCCAACTATTCAAAAAACAACCGCAATATGACCCAAACCCACCCTACTATTTTTACAGTCATCAAACTACTCGAATAACTCTTAAAAACTTTTATGACCGTCATCAAAATGACCAAAAGTCATCAAAGTACACGAATAACTCTTAGAAAAGTCATTAAACTACTCGATTGTCTTACATGGTAGCATGTCTAAATATCATGGTGAAAATATCACACGACAAAATATCACGGACAAAATATAACATGACAAAAAAACACACGAACAAAATATCACCGCGACAAAATATCACATAACAAAAAATCACCTCTACAAAATATCACATGACAAAAAATCACTGCAACAAAATATCACGTCGACAGTATATCACAGCCAGGCATGAATTTATTGATGCTCAATGTTGTGTGTGTATGCTGTGAGTGTTGTACATGGCAGAATGGATAACGGTTCGCAGTTACGCCAGAGCGGGGGTGATTCCTGATATATACAGACTATTGTATGTAGATAATCGTAATGATAATTTAGTATCAATTCACCTTGAGTCTTGATTAATTGTATTGAATTTGAGATTGGTGATGTTGCCGGATATGAAACATTGATAGAAAGCGAATATTTTAATAAACATCCCGAGGTATTGAAGAACTAAGTTGTGTATTTTGAAGAAAATTATATGGGTAATGCATTGACTCTAACCCACCCTATTATTTTCACATGTCCAACTATTCAAACAACAACCCAAAGACGACCCGAACCCACCCTATTATTTCCACATGTCCAACTATTCAAACAATAACCCAAATATGACCCGAACCCACCCTACTATTTCCACATGCCCAACTATTCAAACAACAACCCAAAGATGACCCAAACCCGCCCGACTATTTCCACATGTCCAACTATTCAAACAACCCAAAGATGACCCGAACCCACCCTACTATTTCCACATGTCCAACTATTCAAACAACAACCCAAAAATGACCCGTACCCACCATACCATTTCCACATGTCCAACTATTCAAACAACAACCCAAAGATGACCTGAACCCACCCTACTATTTCCATATGTCCAACTATTCAATCAACAACCCAAAGATGACCCGAACCCACTCGACTATTTCCACATGTCCAACTATTCAAACGACAACCCAAAGATGACCTGAACCCACCCTACTATTTCCACATGTCCAACTATTCAAACAATAACCCAAAGATGACCCGAACCCACCCTACTATTTTCACATATTCAACTATTGAAACAAAAACCCAAAGATGACCCGAACCCACCCTACTATTTCCACACATCCAAGTATTCAAACAACAATCCAAATATGACCCTAACCCACCCTACTATTTCCACGTGTCCAACTATTCAAACAACAACCCAAAGATGACCCGAACCCACCCTACTATTTCCACAATGCATTACGCAAATTCGGGCAGGTCGATAATGCGTGCTGATTTTTAGATTAGCGTTTCCTTGCGTGTTTCAAATAAAATAATTTCATTGTGATATATTGTCGGGGTAGTTTTTCGTCGTGTGATATTTTTTACGTGTGATATTTTGTCCGAGTGATATGTTGTCCGTGTGATATTTTGTCCGTGATATTTTGTCAGTGTTATTTTGTCACTGACAAACTATCACGGACAAAACTATAACGGACAGTGTTTGTCACTGACAAACACTGACAAAATATCACGGACAAAATAACACACGACAAAATATCACACGGACAAAATATCACAGGACAAAATATCACGCGGACAAAACATCACACGTACAAAATATCGCACGACAAAAAACGACCCCGACAATATATCACAATGAAATTATTTTATTAGAAACACGCAAGCAAACGCTAAACTAAAAATCAGCACGCATTATCGACCTGCCTGAATTTGCGTAATGCATTGTGGAAATAGTAGGGTGGGTGGGTGGGTTGGTTGTTTGAATACTTGGACGTGTGAAAATAGAAGGGTGGGTTCGGGTTATCTTTGGATTGTTGTTTGAATAGTTGGACATGTGGAAATAGTAGGGTGGATTCGGGTTATCATTGGGTTGTTGTTTAAATAGGTGGACATGTGAAAATGTGTGGGTTCAGGACAACTTAGGTTGTGGTTTGAATAGTTGGACATGTGGAAATAGTAGGGTGGGTTCGGGTCATCTTTGAGTTTTTGTTTGTATAGTTGGACATGTGGAAATAGTAGAGTGTGTTCGGGTCATCTTTGGGTTATTGTTTGAATAGTTGGACATGTGGAAATGCATGAGTTCATGTCATCTTTGGGTTGTTGTTTGAATAGTTGAACATGTGGAAATAGTAAGGTGTGTTCGGGTCATCTTTCGGTTGTTGTTTGTATAGTTGGACATGTGGAAATAGTAGGGTGGGTTCGGATCATCTTTGGGTTCTTGTTTGAATAGTTGGGCATGTGAAAATATTAGGGTGGGTTCGGGTCATCTTTGGGTTCTTGTTTGAATAGTTGGACGTGTGGAAATAGTAGAGTGGGTTCGGGTCATCTTTGGGTTATTGTTTGAATAGTTGAGCATGTGGAAATAGTAGGGTGGGTTCGGGTCATCTTTGAATTGGTGTTTGAATAGTTGGACATGTGAAAATAGTAGGGTGGGTTCAGGTCATCTTTAGGTTGTTGTTTGAATACTTGGACGTGTGGAAATAGTAGGATGGATTCGGGTCATCTTTGGGTTGCTGTTTGAATAGTTGGACATGTGGAAATAGTAGGGTGGGTTCGGGTCGTCTTTGGGTTGTTGTTTGAATAGTTGGACATGTGAAAAGAGTAGGGTGGGTTTGAGTCAATGCATTACCGATATAATTTTCTTCAAAATACACAACTTATGTTAGTTCTTCAATACCTCGGCGTGTTTATTAAAATATTCGCTTTCAATCAACGTTTCATATCCGGCAACATCATCAATCTCAAATTCAATACAATTAATCAAGACTCAAGGCGAATTGATACTAAATTATCATTATGATTATCTACATACAATAGTCCGCGTACATCAGGAATCACCACCACTCTGGCGTAACTGCGAACCGCTATCCATTCTGCTATGTACAACACTCACAGCATACACACACAACATTGAGCATCAATAAATTCCTGCATGGCTGTGATATACTGTCGACGTGATATTTTGTCCGTGATATTTTATCGTGTGAATTTTGACTGTGATATTTAGACGTGCTACCATGTAAGACAATCGAGTAGTTTAATGACTTTTCTAAGAGTTATTCGTGTACTTTGAAGACTTTTGGTCATTTTGATGACGGCCATCAAAGTTTTTAAGAGTTATTCGAGTAGTTTGATGACTGTAAAAATAGTAGGGTGGGTTTGGGTCATCTTGCGGTTGTTTTTTGAATAGTTGGTCATGTAAAAATACTATTTCTACATGTCCAACTATTCAAAAAACAACCGCAAGATGACCCAAACCCACTCTACTATTTTTAGTTATCAAATTACTCGATTCCCTTACATATAATATATATATATATATATATATATATATATATATATATATATATATTGTAACGGTACGTTTTTATGGAACACGCCGCTACGCGTGAATTCGAGCTTGTTATAATAAGGAGCAGGTATGAAAGAAAGCGAGAAAAGGCACGGATTTGATTTTAACAAAAGAATAATAACATTTATTCAAAATAACACAAAGATGATTTTTGTTGTACAACAAATTTTGTTCAAATAAAGACAATTTTTATTTATCTCGCGTATTTTCTTCTATTATTTTATTCGCATGGATCATTTCTTTTCACGGAAACAAAGATATTTGTTCTCTTATTATTATTTCATCAATTATTAGCGGTTTGGTGTCTTTCTTTACAATAGAATGGGAAATAATCGATTCGTCGCTCAAAAACAATAAAAATGACAAATTTTTCTGATTAATTTTTCCAAAATAGTCAATTAAACTTTATAGAGGCTCTATACAATAATAACAACCTTAGTCCGTGACTCGATATAATCTTACAGTAATTGAACTATTTTGGACAAAGGAAATTCTTGACTTCGATTACTCTCAACGTTTTATTTCTTGATTGTTCATTTAATTCTGTAATTTCGCTTGTTTTGTAATATCTTAATTATTCAGACAAAATGTCCTGGTGACTCATTCTGGTTATTTTAAATTCAAATTTCAATTATTCAGTTTAATAATAATAATAACAATAATTTAATAATCTCCAATTCCAGCCAGCTATATTTTTTTTATTAGGTAAAGGAATAATGAATTTGATAGGAGGTTAGGAATACCAGCCGCAGGAATTGAACGAACCCGAACAACTCCGTCACCAGTATCCCTTAAAGGATAGATAATTGGCTGCAGGGATAGAACGAAGCCGAACTACCCCGTCACCAATCGGTAATTTATCCTAAACCGGCTGCAGGAATCGAACGAACCCGAACGACTCCGTCACCTGAAAAGGATAAATTTGGAGGAAATAGAAATATTGGGTATACACCAGCTGCACGGATAGAACGGAGCCGAACTACCCCGTCACCGGTGTATAGGAAAATTTAGGATAGGTAGTTGAGCTGGTTATGAAACTCGAGAATAATTTGACGCTAAGAGTTTAGTGTCTCTATCCAGAATAAGCCAACAATGCTTGTCGTAGCTAGCTTACTAGTCTCTTTTCAGAGTCAGGTATTAGCTGAGAGTGAGCTGGGAATGGGCTCTCGATGCCTCTGAGCACGCTCTTTTATACTGTTCGAAACAAAGGAATCATAATAATAATACAGTCTAAAAATAACTCGAGCACCGGTTACTCCGCAAAATAATCTCGAACCAAAGTCTGGCTTCTAAGTTCTCTTATTGGCCCTCCTTGTTGCTACGCAAGGCCCGATTGGCTCGGCTCAAGGCCAGTTCACATCGCACATGTGCGAGAATAATTAACTTCTCCATTTTATATTTTTTATCGAATTTTATAATTTCTTAATTCTCTTTCATTTTTCAGTCATCGATTATTTCCCATTTTTATCAACAAGGATAGTGTCTGTCAAAAGTTATTAATGATTAAAAAAAATAATTAAAACTTCTTTCTGATTCGTCAATTCCCTAGTACTATCGCCATGCGCATGTGCAGACGTAGTTGATCCACTCGTTTCGTACAAATAAAATTATCTAGTGGAGAATTTTGTATCCTTGTTTGCTCACTTATTCGCTATTTCGTTTTATCTAAATCCTAATTATTCATTTTTCTACAAAAAGCAATTAATTATCATGATAAAATAAAGAAACACGTATTTGTAAAATTAGTTTTGATTTTTCCCGGTAGGAGGCGACGCTAGTGAGCGATGTGCACATCACGTAAGTGCAGCTCTGTTCGCGTTACAGTTTTAAGATGGCCGCCTATTTATTAATTATTATTAAGATGGCCGAATATAATTTATTATTAATATAATTTATAATTAATTATTAATTATTATTAAGATGGCCGAATATAATTTATTATTAAGATGGCCGAAAAAGGATTTGTATTTAGTTAAAAGGGGTGAGAGAATGTTTTGCGTTTCAATATATATATATATTGAAATGATATTGCTTTTTATTGTTTCATAAAATTAGTGGATTCAGAGCACGAAGCAGGTGTAAATTAATATAGACTTTTTGTTGGTGAATATTCACGTGAAAATCGTGTGTTTATTCAAATAATACTTATTATCATGAATTACAATATTTATACATAAATTATTTGAAATTTTCTTTTATTTATTACTAACTTTTCACTTTTAGTCACTAACAATCGTTTTCAATGCAATAGGATATGCTTTCTAGTCTTTTTCTAGATCCGCCCTTAGGTTTATGGTATTGTATTATAGCCTCTGCACACCGCACGCGATGAGCGATAGCCAATGAGACCTCTGCTTTTCCGAACGTCACATCCGCCGCGAGCTCCCTCGCGACGTCGCTCACGGAGTTGACCAAGTTTCAACTTTTTCACCGCTTGACGCTCGCGACGAGCGACGGCGCGTTCTGCAGTCGACATTTTAAAGCCAGTATAATCGTTCTGTCTCTATCCAACACATGGAGAATGAAAAAGTACAATGAAAGAATAAGTTTTCGAACGCACCTGTATAGTTGTTGACAGTTGTGTTTGGTGCTGGTGAAAAAACTGACTTGTGTAAAAATTTTGAGGTTGTTCATTGCAAAGACCTTAAAATAAAGTTTAAAAAATTCAGTATGTCATTTTTATTTTCTTTTATTGATTTACACATATATTTTAGCAATTTTTTAGCACTTCACCATCTGTTTACCACGTAACCACACTTTCAATGTCTTGTGTACTGTTGCGATGCTTGTCGCTTGCGTCGCTCGTCGCTCGTCGCTCGCGGTGTGAACATAGGAAAATAAATTTTCACGAACGCGTCGCTCATACCTCTGTGAATTTGGCCGACTGATTTTGGATTTCTGAATTTTTGTTTATATCAATCGTTTGTCGGGTTCTTGTCGGTGATTGTCGGATTAAAATCGACGTTTGTCGGAAATTAGTTAAATAGAAAAATTAAAAACAAAAATCCGTGTGAAGTTAGCCGATTTTTTTCAATTTTGAGATATCATAAATTTTCAAACGCCTAATCAAAGCGCAATCGTTTGTCGGATACGAGTTTCATAATTAAAAAGTTTGTCGGATGTTTGTTCATTAGAAAAATATTAAAAAAACATTTTATGTGAAGCAGCTGATTTTTCTCAAATTGTAAGATATTACACATTTTCCAAAGCCTAATCGAAGCGTGATTGATTGTCGGTTACGAATTTGATAATTAAAAAGTTTGTCGGATGTTTGTTCATTAGAAAAATATTTAAAAAAACATTTTATGTGAAGTCAGCCGATTTTTCTCAAATTTTAAGATATTACACATTTTCCAAAGCCTAATCGAAGCATGATCGTTTGTCGGATACTAATTTTATAATTAAAAAGTTTGTCGGATGTTTGTTTATTATAAAAATATTTAAAAAAACATTTTATGTGAAGTCAGCGCATTTTTTTCACATTGTAAGATATTACACATTTTCCAAAGCCTAATCGAAGCGTGATAGTTTGTCGGATACTAATTTTATAATTAAAAAGTTTGTCGGATGTTTGTTTATTATAAAAATATTTAAAAAAACATTTTATGTGAAGTCAACACATTTTTTTCAAATTGTAAGATATTACACATTTTCCAAAGCCTAATCGAAGCGTGATCGTTTGTCGGATACTAATTTTATAATTAAAAAGTTTGTCGGATGTTTGTTCATTATGTGAAGTCAGCCGATTTTTCTCAAATTATTTTTTGCTTACCTTAAATTTTGGTTTCACAACGGCTTTGACATAGATATATCTATAGATATATCTATATATTGGCATATATATATATATATTATATATATTATATAATAAACCGGATATATTATATATATTATATAATAAACCAAATATATATTATATATATTATATAATAAACCGGATTTTGGTTTAGAGCGAAAAACTATTTTTTTCTTGAAAATACAAGATTAAAGAAGAGAAATGTCGCTCCATTCGAGTCTTTAAGCTTCGTAGAGCTTATATATGGACAGATCCATTACATTTCGACCGCAGCCTGCGCGCTTGGGTCAGCGATTTGGCTGCCGATTTTTTTCAAGAAAGTAGGTTCTAAAAAAAAGACGATCCTCCAAATTTGAACTCAATATAAGAAATTTGATGGCTGTAGAAATATTTGAAATTTTGAAAAAGTGATTTTTTATCTGAAAAAAATATAAAAATATAAAAAAAGACGAACCTCCAAATTTGAACTCAACGTAAAGAAATTTGATAGCTGTAGAAATTTTTAAAAAGTAATTTTTTATGTGAAGCTCTACGAAGCTTAAAAACTCGAATGCAGCGACATTTCTCTTCTTTAATCTTGTATTTTTAAGAAAAAAATAGTTTTTCACTTTAAACCTAAATTCGGTTTATTATATAATATATATAATATATCCGGTTTATTATATAATATGTATAATATATTTATATATGCAAATATATAGATATATCTATAGATATATCTATGCCAAAGCCTTCGTGAAACTAAAATTTAAGGTTAGAAAAAATAATATGAGAAAAATCGGCTGACTTCACATAAAATGTTTTTTAAATATTTTTATAATGAACAAACATCCGATAAACTTTTTAATTATAAAATTATTATTCGACAAACGATCACGCTTCGATTAGGCTTTAGAAAATGTGTAATATCTTACAATTTGAGAAAAATCGGCTGACTTCACATAAAATATTTTTTAAATATTTTTCTAATGAATAAACATCCGACAAACTTTTTAATTTTAAAATTAGTAACCGACAAACGATCGCGCTTCGATTAGGCTTTATGGAAATGTGTAATATTTTACAATTTGAGAAAAATCAGCTGACTTCACATAAAATATTTTTTTTATATTTTTCTAATGAACAAACATCCGACAAACTTTTTAATTACGAAACTCGTGTCCGACAAACGATTGCGCTTTGATTAGGCGTTTGAAAATTTATGATATCTCAAAATTAAAAAAAAATCGGCTAACTTTACATGGATTTTTGTTTTTAATTTTTCTATTTAACTAATTTCCGACAAACGTCGATTTTGATCCGACAATCACCGACAAGAACCCGACAAACGATTGACATAAACGAAAATTCAGAAATCCAAAATCAGTCGGCCAAATTCACAGAGGTGTCGCTCATCGCTCATCGCTCATCGCGTGCGGTGTGCAGAGGCTCTTACAGGTGGCATTGATCGCCGTATGTTGATATAAATCATTAATTTTACAATGTAATTATGTCGCAAATAAAGAAAATTTTACAATAACTTTCGTTTTTATTTAATTAACAATCCTTTCCTTTTATTAGATTAATTAACTTATTAATTTTAACAAAATCTTTTAATTGTCTGGTAACGCTAGGTTCACGTTTCTAGGGAATACCGCTGCTCGTTTATGTCGCTTCGATCGCTCGATCTCGCTCGACGTCGGTCGAAGTACCTCCATAAAGTTAGCCGGACAACTTTGATTTTATTAATTTTTTATTAATCATATCTTTCAGTATTCGTCTAGTGGTCACTGGTGGCGTAATTAAAATGTTTAGTAGTCATTAGTTATTTTTTAATTAAATAATTACATTTTGAGTCGAAGTTAGCCGAACATTTTTTATTTTTCGTCCAATCGATTAAACAAAAAGCGAAATCGATGTAGAATCGTTAGGTGGTCACAAATAATCGAGTTGCAACGTTTAGTGGTCAATAGATTATTAAATAATTTGAAAAAACTATTAGCGACCAGTCGGCGGGATCTAGCCGGGCAAATAAGTTATTAATCAACCAATCGTGTTCTAATTAATTTTAAATTGAAGATAATCGTTAGGTGGTGATTAGTAGTGTAATTTAAACATTTAGTGGTCACTCCTTATTTTTTAATCAAATAAAATTAAGGTCACTTCCGGTGTGCGCAGTGGGTATGCGCAGTGGACTTGCGCAGTGCATGCATGTGGGATCAGCTGTAGCTGTAGCAGTCGGCAAATGATCAATCAACAAACCTACATTTTACAATATCAAGAGACTCGGTACAAGTCTCGGGACAAGTACATTGACAGCTCTGTCGTCTGCTGTCCCGAGGCTTGCCGAGACTATATTATCTCGAAACAAGACGATTCGCGGTGGTGGGGGTAAAAATTTTATGACGTTTCCGCTAATTGTAGAGCCTAGGAGTCGTTTGACGACTTGAAAAGCGAACTTTTGACTAATTCAGCGATGCTCTTTCGATTGAGCCTAAAAGCAGCACGATTGGTTGCGTAATTGCTGAGAAAAAACTTTGCACAGGTTTAGGATTATGCTTGATTCTAACACATTCAAGAAATTGGCGTGTCTCTATACGCGTCTTCGACCACTACCAACAAAAGGCTTTTGATGCCCATCATAACCAATTGCCGGTGAGAATATACCTGTCTCGACCAATCCCCGGTGAGAAAATTCCTGATTGGTCATGACTTTGATCCTTTTCTTATTTACATCGTCTTCGTCTGCAAAGTTTGAACGGAGTTTAGAAAAAATAAAAAATAAAAAACAGTGCGAGACGTGTGAGTAGAGTTTGGTTATATAGGCAATAACCATTAATAATGACGGGCATTCGTCGTAAAATCGGGAAAGAAAATTTATCAGTGATTCGAAATACCGGTAATAATGTTTTAACGTAGTGTTGAAAGTGTTGAGTGCAGGACGTGTGGATCATGAGTGTAAATTTCGGAAAAACAATTATTTTGAGATTCAGTGATATCACGAGTGACTCGTCTTTCCTCTGTACCGATCGGACGAAAAGTTTGAACGTATATACTTGGATATAGTAATACCGAAGCACGGTACAGCGTGCAAGTCGAACGCACCCTTTGAGCGCTGAAAGCGTGCAAGCCGAACGTACCCCTTGTATCATCGTTCACACGTCTGTTTACGATCATCGGTCTTCTGTCACATCGTTCACATCGACTAAATCATCATTATTTGTTCATCGATTGTCTAAATTCATTCATCGTCTGTCTAAATAATAAAATGTCCGGGAAACAGTGCAAGATGTGTGAATTCGATTTAAAATATTTATGTTATGTGAGTTTTGTGAAAACAGTGCGGGTTGTTTACTCCTATGGCAATCGGTTCGCGAGTGTTTGTTAACATATAAGGTATAGTGTTGGGCAATGTCTCCTTGCATAAACACTTTGACTTTCCGCTATTTGTGACAATTTTGTTGCAATCCTTGTTTTAAATGTAAATTTCGGAAAAACAATTTTTTGAGGTTCAGTGATATATATAGAAGAGTCAAAAACTTTAGATGTCTGTGTGTTGATAAACGGCGAATGCGAATTTGTGTATATTAAATTTATTTCGATGTTCAGTGGAAAAAAAAGTGTTACGCATTGAATTTATACGATAAAATTATACGTGTGTCAAAAATATTTATAAATGTTTTGATTACACAACTGCGAGAAAAATAAGTTCGTTAACCTATAACTTCGAATTTTCTTTTTAATCAGAAATTTTATTTCTTAATAAGGCAAGAACACGCGAATATTGTATATATGTTGATGAATTCAAATAAACAACCGAAAACTTTAATCAAATGAATGTGTGCTATTTAGATTTATTGTGTCATCATTATTTTAATAAGTTATCATATTTTTCTTTATTCAGTTTGGTTGTGTCTTTCGGTCCCTTTTTTTATCTCATTGGTATGCATATACCAAGATCAAGGATCCATACCAAGTTTCATCATTTTATTGGACAATATGTGTGCTGTGTATTTCTACTTCTTTGCTTTGACTGCGGCAACATGAATTGAAAAATTTGTTACAAAAAGTAATTTCTTGCCCATTTATGGATGGGATAAAATGTCTGTCATTGTGACGCAATGCGTACATCCGAACTTTAAGACAGTTTATGGCCCAGTGTATGCTAAGTTATTTTCTGCTTCGGTTGTGGCATAATAAATTCAAAAAGTTGTTTCAAAAAGTCTTCGGGTAATCTTTTTCTGATGGTATCAAAATTTGTATCATGGAGATGCAGCGGGCACCGAAAAAGTTTGACAACCTTATGAAGTGACATATATGCTGAGTATTTCCACTTTTTGTCTGTGATTGTGGCATTATTAATTGAAAAATTCATTACATAAAGTCTTCGGCTGCTCATTTATTGATGCGATCAAACTTTTTGTCTGCGAATCGCCATGGAAACATCCAAAATTTCTGAATTTTTTGAGACCCAATGTGCGCTATGTTCTTTCACTTTTCTTCATTAGGTGTGTCATAATAAATTTCAAAAAGTTGTTTCATGAAGTCTTCAGGTGCTCTTTTTCGGATAGTATCAAAATTTGTATCATAGGAATGCAACGTATACCTGCGAATTTTGAAATTTCTGTGAAGCGGCATGTGTGCCAAGTATTGTCACTTTTCGGCTCTGACTGGCATATGGATTGTAAAATTTGTTACAAAAGTCTTTAGCTGCTCATTTCTAAATAGGATCGAAATTGCTGTCTTCTAAACCCATTGGATACATTGAACAATGTTGAATTCTTTTGGGCTTGTAGAGCGCTGTGTTTTTTTGCTTCCCCTCTTTAGTTCTGGTATAATAAATTTAAAAAGTTATTTCAAAAAGTCTTCGGATACTCTTTTCCTGATAGTATCAAAATGTAGATAATTGGACTACAGCGTTCACAAAATTTTCACAGTTTGCAGATACCTGCAAACTTTGAAAATTTTGTGAATCGACATGTGTGCTAAGTATTTCCACTTCTCATCTTTGTGGTATTATGAATTTAAAAAATTGTTACAAAAAGTAAATCGGATGCACATTTTTGGATGGGATAGAAATTTCTGGCTTCAGAACGCAACGGATATATCCAAAATTTTTCAATTTTGTTGGACTAAATGGGCGTCATATTTTTTCACTCTTCCGCATTAATTTTGGCAAAATAAATAAAAAAAATTTGTTTCAGAAAGTCTTTGGGTGCTCTTTTTTCTGATAATATCAAAATATGTATCATTGGCATGCAGCGGATGCCTACAAACTTTGAAAGTTTCGTGAAGCGACATGTGTGCTAAGTATTTTCCATGTTGGGCTCCGATTTGGCATCATAAATTGAAACATTTTTATTTTAAAAAATTCCTTCTATGGTCGCTCTGATTCTGTTGGCATCGATATTTGCGCGAAGCTAATGCAACTGATACAACTATGTTCATTCCATTCTCTGAATAACTCACTCCATTTTCTTGGGCAGGATCCTGGTTTGAATTTATCTACTTCGTTCAATATATTGTTTCGAGGTACCCACAACATACTATTTGATCTTTTTGAAATTCCATTAGAATATGAGAATAACTGTCACCTCTGATTCTCATGGTATTGACTTCTTCAATGGTATTGACAAATATCATGTTAATATATTATATTGGTTGTGGCATAATAAATTCAAAAAGTGGTTTCAAAAAGTCTTTGGGTCCTTTTTTTCTATCAGTATCAAAATTTGTTTCATGGGAGTGTAGCCGATACCTACAAATTTTCAACATTTTGTGAAACGACATGTGCGCCAAATATTTCCACTTTCTGTCTCTGATTGTGGCATTATGAATTGAAAAATTTATTACAAAAAGTCTTTGGCTGCTCATTTTTGGATGGGATTAAAATTTCTGTCCTCGGAACGCAATAGATGCATCCAAATTTTCTGAACTTTGTTGGGCCTAAAGTGCACTATGTTTTTTCACTTTTCCACTTTAGTTGTGGCATAATAAATTTAAAAAGTTGTTTCAGAAAGTTTTCGGGTGCTCTTCTTCTGATAGTATCAAAATTTGTATCATTGGAATGTAGCTGATATCTACAAACTTTGAACATTTTGTGAAGAGGAGACATGTGTGGTAAATATTTCCACTTTTTAGCTCTGATTATGGTATTATAAATTGAAAAAGTTTTATTCCAAAAGTTTTCCTGTACGGTCGCTCTGGTTTTGATGGTATCAAAATTTGCTCAAAGCTAATGTGACTAATACAACTAAATTCACTGCATTCTCTTGTGTACGATCCTGGTCTGAGTTTGTCCGCTTTGTTCAATATATTGCTTTGGAGTTTCCATAACATACTATTTGAACTTTTCTATGTTCAATGATAATATTGAAATAGTTGTAACTTTTTATTTTCATGATAGTAACTTCTTCAATGGTATTAAAAAATAATCATGATTCCATCTTGTTAATAAAAGTAAGAATGAAAAAATGCGTGAACTTTTTTCACAATAGATTCGATATGTTTTCTCTAAACATACGTGAAACTGGTTTTTTATATTATCATGAATCAAAAATGAAAAATTTCGAAAAAAATCTCCATTTTTATCAACAAGCTGCAATAAGCGTAATATTTTTTACCACAAATCTACAAATATAACAAGGAGATACTGCTATTTAATATGTTTATTTGATAAACACAAATTCAAGTAGCTATAAATTCTATGGAAAAGTTCTGACTGCTCTAATCTTGCCCTCAAAAGCTTTGTAAATTTTTGTATCAGACTCCCAGTTCCCGACTTATTTTAGCCTGATTCCAGAAGGGTAAATCGAAATGTCAAAAAAATTTGACTTGCTCGAGAATAAAAAAAATGCCAAATTGAAAATTCCAAAACACGTGTCCCTTTATTTCATGGGGAAAAAACCTGACTCGAAGTAGAAGGGGTCAGGGTTTGGAAACGAAAAAGCGATAATTTCCCAATATAATCTTTTTCTAATCTATATAAATCGAGATGTTTGAAAAGAACGAGAAAAAACGAATCATGTCATGCATAAAAATTCCCCTCGGGGAAAAAACCTGGACAAGTACATTTGTTGACCCCCATTCCCATATTTTTCCACGAATATACATACACTACAAAAACCTTTTCTCGCAAAAATCCCTGAAAAAATCAAATTCTATCAAAAAGTAAGAAAAGTGACGACTCTCAAAAAATGTATCACACAAAACAAAATGAGTTAATCCTCGCGAAAAGCTAAGGTTAGATTTCGCAAAAAGTTGGAAAATAAATTGAGCTATACTAAAATATATGTAGCCAAGTACGGGAGGCTTTATCGTGTGACATAAAACCTTCAAATAATGTTGAATGTTGATAGAGAAAAGAATCAAGTTCGAAAATGCAGTTGTTTTACCAACCAGAATGAAAATAAAAACTCTGTACCAATAAGAGTCCGAAACAAAAAAAAGATTGCAAACGAAAAAAAAATTAGATGAAAAAGAATTTCGGCCGAAGTACTTGGCGAGGTTGTCACCATGACTGATACATTATGTGAATTAAGGGGTTATATACAGTTGGAAATTTCAGAAAATCGATTTTTTTTTATGGCATTTTCAGAATGTACATACATTTGAGTACATTCTCTGAAAATTTCAAATTAAGGGGACCGTATGGTCTAGAAATTTGAAAAAATCGATTTTTTTTTTTTCGATATGTCGAAAGTATAGTATCTCAAGAATATACTGTGAAATTTTCATGCGGAAATTCTCAATATTACAGCTTCTACAGCCCATAACGCAGGTAGAGAGCGGTCCGCGCGCTCCTAACGGGTCTAGCGCTAACCGGTAACCTAATCGGAGCGCAGCAGCTGTCCCAATCCTTCTCCGAAAATATATACCTGTATATAGTACATACTATATACCTATATATACTTTTCCCTTCCCCGAAATATACCTATTGTCGAACATTTGTGAGGGAAACGGTCATTTCGCTTTCCCCTGACTTGATCAGTACAACGTTACGTTTTGACGAACCAACATCGAAAATTTTGAAATAAAATATCAGAAAATATGGATAGAAAGCAAGGCCGTGACTCTTCTAGACGACCATCTTCTGTAGGTCGCAAAAGATATTTCAAGGGCAATCGATTCACTATCGAAAATACTACTGATTTTACGAGCACGTCTGCGAAAAAATTAAGGGGACCGTATGGTCTAGAAATTTGAAAAAATCGATTTTTTTTTTTTTCGATATGTCGAAAGTATAGTATCTCAAGAATATACTGTGAAATTTTCATGCGGAAATTCTCAATATTACAGCTTCTACAGCCCATAACGCAGGTAGAGAGCGGTCCGCGCGCTCCTAACGGGTCTAGCGCTAACCGGTAACCTAATCGGAGCGCAGCAGCTGTCCCAATCCTTCTCCGAAAATATATACCTGTATATAGTACATACTATATACCTATATATACTTTTCCCTTCCCCGAAATATACCTATTGTCGAACATTTGTGAGGGAAACGGTCATTTCGCTTTCCCCTGACTTGATCAGTACAACGTTACGTTTTGACGAACCAACATCGAAAATTTTGAAATAAAATATCAGAAAATATGGATAGAAAGCAAGGCCGTGACTCTTCTAGACGACCATCTTCTGTAGGTCGCAAAAGATATTTCAAGGGCAATCGATTCACTATCGAAAATACTACTGATTTTACGAGCACGTCTGCGAAAAAATTAAAAGGCAATGAGGAATTGGAAGTAAACGTTAATCCTACTTTCAATTATTGCATCATCGAATTCAGCATGATATTTTTAACGTTGCAACAGTTGTTGAAGTGTAAAGATTGTAACGGTGCGGTCACTTTTAGCAAAAACGGACAACGTGGTCTAGGATTCAAACTCTCTGTGAAGTGTGAGTGTAAAGAAACTTTTATTTTGTCTTCGCCGTTAATTGATAAGGCATTTGAAATCAACCGTCGACTTGTTCTCGCCCTGAGAATGCTTGGAGTAGGATTTGAAGGCTTGAAAAATTTCTGCGGTCTCATGGATCTTGGACAAGGAATTTGTAAGAGTACATATTACGGCATCGTGGACAATATAAAAATTGCAGCTGAAGCCGTCGCGAAAATCGTTTTCCAAAGAGCATTGAAAGAAGAAGTCGAGTTGAATGTAAAAGCTGGGCGTCCCGCGGATGAACTTTCTGTGTCTGGTGATGGATCGTGGGCGAAACGTGGATTCTCATCGCTTCTCGGTATTGCCTCGTTAATAGGGAAATACAGTAATAAAATTTTAGATGTTGTCGTCAAATGCAGTATATGTCAAGCCTGCTCTCAATGGAAAGGCCAAGAGGATACGATTGAATATGAAGCGTGGTATCGAGAGCATGAAGATCACTGTGACGCAAATCATACCGGAAGTGCTGGCAAAATGGAGGTAGACGGCATCGTGGAAATGTTCAAGAGATCGGAAGAGTTGTACAACGTAAAATACGCGAACTATATCGGAGACGGCGACACGAAAACGTTCAAAGCCTTATTGGACACAAAGCCTTACGGGGATGATTTTTTAGTTTGCAAAAAAGAATGTGTTTTGCATGTTAAAAAACGTTTGTACAAACGTGCTGTTGATGCGAAAAAAAAACATGCACAAATAAAGAAAGCAACAAAGAAATTGACAGAAAAAGAAGAGGGAAAAAAGACACAGCGGAAATCGATAAATAAAACACCGAAGCGTCAACAATTGACGAATAAATTATTGCAAGAGCTGTCAACTTATTACGGTCTAGCAATTAGACGTAATTCAGATTCGACTGAAGGGATGAGAAGTGAAATATGGGCAGCATATTATCACAAAATTTCAACAGATGAAAATCCGCAACACTCGTACTGTCCTCCAGGTTCCGAATCGTGGTGCAAGTGGCGTCAAAGTGAGGCTGCAGGTACTTTAGACACCTACGAGCACCCACCTGCTCTGTGCGATGAAGCACAAGAGATATTAAAACCAATTTATGAAGAATTGACAGCAGAGACTTTATTGGAAAGGTGTATTGGCAGTAATACGCAGAACAATAACGAAAGTTTCAATGCTTGCGTGTGGCACCTTGCGCCGAAACATCTGTTTGCCGGAAAAAAAATCATTGATATTGCCACTCACATTTCCGCTTGCATATTCAATGAAGGATTTGCATCCCTATTGAAAATAATGGAGACCATGGGCATAACAATCGGGCCACAAGCGGAGCAACTAGCGCAAAACCGAGACGAGCTGCGAGTATCGAGCGCCAACCGTAGGAGCACGGACAACTCCAAAGAGGCTCGGACAGCTCGAAGAAATGAAAGGAGTGAGGAAATCTTGAATTATGAACGTTCCGAAGGAATCCTATATGGTGCCGGAATCGCGGATTAACTGTAAGTATTCAAAATTTGCTCAATTTTTGAAAATATCTGTACCTCAAACTTTAAACTCATTTAACTCGAAACGACTTTTTTCGGCACTGCGCAGGTGAAAACAAAAAAACTATTCAACCGAATCACTTGAAATTTGGATATGTTGTTCACAACATGTATGGCTATCGTCGGAACTACAATCATAATTTTATTTAAATAATTTCTTATTGTTTATACTAAAAAACTAGTGAAAAAAAAACCCGATTTTACGAATTTTTTTTCAAAAGCGCGCCATTTTGTCAATTTTTAATTTTTTCGATTTGTTCTAGTCCCGACCATAACTGCACTCTTTCTGATTAAGAATCTTCTTGAATTTTGTGTTTCAGATGAGTAGAAGTCTCGGATCGATCTTCACCGTCCGGGTCGGATTTTTCGAGAGGGTCGTCTTCAATGCCAATTATATGATAATAAACACTGTTTTTAAAATTAAAAAAAAATTTTTTTGTATACTTAATAAAGGTAGTAATAAACCCGAAAAGTTAAAACATCGATTTTTAAATTTTTTATGGCAAAAAAAAAATCGTGAAAATAGGTGAAATTTTCGTGCTCTAGACCATACGGTCCCCTTAATCCAGCAAGTAATGTCGGAGTTATATGCTATTTTATGATTAATTTCAAATTTCAAAAAATCGATTTTTTTTGTTGCATTTTTGGAGTCTACATATATTCAAATAGATTCTCTGAAATTTTCAAAGCGATACTGCAAATATTCGTAGAGATACATGCGTACTTGAAATGACGCTTGGAGCATTACAAAGTAAGCGCGCTCCGAACGGCCCGAGCGGCAGCGGTTGTTGTGGCCCGCGTGCCTGAGGTGACCCTTTTCATTGTTTTTGCATACATGGTATATGCGAGAGCTAAGCGTGGTCATTTCTTATACCGAAGAAAGGCATTTTGTCAGTCGAACCAGCTCTGCCACAGTGTAAAGTCGCGCGTTCAAATTTTACTCCGTTTTCGTAGTTTTGCGAATAAAAATGCCTTACAAGTGTACCAGACAACGGAGACTATCCGACAAGACGCAAATTTCAAGAGGGAAAAAGCGAAAACAATCGTACAATCCAAAAACAGTCGAGGCCGATGAAAGTAGCTTCAGTACATCCGCGAAAAAATTGAAAAATCAGAAGGAGATCTTAGTTCCTCGTGATTCCTCCATTGAATATCGCATTTTCAATTTTATAACGGTCTTCGCAGCGATAAGTGAATACGTCCAGTGTAAAACTTGCAAAGGAAAAGTGCAATTTCAAACGGCTGCACAACGAGGACTCGGTTTTAAAATCGTCATTCTGTGTGATAAGTGCGATCCTCGAGCCATAAACTCTTGTCCTTTCATCAAACATTCTTACGCGATAAACAGACGATTTTTATTTGTGATGAGAACTCTCGGAATAGGATTGAAAGGTGCAGCGAAATTTTGTGGGTTGATGGACATGCCACCTTTTGTGATGCAAGCTACGTACGATTTGATCGTCAAAAATATTCATTCATGCACGCAAATGGCCACCGAAAAACTTTTCGAAAAAGCTTGTGCTGAAGAAAAAGAAGCGTCTGCTCAAAATCGAGGCGATGGAAACTGTGAAGAATTGACAATATCTGGCGATGGAACCTGGAAAAAACGAGGGTTTACTTCTTTATACGGAGTAACATCACTGATCGGTTATTATACGGGGAAAATTATCGATATCGTCGTGAAAAGTTCGTACTGCAAACAATGCGAGGTTTGGAAAAAAAATCGACACTGAAGAGTACAACGAATGGTATGACGATCACAAAGATGTTTGTGCTGCGAATCATAACGGTTCTTCAGGAAAAATGGAAGTCGATGCGGTCGTAGAAATGTTCAAGCGTTCAATGGAAAAATTTAACGTCCAATACAAAAATTACATCGGCGACGGTGACTCGAAAACCTACTCGGGGATTTTGAAAGCTGTGCCTTACGGAAACAACGAAGTGGTAAAAAAAGAATGTATTGGACACGTTCAAAAAAGAATGGGTTCACGACTCCGAGACTGTGACAAAAAAAAATACCGAGATGACTGTAAATAAAAGTGGGAAAAAAATGCAAAAAAAAGTACTTGGTGGAAAAGGAAAGCTCACAGCCAAACTGATCGATAAATTGACTGTTTATTATGGCTTATTGGCAATCAGGAGGCACTGTGATTCCGTTGACAATATGTATAATACAATATGGGCAACATATTACCATTATTGTTCAACAGATGAAAATCCTCAACACGAAAGATGCCCGGTCGGAACTGAGTCATGGTGTTGTTGGCAGCGAGCGCGAGCTTCGAATAAATTATCGGATTATAAACACGATTATTCTCCATTTCCACAAGATGTTGCTGACGCTCTGTTTCCGATCTACACGGATCTGAGCAATGAAAAGTTGCTTGAAAGATGCGTTGGTGGTTTCACACAAAATAACAACGAAAGCTATAATCAGTTAATTTGGAAAATCACACCGAAAATAATTCCTAGTGGTTCAAAAATAGTGGAAATAGCAGCTCACATGGCAGCCGGCACCTTTAATGAAGGTACGGCATCACTATTATATTATATGAGTGCACTGGGTCTATCGATTGGGCCCAATGCCCATGCCTATGCCGAAAAACAGGATGCAGAGCGCGTCGCGATCTCTATTTTAAGAGCGCATGAGCGCACGCGCGAAGGAAGAATGGTTCGCCGACGACTGCAATTCGACAATTTGGAAGCTGCTGATGATGCAGAGGGAACTTCTTATGGCCCTGGAATAGATGACTCCTTGTAAATTGTAAAAAAAAAATTTTATCCATGTGTTCACCACTTATGAAACTTTGAACGCGTTTATCTCGAAACGATGTTTTCAAAGTCGGTGAGCACGATTTCTCAAAGATGGCTCAACCGATCGGTCTGCAATTTTAACACAACTTTCTCAGATATATTCTACTGGGATTGGACGAAGGAGTAAGATTTCCGAAAATTATTTCTATTTTTTTTGAACCATTGAACGACCAAAATTCGGTTAAAAATTGAAATTTCGTCTTTGAGGAGCCGTCATTTCATCAAAATTGGAAATTCCAACTATTCCTTCGTCCAATCCCAGCATTTATCTGTCCACTAAACAAATGTCTTTGGTTTTTTAATTTCAGCTGATCCAAACGGGAGATTTCATGCTCACCGCAAGACGCCTTTTTTTAGAGGACCTACAGGAGATCAATCACAGGAGCTATCTGAAGCAATATTTTGTTAAATAAAAAATTGCGATAAAGAGTTAAAAGATGACACTCCATTTACTTCCTTATGCTTTTCCTCGTCAAATGAAATCCCTATCCGGAAAAAATTCGTAAAAAAACGAATTTTTTTGGCCTTCCAACTGTATATAACCCCTTAAGTAAAAAAACACTCGTCAAGTATTTCGGCCGAATTTTTTTTAATCTAATTTTTTTCTATGTTTTATAAAACAATTTGTAAACCAAGGATGATGCATCATAATCTTCCGTCATTTCATCTTTGAAAGAATAATAATTCTGAGGCTCCTTCTGACAATAAAGTTAAATATAATTGTCTATTTATAGCTTAGACCGAAATTGCTAATATCCTCGCTGCCTTTTCGCCCCTGAATGACTTATTTTAATACACAACTTGAAAGCTCATGATAAAGTGTTTAATTTTATGAATTTGTGCTTTGGGGAAAAAACTGGTACTTGAGGTCTCTTCTATAACACCTTCCTGCCAAGCTATAATCGAATAATAACCTATCAACGAATTACTAACATCTCGAAAGTATCTCGAGTCTGTAGTTAACTCTTTTAAATACATTATAACTTTTTTGCTTATCACAGGAACGAAACGCTCCTATATTGAAACAACCTCAATAACAATGAATTTATGGTAGAAAATCTGTCTCATTCTCTTATGTCGAATTAGTAGAGTGAACAGTACTGATTCCTGTCATTGAAATAAATCGATGATGTAATGATGCAAACACGTTGTAAGTTTTTTTGTTATATACAGACTCCATTGGAGTCTATATAAAGCGAACTATATGAAAATACTATCGAAAAAAGAAGTGATATCAAATAGCAAAAATCCCCTCCCGGGGAAAAAAACCTCGACAAGTACATTGGTGGTCCTTCGTTTCCCTATAATATCACAAAAAATCCAAAACCCCACTTCATTTTTTTTTTTAATGTTTACTAGTTTTATTCATATCCCGGAGGGAAACCAACCATATAGATCACGAAATATCCGGCCAAAAAACCAAACGTCATAATAAATGTTACTTTGAATTTATTTCCACAGAACAAAACAAGAATCAAAACATTAAAAAATCAGCGTAATCAAGATGAGAAAAATACCACTTTTAATTGGTATGTAAGAAGTATCAATAGTATAGAAAAAAATGAAAAAAGGTCACCATCTAAGTTACGTGCAGCAATAAAATCTATGATATCAGTACTAGGACAAGTATTTCTTTCGTGACTGAGAAGATATCAAGATGGACGTACCGGCAACGTTAGGCATGCAGTTGGTGCATTGCTTCTGGGATCTCCTAAGTCGAGTAGCTACTTTTGTTTTGGCTATGGCGCGACCAATGTTGCCAGATAGTATTTACTTGTATGACCTAATGAAACAACATTGCCTGCGCCGTGGCTAAAACAACGAAAAACATTCAGAAACCAGTTAGTTAGTTAATGAGTTTTATTTGCACGACCTTTGCGGTCTTTTACAACAATTACATAGATTACATAAAAAAATAGTATGACAATATCTCGCTTTGCACACACTCAATCAATCTTTTTCACTCATTTTGATAATTCTCCTGCTCATAACTCTCGCTTCCCATTAACATCGAATCTCCTTTTCTACATGCTCTTTCTATTACTCTGTAGAACTGACACATTTTTACATCGATTTCTCCTCTTAGCGTTCTAATCAATTTCTCTCTTATACCCTGTCCTTTCATTGCTTCTTTTGTCCACGCCTCGATGTACTTTTTCTCTTCTTCCGTTATGATCTGTCTTCCTTTTTCACAAATGATTAGGTGTTCCATTGTTTCTTTTTCGTATTTGCACAACCTGCATGTCCATCCTTCCTCCCCTATCTATCCATCTCTCCCTATATTTCCACACCTTATCCTCGCCCAAGTTTCCTTATCTTTTCCGCTAATGTTATTCGCCTCCCAGTATTTCCAAGGCTTTTCTTCTTTTTCCATTAATTCTTTATAAGCACTATTATACGTCGAGTTTTGTATCTGTTCTTTTTCTTTCTCTATGGTCTTCGTTCTTAAATTTTTCAGTCCTTCCTCGATCAGTTTTTCTATTGCTTTTATTTCTCTTCTCTCATTTATCATATCTATTATTTCCTCAATTTTTAATTCTTTTATTACTTTTATCAAATCTTTCCCCCATTTTGACGGCTTCCTATTTGCTATCCCTCGCATTTCCTCCCTTAAGCATATGATTGGCCATCTATCTTTTTCCATTTTTAGCACTGTGATGATGTACCGCAAAGCCCTTTCTCTAATTTTAATCTCGAACGTCGGGATTCCCAATTCAGTCCTCCATATATATCTGGGCGTTCTTTTATCTATTCCCATCGCCATCTTACAATATCTGTTTTGTATTAACTCGAATTGCCCTACTTTGTCAAACCCCCAGCTTTCTACTCCATAAAAAGCTCCCGCCCTTACGATTGTGTCTAGGAGATACAGCTTTTCCTCCATCATATCCCTCCCAGCTCTTTTCCACACTCCCCATACTGCATTAGCCGCTTTTTGGGCCCTTCCCATCATTTTCAATCCATGCTCCTTTATACTGTTTTTTGATGTGAACCAGTAATCCAAGTACCTGAACTTATTAACCACTTCTATTTTTTCGCTTCTTATTTCCCACTCCTCTCCCTTTTTGATCCGTCCTCCATTCCTGAACACCATTATTTTTGTTTTTTTTGCATTCACTTCCATGTAGTTTTCTTTTCCCCATTTTTCTACCTCTTTTAACATACTCGTCAACCCCCTTCCATCTTCCGCCACTATTGCCACATCATCTGCATATTTTATTGCGTATATTTTCTCCTTTCCGATTACCGTTCCACCCTCCTTCGTTCTTTCCCATCTTTCTTCCATGTCGTCCATGTAGAAGTCAAATAATAATGCACTCAGTGCACACCCTTGCCTTACTCCTTGCTTAGTCTCAAATTTCCTCGTTAATTTCCCATTGACCAGAACCTCCGCCATTGTTTTCTTGTATATTGTCTTTATCGTTTCAAACATTCGCCCGTTAATTCCTTTTTTCTTAGTTTCTCTAATAATTTTTTTCTATTTACTTTATCGAACGCTGCCCGAAAATCGATAAAAGCAATAGTAGGGGAGCCCAATAGGGGATTTCGGGATTTACTCGAGCGCGTCAGATTAATATAAGGAGGGATACCTTGCACCCTGTTGAGTACCCCCACCTCATATAAGACCTCTATGCAGGGCCGCGCGTCAAGGGCAGCTGATCAGAATAGTAAAAAAAAATTGATCATTAGAAATACTCGAGCGTGTCAGATTAAGGTATGGTGGGTTAATTACATACTGAAATGCGTACATTTCAATAATCTGACGATTTAAGCGTGACGTAAAGGAGTGGGAGGGTTATAAACTTGCAAAAAAACGTCAATTGGACATTCTCGAGCGCGGTTGATTTTTTTTTTTAATTTGAAGGAAATAATTCTAGGATATCGGGAAAAATATAATCTGCCGTTTTCCACAAGCCGAAGGAACGAAAATCGTTAATAACGTTGAGTGCGTGCAGACGGTGCAGACGCGGTAAATGGACGCGGATTTTGGATTATCGTCGGAGCAAACCGGCTCTCAGAAAATCGCGAACAACGTACGACAGTGTTGAACTTTCCGCTGAAACATCGCTTAATGAAGAATATCACGGGCAGTGTTACAAGTTGTTCACTGCGATTAAAATACCCGCTGATTTTCAAAATGAGGAACAGCAAAGTGAAGCAGAATGTGATACTGCACCGGCAGTTTCTGCAGAGAGCTCCAAATCGTGTTTTCCCGTTACTTCCACGGCAACTCAAGCTGCTGGTACATCGACAGATGAGTAAGTGCTAATAATATTGCATATAATATATAATATATTAAATATTATAAAGAAAGTTTTTTTTATTGAAAGCATTTGATAAATATCTGTGGAATAGAAAATTTGAACATAATAAAATTACATTTTTAATGTTATTTAATAATTAAAATATGTGTTTACATATTTTACATAAAAATAACGATGTTGAAATTTTCATCGTTGGAACGCAACGAAATTCTGTTTTTGCCCTTATCAGAGCTCATCTTTCTTTTCCACAGATTGATCAAGACAGTAAAACGATCCTTTTCGCGATTGAAAAATTAAATTGACACGAAAATTAATCTTGATTGAAAAAATTGAAAAAACAATCAACTGTCGAAATATTTTTCGTTGGACCGCAACGCTATAAACTTCAACGTCGTTTTTTCAGTCGTCTTAATTTTTCTCGCAGATTTTGTTTTTGATTTTGAATAAAAGATCGTTCAATTATCGTAGGCCACGGCGCCCACAATTTTTTTACTCTGCCATGAAAAACGAAGGAGATTCGTTGCATTCCAACGATGCAAACGTCAACATCATTTCAATTATCAGGTTTCTTATTGGAAAATTATTTTCAGAGCGGAAGTATCAAGCAACTTCGAGCGAGACTTCGAGGATTTACATAATGAATATCGCACCGATGAGCCGGCTAGTAGTGAGGATTTGCCGCTACAAAAATGTTTCATTTGCGAAAGAACGAGGAAACGACACAATGCCCGTGAAGTTCCATTGGCCATCAATCGAGCTCGAACCATCCAAATGTTAAAAAGCGCTGCCACAGAACATAACGACGTAAAAATGTTGGAAAAAATATCTTCGTTCCCGGTCGAATCGAATATTCTTTATCACAAATGTTGTAAAGATCAGTACTTGTGAGACATTTCAAGAGAAGAAGAGAGCGAATTTTTTAAGAAGAGGAATGCAACAAACACTGCTTACACCATGCTGTGCAAAATTTTGGAAGAACAGGTGGTCAAAAACAACGAGTGCCTGTTCTTCGATCATGTTAAGACCGAATATAAAAAATTACTAGCAGAACAGTGCGATTTATTATCAGATTGTGTAAGCAGTACTTCATTCTCAGATCGTCACTTGGAAAGGAAATTGATGGACACTTTTGACCGGAGGATAAAGATTATTTTTGCTGAAAAGAAAAAGTTTCTTGCTCCATTTAATATTCAATAAGACATACAAAGTGTCAGACACATCACAGCCCTTCTCGTTGAACGTACGTAATTACGATGCCTGTTGCTTGCCACCATGCCGATCGGAGTTGGTGCAGCACGTATTACGGACAAGATACATTGCGTGCTTGAGGAGTAATGCGCACAAAGCAAACATCATCGACATGTCTCCAACAGCTAACGGATGGACAGATGTGAATGGAAAGTTGGAGATGACTTGGTTTGTTGGAGATTGTTAACGTTTTTCTCACACTCACTTTTATATGCCGGAACAACCTCACTCAGACGAGTGATCAGAGCCCTTTTTTTCGGGAAGCGTTCATGGGGAAGGAGAGGTCCAAAAAAAGAATAAACGAGCCTCGATTTTTCATTATAAATGAACTTATGAATTTTATTAGAAATAAACTGAGTTCCATATCAATCGCGACGGCACCACCGCGTTACTCGCTCTCACTTTCGTCACTACTCTCGGGATCCCGAACCACGCGATCGATAGACGACGACTCGAAACGTGTGCAAAACGGGATCGCGCTTTTGCACACGTCGTACAAAGGATCGCGCGCAAACATACCGCCCGCCTCGTGCAAGTCGCACGACATCGAGCTTGTCTTTTAATCAAAGGAGATTTCTTTGTTTACGGTTTAGAGTTATACTATAAAGTTACTGGTATACAGAAGTTTTATCGATAGCGTATAATGGAGTTGAAAGGGAACAACTCTCCCCTTTACATATATCTTTACATCGTTTACCGACAAGAAGTCTTAAACGGACTAACATTAATTTTATTTGTTTATTTACTGATAACGGGTAGTGAACGGGGTCGTAATTATTCAATGTTAGCCGGGTCGGGGAGCTCCTTGGAACGCACCGGCAATCGACACAGTTGAGTTATCGGTCTTTTATAAATTGACTGGGCAGTTCTTACTGTCACTACTCGCGTAAGATCATCATCCCCGGGGTGACATTCGATTACTCGACCTAGCTCCCACTTTGACGGCGGGAGAGTTGCGTTTCGTAACAATACTAATTCGCCGACTTGGAGATTGGGTTTTTTAGTTGACCACTTAAATCGTTGCTGCAGTGCGTTCAAGTAGTCGCTCGACCAGACTTTCCAGAATTGCTCCATCATTTTTCTGATTTGTTGCCAACGAGTGAGACGATTCTCACTTACATCGAGATGAGATGGCATGGGTACCGAGTTTAATGAGGAGCCGACCAGGAAGTGACCTGGCGTCAAGGCATCGAAGTCTTCGAGGCTGTCAGTTAGGGGGGCTATCGGACGTGAGTTTAAAACTGCTTCAATCTGACATAATAAGGTTGAAAATTCCTCAAAGGTGGGAGTTAGCGTGCCCAATATTCTGCGTAAGTGATGTTTCACGCTTTTTACCCCGGCCTCCCATATACCCCCAAAATGTGGGGCGTACGGGGGTTGGAAATGCCACGCCGTGCCATCAGAAGCAAGGCGCGTACGCATTTCTGGATCACGAATAATCGATCGAAAGGCTTTGGTCAATTCCTTGTCGGCCCCCTGGAAAGTAGTTCCATTATCGCTATACATATCGCTGGGTATTCCTCTACGAGAGGAGAACCGATCAAAGGCCGTTAGAAACGCAGCGGAAGAATAGTCGCTCACCAATTCGAGGTGGATCGCTCGCGTAACAAGACATACGAATATCGCTATGTAAGCCTTTCTTGACTTAGTGCCTCTGCCTGGAGCTGATCTCGTCAGAACTGGCCCTGCATAATCAACGCCGCTGCGTGAAAAGGGTCTCGCGGGAGTAACTCTTACTCTTGGAAGTTCTCCCATTATTTGTTGACTTAACCCTGCGCGTTGTCTGACACACGTCACACAACTTCGTATATGACCTTTTACAAGACTTCTTGCTCCTAAAATCCAAAATTGGTTTCTTAGCGTACGCAAAGTGATTTGAACTCCGCCATGGAGTGTTCGTATATGAGTTTGTCTAATGATTAATTCAGAGAGACGATGTTTTGGTAATACAATCGGGAACTTATTATCGTAAGTTAAATTGGATCGTCGGAGCCGCCCGCCTACACGTATAATACCTGTGTCGTCCAAAAACGGATCGAGTACACGAAGGGGACTCGGTTTTATGACCCCTTTGCCCCCTTTTAGGGTTTGCAATTCCTGCTGAAAAGTACAGGCTTGAATTTTTTTTATCCAAAAGTTTCTAGCGTCATCAATTTCCTCGATGGTGAGTGCTAGGTCTCCAGTCCGCCGAGTGCGAGTGCAGGCGAGACTGACAAATCGGAGAATGTACGCGGTTACACGAAGCAGGCGCGGCCATGAAGAGACATCCTCGAGCAACCGAAAATCTGCCTCGAGCTCACGCTGCGCGACATGAACAGCTATTTTTTCTTCAGTGTCAATGAAGGGATCCAACGGAGGAACGAGTTCGGGCCATCGCATCGTTAGTTCGCGTAGCCACGGAGGGCCCTGCCACCAGAGTGGGTGTGAACGAAGCTCAGACGCTGGGGTTCCGCGTGAGGCACAGTCCGCGGGGTTCTGTTCAGTCGGTACGTGCCGCCATTGAGCATTAGGTAACCGGGTTTGAACGTCGAGTACTCGATTCGCGACGAAAGTTTTTAAGCCCGCGGGTTCCCTTTTTAACCACGCAAGGACAATTGTGGAGTCGGTCCAGCAATGTACCGGCGATGTAACGAGTGCCATCGTAGTTTGAACATTTTCGACTACCCGAGCGAGTAGTACGGCGGCCGAAAGCTCAAGTCGAGGAATGCTTAAGCATTTAATCGGAGCTACTTTCGATTTCGCCATTAATAATGAGATTTGAACGGTATCAAAAATTGTCAACACGCGTAAATATACGACCGCGGCGTACGCAAGATTTGACGCGTCCGCGAACCCGTGGATTTCGCATTTGGCTGTTGAATTACCTTGACCTGTCCATCGCGGAATGATTAGCTCATCTAAATATTTTAGTTCCGAACAATATTGGCGCCATATCGTTTGAACGCTTTCCGGGAGTAATTCGTCCCAGTCACACTTTATTTTCCATAGATCCTGGAGTAAGATTTTTCCCGAGATTACTACGGGCGTCGCCCAACCCAGTGGATCAAAAATACGCGCGATCGCCCCTAATACTTGGCGCTTCGTAGGCTCGAATATAACTGGTAAACTTGTTTTAAATCGAAAAGCGTCTTCGAGCGGGCACCATAGAATTCCGAGGACCTTGAGGCCTTCCCCTTCCTGCAAGGGATGTTCAGACGCTAATTCATGATCCCCCGCTTCAATGTCATTTAATAGCTCACGACGGTTGCTCATCCATTTACGGAGGTGAAAGCCGCCCGCCATGAGGAGCGCAGAGACCTGAGTCCTGATTTGACGAGCTAGTACCAGGTCGTCCGCGCCGAAAATTACGTCATCTACATAAACATGCTTCTTTAAAACCGGAACCGCTAGGGGGTACTGGTCTCCTTCATCCTGAGTTAGTTGTTGAATGACTCGATTCGATAGATAGGGTGCGGACGCGGTACCGTAAGTTACGGTAAGCAATTGGTAATCGCGAAGGGGTTCCTCTATCCTGGTTCGCCACAAGATTCTTTGATAATCGACATCTCGCGAGTCGATCAGGATTTGTCGAAACATTTTTGCCATATCGGCAATATATACGTAACGAAATGAACGCCAACGTAGAATTATTGTCGGTAACTCTATTTGTAAATTTGGCCCAACTAATAATTGATCGTTTAATGATTTCCCGTTTGAGGTTGCACTCGACGCATTGAATACTACGCGTAATTTTGTGGTGCTACTACTTTCCCGAACAATAGGATGATGAGGAAAGTAGACTTTCTGTCGAGATGGTGTTTCTAAGGAGTCGACTACTTGCATGTGTCCAAGAGTTTCGTATTCTGACATAAAATCCCGGTAAGCCTTCGCGTGTTCAGGGTTCCGATTTAGTCGGCGCTCTAATTTATAAAAGAATGTTGTAGCGCTCGGTTTCGACACGCCTAAGTCGATTGGGGGGTCGCGTTTAAACGGGAGCCTTACTACGTATCTCCCTTCCGGAGTACGCGAGTGCGTTTCGACAAAATGGTTTTCACAACGTTTCTCTTCTTCCGTTAGAAGCTGCTTACGCGGAAGCTCTTCTACCTCCCAGAATTTCTTGAGGGTGTAATCCAGATCGGTGTCCGATTGACTGTGCATCACGGCCACGTGAGACCTTTTATCGGCCATGAATGACGAGGGCCCGGTTATTACCCATCCGAAAATTGTCTCCTGTGCTACGGGAGAGTGCAATGGCCCGATTCGAACTCCACTTAGAAGGACCGCACCGTAATTGTCAGCCCCAATTAACAGTTGAATGGGTTCATTATTATCGTATTGTAAGTCAGCCATGTTAATGTCGCGCAGGTGATCCCAAAGCTCATGTACGTGGAGACGTATGGGAGAATAAGAGGACAATTTTGGCAGGATTAACGCGCGAATATCAATCGAGGGCCCGTTGGGCGTGCACGGTTCAACCGTCAATCTCGCCGCTGATTTCGCATTGCTCGCGATTTCGCCCCCCACTCCTGATATTCTAGTCAATGTTCGCTGGCGGGGTGCGCGCAGCGTCTGTACCACCGACTCAGAAACGAGGGTACTCTGAGATGCGGGGTCTATCAAAACTCTCACTATTATCGAGCGACCGGAGCTTACCTTAACTCGGGCCCACGCGGTGGCTAAAATATTAGAACGGCCTTTGATTAGATTCGCCGTATTTGCGCTAACGGAAACGTGAACATTGGAGGTACTCGGGCCTTCTGTCTGTGACGCTGTGATCTCGTTGTTCGGAGGGTTGCCACTGGCTAAACCGGGTGATATTACTTGCGAACCGCGAGCTGTTTCGTTAGTGCTTATCCTTGCCTCATTGTGAAGGAGAGAATGATGCTTCCTTTTACAAAAACGACATACATTTTTACTCGGACACTCGCGCGGGAGGTGTCCGATCGTTAGGCAATTAAAACAACATCGTTTCTCTCGAGCAAATGCTGCTCTTTCAGAACGAGCTTTGCTTTTGAATACGTCACACAGGAACAGCGCGTGATTCGCATCGCAGGCCAAACATTTATTCGATGACGTAGCTACATGGGATTTTATTTCATAGTATTTTTGCGATCTTTGCCTTGCTGAGCTCAGTGAAGTACCATTCGTTACTGAAGGCGCGATTGCTTCAAGAGTACGTATTCGAATACTCAGAAATTTTTGCAAGTTTTCGTATTTAGGGTACTCGGTACTGTCGCCGAGTTGAGTCTCCCATTCCCGACGAGATTGTTTATCAAATTTAGAAACAATAAAGTAAACTAATAAATCATCCCATGTTTTTACTTGGCGACCCAAGTTACCAAGGGCCGACACTACTTCGTTACATTGATCGCGTAATAATTTGAGGTCTCGTAAGACATCATTACTTACTGAGGGTAGATTGAAGAACGTACTCAAATGGGCGTTAACAATGGCGCGCGGGTTATCGTACCGAGATGTAAGAGTCTCCCACGCCGTTGTGTAATTTGCACCCGTTACGCTAACATTTTTTATTAATAGGGCGGCTTCATCAGTGACGCTCGCCTTCAAATATTGTAAACGCTGAACATTAGAGAGGGCGTGATTATTAATTACGAGCGATTCAAATAAGTCGTGAAAAGTTTCCCAACCCGTATAATCCCCGGAAAACTTCGGAATGTCGAGTTGCGGCAGCTTTACGTGTATTGGCTGAGAGATAGCTCTAAATGACTCGTCCGCTGAAGCAGATCCCGCTGCTGTGGGTGATAAGTTAGCTATGCGCTCGCAAATATAATCTGAAGCATCAAAATAAGTCTCTTCTGCCTTCAAGTACTCATCCTTAATGAAGTAGTCGTGGGTCTTCCTCATCGTGTCGTCGGCCAGGTTGTCGATTTGTACGTGAAGATTTTCGACCTTTTCCCAGTTGGCCTTCAACCCTGTGAGACGATTCTGTAACACTGGAACAGTTATCCTTTTGACGCCGAGCTTGTTGAGATTGGTGATGACTCGACCAATAGCCCGGATTGTGTTTGTCTGCGTGGCAAGTAGCTGGGCCATCCCTTCTTGATCCATTTCGTCGCACACGAGGACAAAATCGTATGTTAATCGATGTTCAATCAAGTACGTGTTGCGCCGTTTCAGTATAACCCGGAGACGGATTTGGATTATCAGAAGAACGAACACAAGACTTCTATGCCCGTAAACAATAACAGAGAACGAGTGATATTCGAGCGTAATGTCCGAGCTCGCGCGTCTCTATTTTTTTTTTTGCCCAAGCGGCTCACCAGTCCATATTAATAACAGAACACACTTTGTGTTATGTTAGAGCCTCACGCTGGTCACTATGATGAGAGAGTGCACTCACACTACTGTATGTTTCCCGAGCGGTACGGCTCGAACCACTGAGGGTGAGAGCGAGAGAAAAAGATCACGTGCGCGTAGCGCTGTCTCCTTCTACTCTTATGTCCATATTGTCCTCGTCGAACACTGTATAATAAACCGAGCAACGAATAGGGGATTACCCACGACCTTGTAGCGTGTACGATGAGAGGTTTAGACCGAGTACGAATTCGAATTTCTTAAATTGATTATTCGTCGAGAGGCCCGTCTTCTTCTAAAGCATACGCGAATATTCACTAATATTCAAGACGCGAATATTCCGGCTCTCTGGCAAATACGACCTTCTTTATCTGACACGTAATGAACGAGATTTCCCTATCACTCCGATCCGGCTCGAAGGACCACTTTATTTGTTAACGTTTTTCTCACACTCACTTTTATATGCCGGAACAACCTCACTCAGACGAGTGATCAGAGCCCTTTTTTTCGGGAAGCGTTCATGGGGAAGGAGAGGTCCAAAAAAAGAATAAACGAGCCTCGATTTTTCATTATAAATGAACTTATGAATTTTATTAGAAATAAACTGAGTTCCATATCAATCGCGACGGCACCACCGCGTTACTCGCTCTCACTTTCGTCACTACTCTCGGGATCCCGAACCACGCGATCGATAGACGACGACTCGAAACGTGTGCAAAACGGGATCGCGCTTTTGCACACGTCGTACAAAGGATCGCGCGCAAACAGAGATCAATTGCCAAAAGCATACGAAAACGTGGTCATAACACCTGCTATTCTTGGGGATACTCCAGAATCAGGTATATTTTTAATAAATCTATAAAATAGTAAAAATCCCCTCCCGGGGAAAAAAACCTGGACAAGTACATTGGTGGTCCTTCGTTTCCCTATGATATCACAAAAAGTCCAAAACCCCACTTAATTTTTTTTTTTAATGTTTACTAATTTTATTCATATCCCGGAGGGAAACCAACCATATAGATCACGAAATATCCGGCCAAAAAACCAGACTTCACAATAAATGTTACTTTGAATTTATTTCCACAGAACAACACAAGAATCAAAACATTAAAAAATCAGCATTATCAAGATGAGAAAAATGCCACTTATAATTGGTGTGTAAGAAGTATCAAAAGTCTAAAAAAAATGAAAAAAGATGGACATCTAAGTTACGTGCAGCAGTAAAATTTTTGATATCGGTACTAGGACAAGTATTTCTTTGGTGACTGAGAAGATATCAATATGGAAGTACCGGCAACGTAGGGCATGCAGTTGGTGCATTGCTTCTAGGATCTCCTAAGTCGAGTAGCTACTTTTGTTTTGGCTATGGCGCGACCAATGTTGCCAAATAGTATTTACTTATATGACCTAATGAAACAACATTGCCTGCGCCGTGGCTAAAACAACGAAAAACATTCAGAAACCAGTCGAAAACTCGACACACAAACGCAGGAACAGGAAGTTTCGCATAAGATCCCGTACTTTTGTAATGTTAAAAAAAGGCTTTAATTTATGTTCGTACATGATAGCACAGTTTTGTTTGATTGGTAATAATTTGATGAACGTTCACCACCGTACGTTGAGCGTATACGCACAGAGTACTTGTCCGGCCCATAACGTTTTATTAAAATTGCTCATTCAAGTAAAAATCAAATAAAAAGTTATGGACCGGACAAGTACTCTGTGCGTATACGCTCAACGTACGGTGGTGAACGTTCATCAAATTATTACCAATCAAACAAAACTGTGCTATCATGTACGAACATAAATTAAAGCCTTTTTTTAACATTACAAAAGTACGGGATCTTATGCGAAACTTCCTGTTCCTGCGTTTGTGTGTCGAGTTTTCGACTGGTTTCTGAATGTTTTTCGTTGTTTTAGCCACGGCGCAGGCAATGTTGTTTCATTAGGTCATATAAGTAAATACTATTTGGCAACATTGGTCGCGCCATAGCCAAAACAAAAGTAGCTACTCGACTTAGGAGATCCTAGAAGCAATGCACCAACTGCATGCCCTACGTTGCCGGTACTTCCATATTGATATCTTCTCAGTCATCAAAGAAATACTTGTCCTAGTACCGATATCAAAAATTTTACTGCTGCACGTAACTTAGATGTCCATCTTTTTTCATTTTTTTTTAGACTTTTGACACTTCTTACACACCAATTATAAGTGGCATTTTTCTCATCTTGACAATGCTGATTTTTTAATGTTTTGATTCTTGTGTTGTTCTGTGGAAATAAATTCAAAGTAACATTTATTGTGAAGTCTGGTTTTTTGGCCGGATATTTCGTGATCTATATGGTTGGTTTCCCTCCGGGATATGAATAAAATTAGTAAACATTAAAAAAAAAAAAATAAGTGGGGTTTTGGACTTTTTGTGATATCATAGGGAAACGAAGGACCACCAATGTACTTGACCAGGTTTTTTTCCCCGGGAGGGGATTTTTGCTATTTGATATCACTTCTTTTTTCTATAGTATTTTCATATTTCGTTTTATATAAACTCCAATAGAGCCTGTATATAACAAAAAAAACTTACAACGTGTCTGCATCATTACATGATCGATTTATTTCAATGTCAGGAATCAGCATTGCTCATCCTACTAATTCGACATAAGAGAATGATACAGATTTTCTACCATAAATTCATTGTTATTGAGGTTGTTTAAATATAGGAGCGTTTCGTTGCTGTGATAAGAAAAAAAAGTTATAATGTTTTCAAAAGAGTTAACTACAGACTCGAGGTATTTTCGAGATGTTAGTAATTCGTTGATAGGTTATTATTCGATTATAGCTTGGCAGGAAGGTGTTATAGAAGAGACCTCAAGTACCAGTTTTTTTCCAAGGCAAAAATTCAGAAAATTAAATACTTTATCATTAGCTTTCAAGTTGTGTATTAGAATAAGGCATTCAGGGGCGAAAAGGCAGCGAGGATATTAGCAATTTCGGTCTAAGCTATAAATAGATAAATTATATTTAACTTTACTGTCAGGAGCCTCAGAATTATTATTCTTTCAAAGATGAAATGACGGAAGAATATGATGCATCATCCTTGACTTACAAATTGTTTTATAAAACATAGAAAAAAATTTGATTGAAAAAGAATTCGGCCGAAGTACTTGACGAATGTTCTTTCACTTAATTTACATAATGTATCGGTCATGGTGACAACCTCGCCAAGTACTTCGGCCGAAATTCTTTTTCATCTAATTTTTTTTCGTTTGCAATCTTTTTTTGCTTCGGACCCTTATTGATACAGAGTTTTTATTTTCATTCTGGTTGGTAAAACAACTGCATTTTCGAACATGATTCTTTTCTCTATCAACATTCAACATTATTTGAAGATTTTATCACACGATAAAGCCTCCCGTACTTGGCCACATCTATTTTAGTATAGCTCAATTTATTTTATAACTTTTTGCGAAACCCAACCTTAGCTTTTCGTGAGGATTAACTCATTTTGTTTTGTGTGATTTGAATTTATTTGATACATTTTTTGAGAGTGATCACTTTTCTTACTTTTTGATAGGATTTGATTTTCTTAGGGATTTTTGCGAGAACAGGTTTTTGCAGTGTATGTATATTAGTGGATAAATATGGGAACGGCGGTCAACAAATGTACTTGTCCAGGTTTTTTCCGCGAGGAGGTTTTTATGCGTGATATGATGCGTTTTTTCTCTTTCTTTTGAAACATCTCGCTTTATATAGATTAGAAAAAGGTTATATTGGGAAATTATCGCCTTTTCATTTCCAAACCCTGACCCCTTCTACTTCGAGTCAGGTTTTTTCCTCATGAAATAAAGGGGCACGTATTTTGGAATTTTCAATTTGGCATTTTTTTAATTCTCGAGCCAGTCAAATTTTTTTGACATTTCGATTTACCTTTCTGGAATCAGGCTAAAATAAGTCGGGAACTGGGAGTCTGATACAAAAATTTACAAAGCTTTTGAGAGCAAGATTAGAAGAGTCAGAACTTTTCCATAGAATTTGTAGCTATTTGAATTTGTGTTTATCAAATAAACATATTAAACAGCAGTATCTCCTTGCTATATTTGTAGATTTGTGGTAAAAAATATTACGCTTATTTCAGCTTGTTGATAAAAATGGGGCGATTTTTTTCGAAATTTTTCATTTTTGATTAATGATAAAATAAAAAACCAGTTTCACGTATGTTTAGAGAAAACATATCGAATCTATTGTGAAAAAAGTTCACGCATTTTTTCATTCTTATTTTTATTAACAAGGTGGAATCATGATTATTTGTCAATACCATTGAAGAAGTTACTACCATGAAAATAAAAAGTTACAACTATTTCAATATTCTCATTGAATATAGAAAAGTTCAAATAGTATGTTATGGGAACTCCAAAACAATATATTGAACAAAGCGGACAAATTCAGATCAGGATCGTACCCAAGAGAATGAAATGAATTTAGTTGTATTAGTCACATTAGCTTTGAGCAAATTTTGATACCATCAAACCCAGAGCGACTGTAGAGGAAAGCCTTTGAAATAAATTTTTTTCAATTTATTACGCCATAATCAGAGCTAAATAGTGGAAATACTTAACACACATGTCTCCTCTTCACAAAATGTTCAAAGTTTGTAGATATCGGCTACATTCCAATGATACAAATTTTGATACTATCAGCAGAAGAGCACCCGACGACTTTCTGAAACAACTTTTTAAATTTATTATGCCATAACTAAAGTGGAAAAGTGAAAAAACATAGTGCACTTTAAGCCCAACAAAGTTCAGAAAATTTGGATGTATCTATAGCGTTCCGAGGACAGAAATTTTAATCCCATCCAAAAATGAGCAGCCGAAGACTTTTTGTAATAAATTTTTCAATTCATAATGCCACAATCAAAGATAAAACGTGGAAATACTTGGCGCTTCACAAAATGTTAAAAGTTTGTAGGTATCGGCTACATTCCCATGATACAAATTTTGATGCAAATTTTGATATTTATAACAATAATGGCCGTGAAAGCATCAAAACTAGAACTTACAGGTATTTTAATATTATCTTTGAATTTCGAAAAGTTCAGAAAGTATGTTATGGATATTTTAAAACAATAAATTCAACAAAGCGGGCAAACTTAGATCAGTACTGTGCCCAAGAAAATGGATCGAGTTGAGTTGTACCAGTTGCATTATCTTCGTGCAAATTTTCGTACCATCACAACCAGAGCATCCGTAGAGCAAATCTTTTTGAAAATATTTTTCAATTCGTTATGCCACAATAGGAGCCAAAAAGTAGAAATACTGAGCACACATGTTGCTCCAGGAAATTTCCAAAGTTTGTAAGTATACGTTGCGTTCCAATGAAACAAATTTTTATACTTCCAGAAAAAAGGAACCAAAGACTTTCTGACAATTTTTTGAATTAATCATGCCACAACTCAAGCATACCGCACATCGGGCTCAATAAAGTTTATGAATTTTGCATATAGCCATTACTTTTCGAAGCCAAATTTTAAACGACGCTGAAGTTTGCAACGTTGGAGTCCAACGAAATGAACGAAAAAAAAATGTTTGTAATTCACCAATTTTTTATTTCACGAATTATTGGTGTAGGTTGAAAAACTACGAATTGCAAATCCGGCAGGGAACAAAATTGGAGAATTACTGGACTTATTGAAGTTTTTTTAGATCATTTCGTTGGACTCCAACGTTGCAAACTTCAGGATCATAATTTTAATCCCATCCAAAAATGAGCAAGCGAATAATTTTCATAATAAAATTTTCAAGTCCTAATAATGCCACTATTCCAGCAAAAAAGTGGAAATATTGGGCACACTTGTTACTTCACAAGTATTTCAAAGTCTGTACGTATCTGTTGCAATTCAATGATACAAATTTTGATAATATCAGTAAAAACACATCAGAAGACTTCCTAAAACAATTTTTCAAAATTTATTATGCTACAACTAAAGTGAGGAAGTGAAAAAATATAGCTCAATAGAGCCAAATGAAATTTTTAAATTTTGCATATATTCATGGCGTTCCGAAGACAATAATTTTGATTCCATTGACAAATGAGCAACCGCAGAATTTTCATAACAAAATTTTTAATTCTTAATGCCACAATCGGAGCCAAAAAGTGGAAATACTTGGTACATTTGTTGCTTTACAGAATTCCCAACGTCTGTAGGTATCCGTTGCAATCCAATGATACAAATTTTGATAATATCAGTAAAAAAATATCAGAAGACTTCCTGAAACAATTTTTCAAAATTCATTATACTACAACTAAATTAGGGAATTGAAAAAATGTAGCGCACATTGGGCCCAACAAAATTCTGAAATTTTGCATGTATGCATGACATTCTGAAGGCAGCAATTCTTAATCCATCGACAAATGAGCAAAAGGGAAAATACTTGGCACATCTGTCGCTTTACAGAATTTTCAAAGGCTGTAGGTATCCATTGCAATTCAATTATACAAATTTTGATAATATCAGTTAAAGGACATCGGAAGACTTCCTGAAACAATTTTTCAAAATTCATAATGTTACAACTAAAGTGGTGAAGTGAAAAAAAAGAGCGCATATTGAGCCATACAAAATTCTAAAATTTTGCATATATTCATGGCGTTCCGAAGACAATAATTTTGATCCCATTGACAAATGAGCAACTGAAGAATTTTCATAACAAAAGTTCAATTCATAATGCTAAAATCGGAGGCAAAAAGTAGAAATACTTGGTACATTTGTCGCTTCACACAATTTCCGAAGTTTGTAGGCATTCGTTGCAATCCAAAGATATAAATTTTGATAATGTCAGAAAAAACACATCGGAAGACTTTCTGAAACAATTTTTTAAAATTCATTATGCTACAATTAAAGCGGGGATGTGAAAAAATATAGAGCATATTGAGCCAAACAAAATTCTGAAATTTTGCATATATCCACGGTGTTCCGAAGACAATATTTTTGATCCCATTGACAAATGAGCAACCGAAGAATTTTCATAACAAAATGTTCAATTCATAATGCTACGATCGGAGCCAAAAAGTGGAAATACTTGGTACATTTGTCGCTTCACAGAATTTCCAGAGTCTATAGGCATTCGTTGCAATCCAAAGATACAAATTTTGATAGGATATGGAGTATATACCGCCATAGTCTTTTGACATAAAGATATATTATACGAGCCATTTTGACATAAAGATATATCATTACTTACTACGGTTATCATCCAGATGCATCCATATATATCCAAATGCAGGTTGACAGTGTATTTGTCTATTAATACATCAAACGCGAGATGATTCTACACCATATTTTGGATAGAAAAACGACGTCGAAAATCTTTTGGAATGGACCAACAATTATCATGCAAGGAACATTTTATGATGTACAAATCTTATTATAGCTAGCGAGGAACATTTTATAATAAAGAGGAAAGGGACCAATAAAATTAATTGTCAACGGTGTACAGTTAAAAAAAAATATTTATTAAACACTGCTCAAAACTCGACCTGATAATAACAAACTTTGCCATATACATTTTTTTGACACTCATTATTAGTTTTATAGAGTTCCTTTTCCAAATTTACATCGATTCACACCAATCATGATTAACAGTTCAACGTACACTATTTCATATTTATCAAAGAAACGAAAGAACGATTTCTCAAGAAATCTTATACGAGGAACATTTAATCGCGAAAGAGAAATTCCGTCGAAGAGTTAAGTGTGGAAAATAAAAACTGCAGGGTTAACAATAATAAAAGAATGTGTATTCATTTCAGCACTGTTCGAAAGTTGATTAAAAGCACTTCACTATTTTCACACCATCACTTTCTTATTATTGCTGTAACCAAGAGTTGATTGAACCTAACCTCGATATTTATAACCTCACAAATGTTCGTGAAAAAAGATTAATATTTTCAGTACTGTTTAAGCCACGAGATTCTAATTAGTCGCGATCGAAAGGGGGAAAAAAATAAAAAATACGTGAATTTGAATGAAACTCTAAATTGCTGTCATTGAATTTATATTAAAGAAATCATTTTTGGATCGTACGCGTACGATCCAAAATTATTTCGCGATTTGTGAATAAATTTATTTATAGATCGCGAAATAATTTTTTTTCCCGAATTTATCCACAACACGTCCCGCATAAGAACTTCTCACTTCGAAAACTCCGTTCAGACTTTCCGCGGTATGGGTACTTCGAACTATTTATTTATTCACAGATCGCGAAATAATTTTTTTCCCGAATTTATCCACAAACACGTCTCGCGTATAAGCACTCATTCTCACTTCGAAAACTCCGTTCAGACTTTGCGTGGTATAGGTAGAGAAAGATGAAACGGAATGGCCAATCACAAGCTCGGAAGGCGTCAAGAGGCCTTTCATTGTGTCGTATACAGACATGCCAATACTTCGATGTCAGCATAATCTTGAGCCTGTGCAAAGTTTTTTCTCAGCAAATACGGCATTAATCGTGCTGATTTAAGGCTCAATCGAAGTATTTTTTCGTAATAAATCTCCAGTTCAATTTTCAAATCATCATATGCCTCCTGAGCTTCGTAATTAAAGAAAATGAATTTCAGTTTTTACTCCCACCACGGTGAATCGTTTTGTTCAGAGATAATAACAACACTCGACCTGTCAAACTTTCCGCGGTTCGGTATATATATATATAGCGACGAGGTGGAGGAAGTCTCATGTGACGTCGGTCTGCGACAGCGCCGTGAAGTTAGCCGCAAGGACATGAGGCCTTTGATAGTATAATATATATATGGGTGTCGTCAGAATGAACCAATCAGAAACTCGAGAGACACTTTCAGCCGGCTTTGGTGTTGTATACAGACACGTCTGATTCTTGAATGTGTAGGTGACTTTTGCGTGATTTTGAGCCCGTGCAAAGTTTTTTCTCAGCATTTACGTCACCGATCGTGCTAAATTTGGGCTCATTCGAAAGATAATTTCTTAATGAATCTCCAGTTCAATTTTCAAGGCCTCAAACGACTCGTGAGCTTCGAAAACGAACAAAATGATGTGCCAATTTTACCCCCACCACCGCGAAAAGTTTTGTTTCGAGAAAGTATAGTCTCGGCGAGCCTCGGGCCAGCAGACGACAGAGCTGTCAATGTACTTGTCCCGAGACTCTACCGAGTCTCTTGATTTTGATAACATGCTTTACATGAAAAAAAGTAATATTCTCAAGTATTATGACGATTTCTTGTTACAGATATGCAGGCTGAAGATGTCATTGATGACCAAATCGAGCCAGAGGAAGAAGATGATTCGACAGATGAAGATGAAGTTTAAAAAAAAAAACAATCATCAAAAAATTTGCATCTTATGTAAAGATTCGAATCTCAATATATATTCTAATTGAAAAAATAGATTTATTTTTATTTGCATGCTATTTTTCGTACGTTTTAGGTAACAAAATGCAGAAATTACAAAAAAAAAACATTCATATATATTTTTTTTCAAGTCGTCAGATTAAGAAAACCCCTCTAGATAATCGTCAGATTATTGGTCATCAGATCTGGGACATCAAGATGAACCGTCCATATCTTAATCTGACGCGCTTGAGAAAATCAAAATGGCGATTTTTTTTTGCAATTTTGAAAAGCTCCCGTAAGCTTGCGTCACCTCCAAATCGTCAGTCTTTTGAATGTGAGCATCTTTCGGGGTCACTTAACATCCCCTCTAAAAATCTGACGCGCTCGAGTGAATTTTTTTTTTCTCATTTTGTACCCCCCACCCCCCCCCCCGTACGGCCACCCCCACTATGCAAACCGGCAGATTATCATACCTCCATTATCAGAGAGACGTGGGGCATACGCCCTATCATTATCTGACGCGCTCGGATATGTCTATGTGACTGTTTTTTTTTACATCTTTGACTCTCCGTAGACGCTCCCTCCACCGGTGAACGGGTAAACATCATATGACTTTTTTTTCTTTTTATCATGTAATCCCTCAAATCTAATAGGTCTCCACGACGCTCGAGTAAATCCCCATTTAGCATCGTGGGCTCCCCTACTACAACGTACAACTTCCTTCCTCTATATTTCAGTCTGTTATTTATAATCGCATTCAGCACATAAATTTGATCCCTTGTTCCTCTTTTTTCCCTGAAGCCTGCTTGACTTTCCCTTAATTTAGAATTTTTTTCCGTCTATTTTCCCAGCCTTGTTGCCATCATTTTCGTCAATAGCTTATACCCTACATTTAACAACGCTACCCCCCTGTAGTTCGTCGCCTTATCCTTATCCCCGCTTTTGAAAATTGGTATTATTCTTACCGTCTCCCAACCTGCTGGTAGTTTCCCTTCTTTCCAAATCCTGTTAATTGCTCTTCTTAACTTTTCCCTTTGTCCTACTTTCGCAGCTTTGAAAAATTCTATTACCAACTCATCCTCCCCCGGTGCCTTTCCGTTCGCCATTCTCTTCAACGCATTTTCCATTTCTCCCGTGCTAAATTCCACGTCAAATTCACTGATTTCCACTTCCCCCCTCCTTTCCGCCACCTCTTCCTCCTCACTTTCTTTTGCGTCTCCTTCATTTAGCAACTTTTCGAAATGGTCAAACCATTGCTTACCCGATATATCTTCCCCTATCTTCCCTCTATACTTTCCCCTATATTTGTTTATTGCCTGCCACCACCCCGCCATATCCCTAGCTCTACTCACTCCTTCCCATATTTTAAGTCTCCATTCCTCCTTTGCTTCCTTATATGTCTTCCTCATTTTTTTTCTTTCCTCACCCAGTACTTTCTTCTCTGCTCTGCCTCTTTTCTTCACAAACGATTTCAACGCTCTCCACATTTCTGCCCTTTGCTCTTTGCACTTTTCATTGAACCATCTGGGTAAATTTCCATTTCGCTTCTTTGTTTTCTTCCTACTTATCATACCCACTTCACTTGCCGCTTTTCTGATTCCTGCCTTACACTCCTCCCAATCTATGTTACCTGCGCTTGTTGTGTCTATTCTTTCCCACTGCTCACTAAATTCCTCCGCTCCTTCTTCCTTCCACCAAATTCTTTCATCTCCTTGCTCATAAAATTCATTTTCTTGCTCCTTATTTATTTCCTCCCTCTCCCTTCCTATAGCGAATGTAACCGGAAGATGATCCGATTCCCCACGTGTTTTTTACTTTCAGCCATTTAATTTCATTCTGCATCCCTCTGTCCAAGCTAATCACCAAGTCCAAAACTGATCCACAACATTCTTCTTTTCCACCTATAAACGTTATTCTCCCTTCTTCGTCCCCTTTCATCCTTCCATTCAACACCTTCAGCCCCAACTCTTCACACAACCTTAACAGTCTCCGCCCTTCAGTATTAATTTTTTTGTCTTGAGATTTCCTCTGTCTTTTCTCTTCGCCTTCTTCTCCCTCGTTTATCGCTTGCTCTTCCCCAATTCGTGCGTTCAAATCCCCTACTATTAGTACTGTTTCGTTCCTTCCTGCCTCCTCTTCTATCTTTTCCTTTAAATGCCTCTCCACTTTTTTCATTCCTTCATTATTGTACACCGTAATTGTCGCTTTTCTTTTTTCCTGTTTGCTGTTACGTATACACATACCGAACTCCCACTCTTCTACATTCCAATCATCACTCATTCCTTTTCGAATTCCAATTGCTTGCCCTCCCTTCGCTCTTCCTTTTTTTGCACTTTCTTCTCTTCTCGCCGCTTTGAAAGACCAACAGAAATCACCGCTTAAGTATTCTCTCGCTTTTTCCTCTCCTTTTCCTTCTAGCCATGTTTCTTGTAATATTACTATATCAAAGCTCTTTAAAAATTCCCATGTGTCTCTAATTTTATATATACCTGCCACGTTCCATGTTATTATATTAATTTCCCATTCATCCCCCTGGTCACCATTATTTTTGCTCATTACATTTTTCTTCCTGTCCCCATTCTCCGTCTCCTCTTCCCTCTTCTGTCGTACGTCCCTCCTACTCTTCTCCTTAATGACGAAAGGGCTGTACATCTTGTTCTTAACCTCTAGGCTCCTGAATTTCATGAAGATTCTTCCGTTGCTCTCGTATACCTCCTCCAAGTTGTCGCTAATCCTCACCTCACATTTTTTGTGTATTATCTCTACTATCTCTCTTCTTGATTTATTGCTTGTCTCTCCCTTTTTTACAACACAAATTTGTCTACTCCTTTCTGCCCTTTTGTTGAGCTCTTCCCTGAGCGTTCTCTCTCTGAAAGGTCTCGGTGCCTCCTTTATGATTTGTCTTCTTCTCTCTTCCGCATTGTTAACTCCTCTCTGATTGTCACTTCCTTTTCTTTTGCTGAAAGCTATATCTCCGATCATTTTTACTCCCTTGACCTCGTCTTCTTCTCTCCTTCCTCCCTCTTTTCTTCTCCATCTTGTTTCCTTTCTTCGTACTTCTCTCCATTCCTGTTCTCTTGTTTCCGGAGCCTCTTTTCCCATATGTCCCGCTTCCGATACTTTTCTTGTCCTTTCCACTGATTTTTCCCTCGTTCCAGTTTTCCCCCCTTCCTCTATCTCATTGTTGTTCCTATCATAGCTCTCGAGTACACCTTTTTCCATCTCCTCTTCAATCCGTCTCTTTTCTCACCTTCTATTCCTCTCGCTATTTCTTGGACTCGGCTTTCGCATTCACTTTTCCAGTAATCCATTTCGCTTATCAACGCTTGCTTCTCTTCTCTCCAAATCTCTGCCTCTCCGTAGCTCTTAAAACGCCACTGTTCCGCTTCTCCTAGTAGCTCTTTTATTACCCTGTTCATTTGCTCGCATCTACAAGGCAGCGGTGTGATCTCCCTCTTTATCTCTTCTTTTGCCTCTCGCATGCATTCCATCAGACTTCCTTTTATTCTCTCTTCATCCACGTCTCTTAATTCCACCCTCCAATGCCCACTTGGCATCGTCTCCATCGCTTCTCCAACCTTTTCTCCTTTTTCCATGCAATTTTCCCCACAGTCTTCTTGTGCATGTGTGCCGCCCTCAAAACTCTCCCCTCCCCTGTTTTCCCCCTCTTCTGTCCCGTAATTACGGACATCATCTACCTCTTCCGAATTTTCATCCTCATCTTCCTCAATACGTCTCCCCTTCATCCCTTCATATTTCCTTCTGAATAAATGCGGCTAAATAATTTGATGAACGTTCACCATCGTACGTTGAGCGTATACGCACAGAGTACTTGTCCGGCCCATAACGTTTTATTGGATTTTTACTTGAATGAGCAATTTTAATAAAAAGTTATGGGCCGGACAAGTACTCTGTGCGTATACGCTCAACGTACGGTGGTGAACGTTCATCAAATTATTACCAATCAAACAAAACTGTGCTATCATGTACGGACATAAATTAAAGTCTTTTTTTAACATTACAAAAGTACGGGATCTTATGCGAAACTTCCTGTTCCTGCGTTTGTGTGTCGAGTTTTCGACTGGTTTCTGAATGTTTTTCGTTGTTTTAGCCACGGCGCAGGCAATGTTGTTTCATTAGGTCATACAAGTAAATACTATCTGGCAACATTGGTCGCGCCATAGCCAAAACAAAAGTAGCTACTCGACTTAGGAGATCCCAGAAGCAATGCACCAACTGCATGCCCTACGTTGCCGGTACGTCCATCTTGATATCTTCTCAGTCACGAAAGAAATACTTGTCCTAGTACTGATATCATAGATTTTATTGCTGCACGTAACTTAGATGGTGACCTTTTTTCATTTTTTTCTATACTATTGATACTTCTTACATACCAATTAAAAGTGGTATTTTTCTCATCTTGATTACGCTGATTTTTTAATGTTTTGATTCCTGTTTTGTTCTGTGGAAATAAATTCAAAGTAACATTTATTATGATGTTTGGTTTTTTGGCCGGATATTTCGTGATCTATATGGTTGGTTTCCCTCCGGGATATGAATAAAATTAGTAAACATTAAAAAAAAAAATTAAGTGGGGTTTTGGATTTTTTGTGATATTATAGGGAAACGAGGGACCACCAATGTACTTGTCCAGGTTTTTTTCCCCGGGAGGAGATTTATGCTATTTGATATCACTTCTTTTTTCGATAGTATTTTCATATAGTTCGCTTTATATAGACTCCAATGGAGTCTGTATATAACAAAAAAACTTACAACGTGTTTGCATCATTACATCATCGATTTATTTCAATGACAGGAATCAGTACTGTTCACTCTACTAATTCGACATAAGAGAATGAGACAGATTTTCTACCATAAATTCATTGTTATTGAGGTTGTTTCAATATAGGAGCGTTTCGTTCCTGTGATAAGAAAAAAAGTTATAATGTTTTTAAAAGAGCTAACTACAGACTCGAGATACTTTCGAGATGTTAGTAATTCGTTGATAGGTTATTATTCGATTATAGCTTGGCAGGAAGGTGTTATAGAAGAGACCTCAAGTACCAGTTTTTTCCCCAAGGCACAAATTCAGAAAATTAAACACTTTATCATGAGCTTTCAAGTTGTGTATTAAAATAAGTCATTCAGGGGCGAAAAGGCAGCGAGGATATTAGCAATTTCGGTCTAAGCTATAAATAGACAATTATATTTAACTTTATTGTCAGAAGGAGCCTCAGAATTATTATTCTTTCAAAGATGAAATGACGGAAGATTATGATGCATCATCCTTGGCTTACAAATTGTTTTATAAAACATAGAAAAAAATTAGATTAAAAAAAAATTCGGCCGAAATACTTGACGAGTGTTTTTTTTTACTTAATTCACATAATGTATCAGTCATGGTGACAACCTCGCCAAGTACTTCGGCCGAAATTCTTTTTCATCTAATTTTTTTTCGTTTGCAATCTTTTTTTTGTTTCGGACTCTTATTGGTACAGAGTTTTTATTTTCATTCTGGTTGGTAAAACAACTGCATTTTCGAACTTGATTCTTTTCTCTATCAACATTCAACATTATTTGAAGGTTTTATGTCACACGATAAAGCCTCCCGTACTTGGCTACATATATTTTAGTATAGCTCAATTTATTTTCCAACTTTTTGCGAAATCTAACCTTAGCTTTTCGCGAGGATTAACTCATTTTGTTTTGTGTGATACATTTTTTGAGAGTCGTCACTTTTCTTACTTTTTGATAGAATTTGATTTTTTCAGGGATTTTTGCGAGAAAAGGTTTTTGTAGTGTATGTATATTCGTGGAAAAATATGGGAATGGGGGTCAACAAATGTACTTGTCCAGGTTTTTTCCCCGAGGGGAATTTTTATGCATGACATGATTCGTTTTTTCTCGTTCTTTTCAAACATCTCGATTTATATAGATTAGAAAAAGATTATATTGGGAAATTATCGCTTTTTCGTTTCCAAACCCTGACCCCTTCTACTTCGAGTCAGGTTTTTTCCCCATGAAATAAAAGGACACGTGTTTTGGAATTTTCAATTTGGCATTTTTTTTATTCTCGAGCAAGTCAAATTTTTTTGACATTTCGATTTACCCTTCTGGAATCAGGCTAAAATAAGTCGGGAACTGGGAGTCTGATACAAAAATTTACAAAGCTTTTGAGGGCAAGATTAGAGCAGTCAGAACTTTTCCATAGAATTTATAGCTACTTGAATTTGTGTTTATCAAATAAACATATTAAATAGCAGTATCTCCTTGTTATATTTGTAGATTTGTGGTAAAAAATATTACGCTTATTGCAGCTTGTTGATAAAAATGGAGATTTTTTTCGAAATTTTTCATTTTTGATTCATGATAATATAAAAAACCAGTTTCACGTATGTTTAGAGAAAACATATCGAATCTATTGTGAAAAAAGTTCACGCATTTTTTCATTCTTACTTTTATTAACAAGATGGAATCATGATTATTTTTTAATACCATTGAAGAAGTTACTATCATGAAAATAAAAAGTTACAACTATTTCAATATTATCATTGAACATAGAAAAGTTCAAATAGTATGTTATGGAAACTCCAAAGCAATATATTGAACAAAGCGGACAAACTCAGACCAGGATCGTACCCAAGAGAATGCAGTGAATTTAGTTGTATTAGTCACATTAGCTTTGAGCAAATTTTGATACCATCAAAACCAGAGCGACCGTACAGGAAAACTTTTGGAATAAAACTTTTTCAATTTATAATACCATAATCAGAGCTAAAAAGTGGAAATATTTACCACACATGTCTCCTCTTCACAAAATGTTCAAAGTTTGTAGATATCAGCTACATTCCAATGATACAAATTTTGATACTATCAGAAGAAGAGCACCCGAAAACTTTCTGAAACAACTTTTTAAATTTATTATGCCACAACTAAAGTGGAAAAGTGAAAAAACATAGTGCACTTTAGGCCCAACAAAGTTCAGAAAATTTGGATGCATCTATTGCGTTCCGAGGACAGAAATTTTAATCCCATCCAAAAATGAGCAGCCAAAGACTTTTTGTAATAAATTTTTCAATTCATAATGCCACAATCAGAGACAGAAAGTGGAAATATTTGGCGCACATGTCGTTTCACAAAATGTTGAAAATTTGTAGGTATCGGCTACACTCCCATGAAACAAATTTTGATACTGATAGAAAAAAAGGACCCGAAGACTTTTTGAAACCACTTTTTGAATTTATTATGCCACAACCAATATAATATATTAACATGATATTTGTCAATACCATTGAAGAAGTCAATACCATGAGAATCAGAGGTGACAGTTATTCTCATATTCTAATGGAATTTCAAAAAGATCAAATAGTATGTTGTGGGTACCTCGAAACAATATATTGAACGAAGTAGATAAATTCAAACCAGGATCCTGCCCAAGAAAATGGAGTGAGTTATTCAGAGAATGGAATGAACATAGTTGTATCAGTTGCATTAGCTTCGCGCAAATATCGATGCCAACAGAATCAGAGCGACCATAGAAGGAATTTTTTAAAATAAAAATGTTTCAATTTATGATGCCAAATCGGAGCCCAACATGGAAAATACTTAGCACACATGTCGCTTCACGAAACTTTCAAAGTTTGTAGGCATCCGCTGCATGCCAATGATACATATTTTGATATTATCAGAAAAAAGAGCACCCAAAGACTTTCTGAAACAAATTTTTTTTATTTATTTTGCCAAAATTAATGCGGAAGAGTGAAAAAATATGACGCCCATTTAGTCCAACAAAATTGAAAAATTTTGGATATATCCGTTGCGTTCTGAAGCCAGAAATTTCTATCCCATCCAAAAATGTGCATCCGATTTACTTTTTGTAACAATTTTTTAAATTCATAATACCACAATCAAAGATGAGAAGTGGAAATACTTAGCACACATGTCGATTCACAAAATTTTCAATGTTTGCAGGTATCCGCAAACTTTGAAAATTTTGTGAACGCTGTAGTCCAATTATCTACATTTTGATACTATCAGGAAAAGAGTATCCGAAGACTTTTTGAAATAACTTTTTAAATTTATTATACCAGAACTAAAGAGGGGAAGCAAAAAAACACAGCGCTCTACAAGCCCAAAAGAATTCAACATTGTTCAATGTATCCAATGGGTTTAGAAGACAGCAATTTCGATCCTATTTAGAAATGAGCAGCTAAAGACTTTTGTAACAAATTTTACAATCCATATGCCAGTCAGAGCCGAAAAGTGACAATACTTGGCACACATGCCGCTTCACAGAAATTTCAAAATTCGCAGGTATACGTTGCATTCCTATGATACAAATTTTGATACTATCCGAAAAAGAGCACCTGAAGACTTCATGAAACAACTTTTTGAAATTTATTATGACACACCTAATGAAGAAAAGTGAAAGAACATAGCGCACATTGGGTCTCAAAAAATTCAGAAATTTTGGATGTTTCCATGGCGATTCGCAGACAAAAAGTTTGATCGCATCAATAAATGAGCAGCCGAAGACTTTATGTAATGAATTTTTCAATTAATAATGCCACAATCACAGACAAAAAGTGGAAATACTCAGCATATATGTCACTTCATAAGGTTGTCAAACTTTTTCGGTGCCCGCTGCATCTCCATGATACAAATTTTGATACCATCAGAAAAAGATTACCCGAAGACTTTTTGAAACAACTTTTTGAATTTATTATGCCACAACCGAAGCAGAAAATAACTTAGCATACACTGGGCCATAAACTGTCTTAAAGTTCGGATGTACGCATTGCGTCACAATGACAGACATTTTATCCCATCCATAAATGGGCAAGAAATTACTTTTTGTAACAAATTTTTCAATTCATGTTGCCGCAGTCAAAGCAAAGAAGTAGAAATACACAGCACACATATTGTCCAATAAAATGATGAAACTTGGTATGGATCCTTGATCTTGGTATATGCATACCAATGAGATAAAAAAAGGGACCGAAAGACACAACCAAACTGAATAAAGAAAAATATGATAACTTATTAAAATAATGATGACACAATAAATCTAAATAGCACACATTCATTTGATTAAAGTTTTCGGTTGTTTATTTGAATTCATCAACATATATACAATATTCGCGTGTTCTTGCCTTATTAAGAAATAAAATTTCTGATTAAAAAGAAAATTCGAAGTTATAGGTTAACGAACTTATTTTTCTCGCAGTTGTGTAATCAAAACATTTATAAATATTTTTGACACACGTATAATTTTATCGTATAAATTCAATGCGTAACACTTTTTTTTCCACTGAACATCGAAATAAATTTAATATACACAAATTCGCATTCGCCGTTTATCAACACACAGACATCTAAAGTTTTTGACTCTTCTATATATATCACTGAACCTCAAAAAATTGTTTTTCCGAAATTTACATTTAAAACAAGGATTGCAACAAAATTGTCACAAATAGCGGAAAGTCAAAGTGTTTATGCAAGGAGACATTGCCCAACACTATACCTTATATGTTAACAAACACTCGCGAACCGATTGCCATAGGAGTAAACAACCCGCACTGTTTTCACAAAACTCACATAACATAAATATTTTAAATCGAATTCACACATCTTGCACTGTTTCCCGGACATTTTATTATTTAGACAGACGATGAATGAATTTAGACAATCGATGAACAAATAATGATGATTTAGTCGATGTGAACGATGTGACAGAAGACCGATGATCGTAAACAGACGTGTGAACGATGAGACAAGGGGTACGTTCGGCTTGCACGCTTTCAGCGCTCAAAGGGTGCGTTCGACTTGCACGCTGTACCGTGCTTCGGTATTACCAGAGACTAGGAGGGAGATCTCCGAAGACGGGGTTTTTGGGGCGGCAGTAGTAAGGGCGCTTTCTCGTAGCGGTCAACTCGGGAAGTATGAGTTTATCCTACGGAACTCGGCCAAGCCTGCAGATTCTTACTCTACTGCAAACGGTCGATATAACAGGCTTATCCTACGCAATTCGGCAGAGTTCATATTTTTATCCCATCCAGCTCGGCCAATACGACGTACCGTCGACTAGCGGATTGAGGCGTGAAAAGGGGAACGCGCTCAAAATACATAAATGAAAGCTTGGTGAGGAAATTATCGTTGAAATTATTATTCAACAGAACAAGGCTGAGTTGTGTTGGTGCTTATTTGGTATCCGCTTTATAATTAATGAACTGCGAAAAAAACAGCGTACAATTAAAATACCAGTAATAGCTAATAAACTAATCGATCGTTCTAGCGTAGTGCGACACGCTGTGAGTCGCCAATGCGAGGGTCGAGCGTTCAAACGCTACTCCTGCGAAGGATTACTTTTTTCTTTTTTTTTTCTTTCATCGAACCGATATTATGAATTTCATACCGTTCTCCATCGTCTGCATTCTTGATAAATTTCCGTACTCTATTTTTTAGTTTTATATTATGCTTATATGTATACTATATACATTAAGCACACCTTTGTATTTAACGTGCTGTCTCCGCCTATTGGCTACAACACGGCACCCAAGTGCGTGGGGCAGAGATCACGCCCTGCCAGCGCACTATCGTTCAACAGCTCCCAATTTACACCTGGCTGCCCCGGGTGAACCCTTGGTCCGGGCTTGACTTTCTAGCCCACTATATACTATATACTATATATATAGTATATACTATATACTATATACATAGTATATATATACTATATACTATGTATATAGTATATGTATACTATATACAGTATAATAATCATTTAGCGACGAAGTAGCGTTTTTTGTAGCATCTGCAAAATAGGCATTAGGCAAATGAATTATTACTGTACGCAGCCCATTTTTCAATATTATTCATAGAGACTTCACTCTATACACTTGAACCTACCAGATGTTACAACATTTGGTGGTTTATATATTTACTAATTTTGCATTGAAAAGTGATGTAACATGTTGTTCCTTTTGAACTGATTTAAAATGTAAGTGGACCAGGGTATATCGAAAAAAATCAGAATCATCGCATTATGCCAAATGACGAAGCTGCCCAGAAGGAAAGCTCGGAATTATATTATCTGGGTCATCCCACCTCATGCGTTGATTTTCTATAAGAATAACAGAAAAAACTCCAGTAGATATAGTTTCACATCCACTGAAGGAGGAATTTCAAGAACATGGTGCTGCCATATTTTTATGGAGAATAAAATTCCTTCCAAAAAAGTAATTAGAGCCAAACACTTCAGTCAAACCGTTTATTAGTTATAATCACTGAAATCTGAACCGACTGTTATGCCCTTCGTTGTTTGCAGGTTTAAAATTGTCACCATCTGCTTGACTGCAACCACGTCGTCACGTGTACATTTGGTCAAGGTGTGAGAATGCCTGAACTCACAAAAAGTCAGCTTAACCAAAATCGGCTAAGAAGTGAAAAAAGTGAACAGTTTGCTCTGACAATGAGACAAAGTACAAGAAAATTGAGACGGTCCAGTATTATGTAAGAATTAATTGTCTTTAAGCGGGAAAATCTCATTCAGTAACCCCGAAATTGAAATAAATGAATATGAATGTATTCAATCAATAAATGAAGGTGAAAAGTGGAAGTAGGTGTTGAACAATTTTTCTGCACTGAAATTGAATTATTGACTTTACAAAAAAACTATCATTGAATACTATGGAGTTGGAAGTAGATGAAATTATTGAGATTGCTATTCGCGGAGTCACTACAAACCTCTATTTGTAAATATGTGGGGGTGACATCAAAAGCACAGCCTCAGAGTGAGCTCGAAAAGCCTCCAAGTATAAGTATGTGGTGACTACGAAAAGAGTACAGGTTCAGAATCACAACCTGCATTTGTTAATAATTGTGAACAACAACTGAAGCAAATTTCCAGACTCACAACTCACATAGCCTTCATTTCAAAAAAAGCACGTCAGAAAATGTGAAGAAATGAAATTACAACAGCAATCAATATATCGTTACCAAATTTAATACATGCATATAGTTCGTGCGTTGTTTCACATTCATTCACCGTGTCAGTGAAACACGGGGTGACAACCGAGGACAATATTCACTATGAAAAATTAAGAAACAAGATCACAATTTAGAGCTTTTCGGGCGTGTGTGGGAATGACCAGAATAAAGCTTTCGCGTAACAAGTTGAACTATCTCTAACCGAATATCGGAGAGATTTTACCTCAACTATTTGACTACTATACAGAATAATTCAAATATTTTGAAACTTTTTCAATTTAGAATTGTGTGTACGATTCGTTTGACTAGAGTTTGATTTCCGTGCTGCAGCATTGTGGTATTTTGTTTCAGCAAATAGTTTTACTCTTAGCATGAACGATAAAAATTGTAGTCTGTGCGCCTTGCAGGGATGATCATCGTCAAACCAAGTAGGATAGGATTTCATCGTAGTCTTTACAATACTTTCTTTCAATTTTTGTAACAATCCTTCACAGTGCCAGTATTCGTCGACGATTCCACTGAATGCGTTTAATTGATTCTCAACAATGGCGGCGAAAGTTTCAGTCGGACGTTTTAACTTTGTAATTGGTGGAGCATCAATGTCAACATTTTCGTATTCTCTGTACTCGATGTACATGTCGGCGGAGGTCATGGAATCCATCGGACTTTTTAAGATGTCATCTCGGCATCTATCGCACGGGTTTTTTATCAAACATCGATATACTATGTAGCCTGCAAAAAAAGCGATAGCATTTTTTTCGTATACGCTCGTGGTACGGTTACTTGTGTTATTATTGTCTAGATCTTCCATAAACAAATCAATAGTCTCTGCCGCCTTTTCGATATCCAAAGCATCTACATCTTCGTCGAGTTCGCAAAGGATTGGGGAATCATCATTTGCTTGTTCGAATATTTTTGTTACTCTGCTGGCAGGATTCACCAAAGCAACTCCGTTTGGGGCTTGTACATTTCCTTTTGTACTCGTACCAATATAGCCGGTTGACACAATATGTCGCCACGAAAGCCGAATACCTTGCGGGGTTGGGTTTGGGTTGAAACCTCCTCGTCCCCGAAATTTTGAAAACAGATGTTCGACGGAATCTTGATTGCAAAGGCCCGCTGCCAATTCAAAGTCCGGATAACTGTTGCGAATGTCGTGATATACGTTCAATATCGATTGTACTGTGAACGGCAACTCTCGCAAACATGGTAGTATCTTCATCGTTCCAGCAGGGCACATTGGGTTTATTGCAACGCTCCACCTCGATGACCAAATTACGAAATCGATCATTATTTCTTCTACGTTTGGATTCTTGTCGGAAAGAGGTCGCTTAGCAGGATTGCTAGAAAATAACCCATACGCATTGCATGCATCTATGACCGCGTTCATTCGCTCCGCGAATGCTGCTGTAGCTTCCCAAGTTAAACTTTTCAATCCGTTCGGATCCGCTCCGGCCAGTCTAATCGCTGCTGCATAACGGTGGCTCAGTAATTGAAACGCTCGTTTTACATTCATTGTTTCGAATGAATTCGGGAACAAATGCACTTCCGTAATATGCGAAAGCAATCGTGAAGTTGTACTCTCAGCGTCATGTCGCCAAGTCTCTATGAAATCACTGTACGCAGCAATCACCTTGCCGTCACAATACAGTATATTGTATTTCCTCATGGTACTAATTAACCTCTTAATAAGATGAGGGAAATCGGAGGCAGCGAAGTAGTGACGGTTGTTTATCTTAACTGTAGGATTTTTCTCCGATATGCCGAATGATGAATATAGCGATTGGTTGCTTGGCCCTTGGTCGCATGTAAGTAATTTTACTTCTGCACCAACTTCATACAACTTTTCCAAACACTCCTTGAGTAACGCATAAATTTCATCTGCTTTCAACCCATTAGCCGAAAAGAAAAAAGCCAATGGCTGACGCCAAGCATTTTTGGCGTTCAAGCCGTCGAGGCAGAATGCAAATACGTATCGTGCTCGCTCGTTTCGGCGCCCCAAAGGACCCAAATCGACAAGACCTTCTATGTAATCAAATTTTTTCGAGTATTGTTCAAAACTTTTGATACTCATTTCATCCCATTTTAAACAACAAACTCTCTCTTCCGTAGGCATAGTTGCTAGTTTTTCTTTCAACTTTCGGAAAATGTCGTCACAGAAACCGGGTTTGATTTCAATTTCTGCTATCCAAGATCGAACAGTGCTTTCTGCTGGGAAGGTGCATCCAGCATTGCGTAATCGTGTATATGCTGATGCTGAATAATAAAATAACTGTTTCGATAAATCCTTTTCTTCTTTGCTATACCGTGAATTCCTGCTGTGCAGCTGAAGTTTAATCATCGTTCGTGCTACTGGTTCCACACAATTATTTCGGTTCAAGAATTGATCCAAACTTTCTTTTTTTGATTTTTCTTGCATTTTCTTCACACGCTGCGACATTTTTGAGAACTTTTTCCCATACTGCCTAACTCGTTGATAATAGCGAGCAGCTTCTCGTCTTAACTGCGAATTCAGTTTACGTAACTCCAAATTTTCCGCGCGTAAGGTTTTCACCTCATCTCGTAGAGTTTCAACTTCATTTTTTGTAATGTTCGCGGATGGGCTCAATCCGTTCCGTCCATTTTCCGGCTCAATCGATGTCCACTCCATGACTTCATCGTCCTCGGTGAAATGGAGTTTTGGAACACTGTATGTTCTTTTAGGGCATACAACCAATGGGTTTTCATTCCTTTCATTTTCTTTTTCTTTCAGATTTTGGGTCAGATCGCGATTATTATGACAATCTAACAGTATCGGAGATTGACTAATGAAGGAACGACTATTGACATGATCATCATCAGGCTGTTCTACTGCTGCGCTATTTCCAATGTCTTGTACCTGTACGGGAATTTCACTTGTCGTGGCACTCGTACCTACATTTCCTTCTTCATACGGATCAGCATCATAAAATGGTCGGGGAATCGAGTTCCTTATCAAATTCCCATTTGGTTTAAAACAGCTAGCGTCGAAATGCGATTCGCATATACCGGCTCCGCGTAATGTACCTGGAGGCATACTTTTAACCGCTAGATTGCCTGTAAGAAATTTAAATAAAACCTGTATGAGTAAGAAAAAAAAATAATAATGTTTTCATGGCCCCTTCTTCGATCAATCGATTTCGCAAAAGTCAGTTTTTCAATATTCTTTCAATTCAATTTTTTCAAGCTATCAAAACCGTCCTTGAATTCACTGTGCGACATTTTGTTGATGAGATATCGATGATTGAAGACAAAAGTATTATCTTTTATTTGACTATCAATATTTTAGTAACCAATAGTCGTACGGAGACCTTTAAATGAGCAAATTAAAGCTGAATAAACAAGTTATCTGACCTATGCATTGATTAAATATGAAAACAAATTTCTGAGTTCGTGAACGTTGGTGAAAAAAAAAATTGGAATTTTTTTAATTCCTCCAGGTATGTTTGTTGATTCCTCTATAACCGTAGCTTAAAAAAAAAAATATTGTCGAAAGATCTTAAAACTCGAAACTTCAAGCTTCGAAATACTTTTTTTCATTTCAAAGCGACACTTTTTCACTGCCTATGAAAAAACACTGAAAAATTCATTAAATTTTTTTGTTCATCTATTGTTTCCTGTAGTGTGACTAAAAAATAATAATTGAGAAATAAGTAACAAATGTTTTAAAATTTTTTATGTGTTTGTCGGTGTGCAGACTTATATTATAATTGAAACTCTTTTTTTGTGGATTTATTTTCTATAATTCATAATAATAATAGATTTTCTACTGTTAAATCATTGGTAATTATAAAGCCTCAATAAAAAATTAGTAATGTCCGAACATATTCACAGTACTGTTCATAGTGTTCTTTTGCTAATGTAATATATAAAATTTCGTTTCCCGACAAATTCGTTTTTTTTCATTTTCATTTTGCAAGGAGTGTCCCACTTCCCCCCCCCCCTATATTGCTATTTATTAAAGAAAAGATTTGATCATTTCTACGGTCAAATACTACATTTTCATCTTTAGTTCAACGCATGTCTTTTGGTGATCACGAAACGACTTTTTGGTTCTACCTTTTCTGGATTGGTCGGAATTTGGCGTTTCATTTTCAATGCCATTAAATCTCAATAGACGCGCTTGTTACAATGTAATAGAGCGATAAAATCGTCAGTCTACTGACCGATAGGGTGTGAGTAAGGTGGTAGAAATTGTACTGTGAATCTAGAGTTAACTTTCAAGGATTTTTCTCGGTAAACCTTCAGAAAACGGTGTTCACCTCCGTTTTTATTCATGTTGTGATATATTGTTTTACGCATCTTCCCGATAATGAATAACTCATATATATTTCGAAGAAAAAGAACATCTCCAAAGAAAAGTTTATCTTCTCTTAACCATCTCGTAACCGGTCTGAACCGATATTCAGTTTGTTCCATTTTGCAAGGGGTCACAGATTTATGAATAAATTGAACTTTTGTACGAAATTAAAATCAGATAAACGCATAATGGAGGAAAAATGCAAAAAATAGCCAAGGGACTTCTAACGAGCACTCATCGTTGAAAAATTCTACATATTAACCTGTAAAAAATACTGTGGTTGTTGGAGCGCCGAACGCTTTCGATTTTTTACAAGTATCTATATTGAATAGTCAAGTAAAAGCTTTTCTGTATATATTTTTTTTAATATAATAAGTAATATACGATACCTGTATGTTGTATCCAATAATCATACCGAGGATCATTCGCTGCTGGAAAATAATACAAACGCGAATTCGTTGTAAAACGCCCGTTTTGGCAACCTTTGTATTGACAAAAATCAGTGATTCTGCCTTTTTTTTTATTCCCCATAATTAATTTGGATTAAAAAAATCAATAATATTTTGGCATAAACCATAAGCATTTACTTTAAATAATTCAGATTATGCAATGAACGTGCGAAGTGAAACTTATTTCAGTACAGCGTCTTTCATCAACGTCTCTTATTGTTGTACTAAAGCACTGGTAAGAGGGGATTGTGTGCTTTCAGCTCTTTGTTTTGGTCGAGCTAACGTTCCTTTATACGCGCTGTTTACATATTATTTTTTTGTGTCCATAGTTTGTTTACACTTCAAAGATCTTACACTATTAAAAAAACTTTTTGGCTTGAGCAATTCAAATTATTTGAGTTGAATTTACTGCAGACGAAGCTACTTTCATTTACGCATTGAATAAAAATACATGTTGCGTCAATTAAGTCGTTGTTGCTTGAGGAAGTCGCAGAAAACAGGATGTTAAATTAAAAACGTTGTTTTCATCAATACGTTGCAGGAGAATCAGTTTGGCTTTATTGAATTGTAGGTACAATTTACACTCTTTCATTTCTTTACTTTTTTCTATAATTAATGTTATCGTTATGTAACATGTTCGGAAAATTAAAAATAAAACACAAAGAATATATTGTGCGCTTCATCTAATCGCCTTGTTTTTTTCTTCCATCTCCTCTTCGACAACCTTCTGCCACCAGCCGTTATATATAGAGGCATAGCAAAATTACGTCCTTTTTTTAACGAGTCGCTCACAGCTTTTGAGAATACGTGGAAATTTGCATCGAATCCACAGATATTAGAATTGAGACGCAAACAAGTTAGAAAATTATTCGAAATTTATTGAACTAAATAGATTGTTTATTAATAAGTGTTCAACCATAGTAATAATTCATTTGCCTAGTGCCTATTTTGGAGATGCTGCAAAAAAAAACGCTACTTCGTCGCTAAATGATTATTGTACTGTATATAGTATACTGAGCATAAATATAAAACTAAAAAATAGAGTACGGAAATTTATCGAGAATGCAGACAATGGAGAACGGTATGAAATTCATAATATCGGTTCAATGCAAGAAAAAAAAATTAAAAAAGTAACCCATCGCAGGAGCATTGGTCAGTCCCACCATATTTTTATCCCATCCACCTCGGTCGTATTGGCCGAGCTGAATGGGATAAAAATATGAACTCTGCCGGATTGCGTAGGATAAGCCTGTTATATCGACCGTTTGCAGTAGAGTAAGAATCTGCAGGCTTGGCCGAGTTCCGTAGGATAAACTCATGCTTCCCGAGTTGACCGCTACGAAATAGCGCCCTTACTATTGCCGCCCCAAAAACCCCGTCTTCGGAGATCTCCCTCCTAGTCTCTGGTATTACTATATCCAAGTATATACGTTCAAACTTTTCGTCCGATCGGTACAGAGGAAAGACGAGTCACTCGTGATATCACTGAATCTCAAAATAATTGTTTTTCCAAAATTTACACTCATGATCCACACGTCCTGCACTCAACACTTTCAACACTACGTTAAAACATTATTACCGGTATTTCGAATCACTGATAAATTTTCTTTCCCGATTTTACGACGAATGCCCGTCATTATTAATGGTTATTGCCTATATAACCAAACTCTACTCACACGTCTCGCACTGTTTTTTATTTTTTATTTTTTCTAAACTCCGTTCAAACTTTGCAGACGAAGACGATGTAAATAAGAAAAGGATCAAAGTCATGACCAATCAGGAATTTTCTCACCGGGGATTGGTCGAGACAGGTATATTCTCACCGGCAATTGGTTATGATGGGCATCAAAAGCCTTTTGTTGGTAGTGGTCGAAGACGCGTATAGAGACACGCCAATTTCTTGAATGTGTTAGAATCAAGCATAATCCTAAACCTGTGCAAAGTTTTTTCTCAGCAATTACGCAACCAATCGTGCTGCTTTTAGGCTCAATCGAAAGAGCATCGCTGAATTAGTCAAAAGTTCGCTTTTCAAGTCGTCAAACGACTCCTAGGCTCTACAATTAGCGGAAACGTCATAAAATTTTTACCCCCACCACCGCGAATCGTCTTGTTTCGAGATAATATAGGGAGCTTTCCAGCTACGACATAGAGCGACACAGTGTGGCACAGTGTTCGACACAGTGCATTCCTACTACGACACAGTGCGACACAGCCAGACACAGCGAGTAGCAGAGTTTTAGCGTGTTGCTTCACGCATGGCTACCAATTTTTCGGGGAAATTTCATTTTCTCAAGTTGGCTCATCTTTCTACACACTTCTCTTCTGTAACCTCTGTCTATTTCGGTCTATTCATTCCTCATATTTGACACACGTAGAGGAACTACTGCTACTCAAGATTGGTGTCTCCATAAGTAGAACGATGCTTACATCTAAGTCGTCCTACAAAATATTTATGTCAAGTTTACAACAAACCTTTTCATAAACTATAACACGGCTTATCCAATAAAAATAAAAATATGAAAAAATAATCATCTCATATTTATGAGATGATTATTCATAATCATAAGGTTCCTAATCATAAGGTTAGGAACTCGTTGTTAGGAACCTAGTGAAATTGCGAGCTGCCTGACATCTGATGGTTGTGTCAGAAACTAAAAAAGCGTTCCAACAAGCACCTCTCGCAGTGTCGACACAGTGTCACACTGTGTCGACTTGTTGGAAAGCTCCCATAGTCTCGGCAAACCTCTGTGAATTTGGCCGACTGATTTTGGATTTCTGAATTTTTGTTTATGTCAATCGTTTGTCGGGTTCTTGTCGGTGATTGTCGGATTAAAATCGACGTTTGTCGGAAATTAGTTAAATAGAAAAATTAAAAACAAAAATCCGTGTGAAGTTAGCCGATTTTTTTCAATTTTGAGATATCATAAATTTTCAAACGCATAATCAAAGCGCAATCGTTTGTCGGATACGAGTTTCATAATTAAAAAGTTTGTCGGATGTTTGTTCATTAGAAAAATATTAAAAAAACATTTTATGTGAAGCAGCCGATTTTTCTCAAATTGTAAGATATTACACATTTTCCAAAGCCTAATCGAAGCGCGATTGATTGTCGGTTACGAATTTGATAATTAAAAAGTTTGTCGGATGTTTGTTCATTAGAAAAATATTTAAAAAAACATTTTATGTGAAGTCAGCCGATTTTTCTCAAATTTTAAGATATTACACATTTTCCAAAGCCTAATCGAAGCATGATCGTTTGTCGGATACTAATTTTATAATTAAAAAGTTTGTCGGATGTTTGTTTATTATAAAAATATTTAAAAAAACATTTTATGTGAAGTCAGCGCATTTTTTTCACATTGTAAGATATTACACATTTTCCAAAGCCTAATCGAAGCGTGATTGTTTGTCGGATACTAATTTTATAATTAAAAAGTTTGTCGGATGTTTGTTTATTATAAAAATATTTAAAAAAACATTTTATGTGAAGTCAACGCATTTTTTTCAAATTGTAAGATATTACACATTTTCCAAAGGCTAATCGAAGCGTGATCGTTTGTCGGATACTAATTTTATAATTAAAAAGTTTGTCGGATGTTTGTTCATTATGTGAAGTCAGCCGATTTTTCTCAAATTATTTTTTGCTTACCTTAAATTTTGGTTTCACAACGGCTTTGGCATAGATATATCTATAGATATATCTATATATTGGTATATATATATTATATATTATAAACCGGATATATTATATATATTATATAATAAACCAAATATATATTATATATATTATATAATAAACCGGATTTTGGTTTAGAGCGAAAAACTATTTTTTTCTTGAAAATACAAGATTAAAGAAGAGAAATGTCGCTCCATTCGAGTCTTTAAGCTTCGTAGAGCTTATATATGGACAGATCCATTACATTTCGACCGCAGCCTGCGCGCTTGGGTCAGCGATTTGGCTGCCGATTTTTTTCAAGAAAGTAGGTTCTAAAAAAAAGACGATCCTCCAAATTTGAACTCAATATAAGAAATTTGATGGCTGTAGAAATATTTGAAATTTTGAAAAAGTGATTTTTTATCTGAAAAAAATATAAAAATATAAAAAAAGACGAACCTCCAAATTTGAACTCAACGTAAAGAAATTTGATAGCTGTAGAAATTTTTAAAAAGTGATTTTTTATGTGAAGCTCTACGAAGCTTAAAAACTCGAATGCAGCGACATTTCTCTTCTTTAATCTTGTATTTTCAAGAAAAAAATAGTTTTTCACTTTAAACCTAAATCCGGTTTATTATATAATATATATAATATATCCGGTTTATTATATAATATGTATAATATATTTATATATGCAAATATATAGATATATCTATAGATATATCTATGCCAAAGCCTTCGTGAAACTAAAATTTAAGGTTAGAAAAAATAATATGAGAAAAATCGGCTGACTTCACATAAAATGTTTTTTTAATATTTTTATAATGAATAAACATCCGACAAACTTTTTAATTTTAAAATTAGTAACCGACAAACGATCGCGCTTCGATTAGGCTTTATGGAAATGTGTAATATTTTACAATTTGAGAAAAATCGGCTGACTTCACATAAAATATTTTTTTTATATTTTTCTAATGAACAAACATCCGACAAACTTTTTAATTACGAAACTCGTGTCCGACAAACGATTGCGCTTTGATTAGGCGTTTGAAAATTTATGATATCTCAAAATTAAAAAAAAATCGGCTAACTTCACATGGATTTTTGTTTTTAATTTTTCTATTTAACTAATTTCCGACAAACGTCGATTTTGATCCGACAATCACCGACAAGAACCCGACAAACGATTGACATAAACGAAAATTCAGAAATCCAAAATCAGTCGGCCAAATTCACAGAGGTTCTCGGCAAGCCTCGGGACAGTAGACGACAGAGCTGTCAATGTACTTGTCCCGAGACTTGTACCGAGTCTCTTGATATTGTAAAATGTAGGTTTGTTGATTGATCATTTGCCGACTGCTACAGCTACAGCTGATCCCACATGCATGCACTGCGCAAGTCCACTGCGCATACCCACTGCGCACACCGGAAGTGACCTTAATTTTATTTGATTAAAAAATAAGGAGTGACTACTAAATGTTTAAATTACACTACTAATCACCACCTAACGATTATCTTCAATTTAAAATTAATTAGAACACGATTGGTTGATTAATAACTTATTTGCCCGGCTAGATCTCGCTGACTGGTCGCTAATAGTTTTTTCAAATTATTTAATAATCTATTGACCACTAAGCGTTACAACTCGATTATTTGTGACCACCTAACGATTCTACATCGATTTCGCTTTTTGTTTAATCGATTGGACGAAAAATAAAAAATGTTCGGCTAACTTCGACTCAAAATTTAATTATTTAATTAAAAAATAACTAATGACCACTAAACATTTTAATTACGCTACCAGTGACCACTAGACGAATACTGAAAGATATGATTAATAAAAAATTAATAAAATCAAAGTTGTCCGGCTAACTTTATGGAGGTGGTCGAAGTTAAGTTCAAGATGGCTGCGCCCGTGTGTGTACGTGAACGCGCCGTATCGTTTTTATTTGTTATATTTTAGCCAAATTGTGTTTTTCCCGGGATTTACAATGATAGTTTGTTTCATGGGTATCTTGTGTTGGTTTTTGTGTTGTGCTGTGATTTCGGAAGTGCTCAATTATGCTCTATCTGAGTACAAATATTGTGACGTTCTGTGTGTCTTTCCTTATATAATTCTTTTATTTTCCTTTTATTATTTATTTGAGTTTCTCCCTTATTACTGTTCCAATTCCTTTTTGTGAAAGAGCGATTTGTTACAATTTTTCTTGTTTTGTAATCCAATTAATTCCTAACCTAAATCATAACCTACTTTTGAGCCCGGTTATGATTGTAAAGTCTCCTTTCCCTACTTTTGAGCCCGTTCGAGGAGAACTTTCCCTTTCCTTTACTCCAAAGTTTTATTTGTTCAATTATTATTTATTTCTTTTTTTACTAATTATTTTGAAATCCCCTGGCAGGTTTCAGCAAGGTGTTCGCACACGGGTCTACTGTCCCCCGAAGGAATTGGAACTCGGAGTAACATAAAATTTGTAAGTATCTTTTTCTCAGATTCACACAATCTCTTCCCTTAATCCTAACACCGCAGGTTTATAAATTTCTGACTTTTACACAGGAAGCTTTTCGCACAGTCTTAGATAATTCTTTGACTGGCGGAGCTCGAGCGCCTCTTTCCGCGCGGAATTTTCCTCTTTCTGACTTTTACACAGGAGTTTTTCGCACAGTCTCAGAGAATTCTTTGACAGGCGGGCTCGAGCGGAGTCAGAAATTGGTATTTCTGGACCTTAGTATCCTTTGAGCGATACAAGCTATCGTTCCTTTTCCCTATCAATCTTATATACCTTTTCCCATTTTGCTCCATTTGTGAGTAAAAATTCCTTGTATTCTCCCTCTAACTATAATTCCTTAAACTAATTTATTGTTAACTTTGTATTATTATTATTAATGTTTATTTCTGTTCGCAGGTTATCCTACAGATGGCGCCAGAGAAGAATCTCAAGCTGCGGCATATGGCCTTGCCGTTGCAATATATATATATATTAACTATAATTAATTATAATTAATGATAAATAATGATTAGGTAAGGTTGAAGGAAAGTGTAATAAATGGGACTTCCATAATCTAGTTTTACTCTTTTTATTACAAGAAATGAGAAGAGATGTACAGAGCACGTTTGTCTTGTTGCCGACATATATCAGAACTGTGGCTTACAGCGACACGCTGTCGCTAGGTGGCGGAAATCATAATCATCACATCTTTCTTTTTTTTTTTTAATAATTAAAGTTAGTTAAATGAACAATATCATGGATAATATTAAATTAGCAAAACATAGTAATTTAGGAAGGAACAGCATTTAAGTAGTGTAATCTTTGAGGTAACCAGGTCTGTTAACGACGCGTCCACTGCGAGTGGTTAGTCTAGACGATGAGGCTTGTATGTCCGGAGGTTCCGGTTTGATTGTTACACGAGCAGGAATCTGCGGATCCATTTCGTGAGTTTCGCTGGTGTGTTTCTCGGTGTCGCAGTAATTATCGTAATCCTGAGTAATCTCGACGGAATAGTCTGGCGGATATTTAACTTGAAAATTATTGTTAGTGTCTCGATTTAAGAATTTTCTATTTCGCGTTACAGTCGTTCCGGATTCTTTCATGACTTGATACGCTCTCGGTTTATCGCTTTTGTCGACTATTATTCCCGGTTCCCAGGTTTTGTCTTTTTTCTGAATTCTGACAGTTTCGCCTTTCGATAACTCTGGGAGATTTCTCGCTCGTTTGTCGTGATAACATTTCTGTAAATTTTGTCGCTCAATTAGCTTGTTTTTAATCAGTTCACTGTCCTGGCGGTGACGGTCTAAGAAATCTGGAAGCACTCCCCGGACGTTTCTTCGAAACATTATTTTCTTGGGGGATTCGATACAATTAGATATCGGCGTGTTTCGGAGTTCTAACAATGTTAAATATGGATCTTTCCCATCCTCTTTCGCTTTTTTCAGCATTTTCTTGACCGTTTGTACAAAACGTTCGACTAGTCCATTGCTCCTCGGATAAGCAGGACTCGACGTTACATGTTCGAAGCTCCAAGCTTTCGCAAATTCTCTGAATTTTTGGCTACTAAACTGGGGGCCGTTATCAGACCTTACAATTTTCGGTATACCGTGTCTAGCAAACAGAGACTTCATCATCGTTATTGTCGTTTCACTTGACTCGTTTTGTAATAATCCTATCTCTATGTACTTCGAAAAATAATCAGCCATTAACAGGTACGGTAATCCATCGAGATAGAACAAGTCGACTGCTACTTTTTCCCAAACGTCACTCGGTATCTCACTCGGAACAAGCTTTTCGTTTTGATGGCTTTTTTGGAATTTTTGACATATCGGGCAGTCTACTATTGTCTCGTAAATTTGTGCATTCACACGTGGCCAGAAAACTATTTCGCGAGCTCTATTTTTTGTTTTTTCAATTCCCATGTGATTGTAATGCAGCTTACTCAGTACTTCTTTACGCAGTCGATTAGGAACTACTACGCAGTTATTTTTAAATAACAAACCATCTACCTCGGTGAATTCGGAATGGTAAGTATGGTACGGCTTGGCGATTTCAGGTACATCTTTAATCTCGTTCGGCCAGCTCGTACGAATGAGCTTTATCACAGTCTGTAACTCATTATCGCTTTCAGTCTCGGCTGTAAATTCTTTCTTTTTTAAATCACTCATACTTTCGGATAACTTCACGTTCAAAATGTGTGAGTTTATGTCCTCGTCTTCATGCATATCACTCGAATGTGCGCGAGAATGGCTGTCAGCTATCAGCAAATCTTTTCCAGGCTTATAGACTATTTTAGTATCGTATGGTTGTAACCGCAATCTCATTTTTTGGAGTCGTACTGGAATTTCCGCAATCGGTTTCTTAGAGATTGGAACAAGAGGTTTGTGATCGCTTTCTACTACCACTGGCTTGCCAATTATATACTGGCGAAATCTCTCGCATCCGAATACAATCGCGTACATTTCTTTTTCTATCTGCGCCCAAGCCCCTTGACACGTTGTAAAGGCTTTGGAGGCGTAAGCTATTGGCAAATTATTTTGTAAGAGAACAGCTCCGACTCCTGTTCCACTGGCGTCTACGCTTAGTGTGCAATCTTTGTTCGTATCGTAATACTGGGGTACCGGGTTTTTTGTCAATCTTTCTTTTATTTTTTTAAACGCAAGGTCATGTTCCTCCGTCCAATAAAAATCTACCCCTTTTTTGATTAACTCTCTAAGTGGAGCTGTGATGTCGGAGAGATTCGGTATGAATTTAGCTACGTGAGTAATCATTCCCAGCAATCTTTCTACTCCTTTCGTGTCTGTGGGTTTCTCCATTTTTGTTACTGCAAGTAATCTATCTATTTTAATTCTATCTTTTGTGAAAATGTGACCCAAGAACTTGACACTACTTTTCCCAATTTTGCATTTTTCGAGATTGAACTTAATTCCGTTTTCCCGAGCTTTGACGAAAATTTTTCTCAATATTCTTTTGTGTTCTTGTTCATTTTGAGCCCAAACTATAATGTCGTCGATGTAAACTTCTACGTTCTGAATGTCGCTGAATATTTGTTTATATACTCTGTGAAAGGTTTCAGGTGCAGTTTTTATGCCGTAGGGCATTTGCAAAAAATGGTATCTGCCAAAAGGGGTTTGAAACGTAGTAAATTTTGAACTCTCTTCCGACAACTCAACCTGCCAAAAAGCCTTGGACGCGTCTAGAACCGTAAAAATCTTTGCGTTAGCCATTTTTGACGCTATTTCCTCGAAAATCGGTAATTTATAATGTTCTCTGAGTAGGCATGAGTTTAGATATTGCGGGTCGAGGCAGACTCTAAGAGTATTATCTGGTTTTTTTACAAGTACTACCGGGTTTTCGAATTCTGTAGGCTCAACTATTTTCTTAATAATTTCGTCACGTTCCATACTCATAAGTTCTGTCTTGTAAGCTTCTAATACTTTGAACGGTACTTTTCTGCAGGGCTCTATTTTGCCTACGTATTCTGGCTTCATTTTAAAATCATAAATGTACTTGAGTTTGCCAATGCCTTCAAATAGGTCTTTATTTTCCGCAATCAGATTTTTCGTATCTTCCTCGTTTGTTAGCTGTACGTTCGCTACTCGAGTCAAAAGGTTCAATTTTATAATGCTCGGTAACCCTATCAAAGGTGTCGTTTTTTCGCATTTGACGACATAAAACGAAAGTTTTTCATTTTTTCCCTTGACTTCGCACGCTAAATTTACTTTACCGACTAATTCCAGTTTAGAACCGTCGAAATTTGACAATTTTTGTTGCGTAGCCTCGAATTGTTTTTGTGGGCCGATCTTCAGATATTCGTTAATACCAATTACATTGGCTCCAGCGCCCGTGTCTAATTTAAAAGATATTGCTTTTCCCGTTTCTGAAAATATTACTTTTTCATACCAATCAGTTTTCTCGCGATTGCAATTGTTAACATTGTCCAAGAAAATTGTGTCGGAGTCTTCTGCTACCACGTCTATTTTTTGACGATTTCGACAAACCTGCGCGAAATGATTATAACCGTTACACGCTTTACATTGTTTGTTATAAGCGGGACATCTGTTCGGTTGGTGTCGATATCCACATCTTCTACACGACGATTGATTCTGGTTGGGCTGTTGACTCGGCGGACCTGTGTTCTGCTGCTGCTGTTGCCTCGATGTCCGACCTTCGCGCCCATTTTGCTGTTGGTTTCTCTGCTGCCAGTGTTGACCTCTGCCTCTGTTCCCTCGTTGTTGATTGCGCCCTCTACCCGAAGTTTGCTGTTGTTGCGTCGTCTTTTGTTTCGTTTGTACGACGTCGATCTTTTCGCTCGCTTTGAGTGTCTATTCGTTCATTGGCTAATTCTGCCGCCTTACACAATTGCACACATCTGTCGAAAGATAAATTTTCTTCACGGAGGAGCCGATCTTTTAACTGCGTATTTTTTATGCCACTGATAATGCGATCTTTTATCAAGCTATCTTTCAGGGCACCGAACGAACAATCTAGGCTTAACTTTTTTAGATCTGTCAGAAAAACGTCGAATGTTTCATCTGCCTTCTGATTTCTTTGAAAAAACACGTGCCGGCACACACTTTCATTTTTCTTTGGTACACAATGATTTTCGAAGGCTTCTACTACTTTGTCGAAGTTTTTGGCATCCTCCTCGCTCAGCTCAAATGTGTCGAATTTTTCTTGCGCCTCTTCTCCGATGGCGTGGAGTAAGATCGCAATTTTCACTTCGGGGGCTTTGTTTTTTTATTCCGTGGCTTGTAGATATATGTCGAACTTTTTGTACCATTTTTTCCAATTTTCCGATATATTTCCACTGAATGATAACGGTTCTGGCGGTTTGAGGTTGAGGCTTTGTTGCACGGTGGCCATCTTGTCTATTCCTATTGCTTCTTGCACGTGGTCTGTGTGGCTCTCGATTCTTTCGTCGGTTTCTATTGTTGTCTCTTCTAAAGCGTCTTCAAATAAACTCTCATCTAATTCACTTTCGTGTCCAGACTGCGCCATGTAATAAATGGGACTTCCATAATCTAGTTTTACTCTTTTTATTACAAGAAATAAGGAGAGATGTACAGAGCACGTTTATCTTGTTGCCGACATATATCAGAACTGTGGCTTACAGCGACACGCTGTCGCTAGGGGCAGGGTGTCAAGTCGACATGGAGTAACTTCCCACTGTGTCATCTGCCCCGTGTAACTCACAATCGTGTAATTCTCTAGCCGTAGAAAGTACCCTTTGTGCCAAGTGCCCAACTGTGTCATCTGCCCACAGTGCTAACTCGAATTCGTAGCCGCTCGACATTTCCCCGACGCTCGCGTATCCCCACTTTTCAACATTCTCCGCGCGACATGCTATTGTATAAACTCTCGAACTGTAGCAAGTGCCCACTGTGCTAACTACCCAACCGTGTCATCTGCCCCTAGCGTTAACTCGAATTCGTATTAGCCCGACATTTCCCCGACGCTCGCGTATCCCCAGATGAAAAGTGGGGATACGCGAGCGTCGGGGAAATGTCGGGCTAATACGAATTCGAGTTAACGCTAGAGGCAGATGACACGGTTGGGTAGTTAGTACAGTGGGCACTTGCTACAGTTCGAGAGTTTATACAATAGCATGTCGCGCGGAGAATGTTGAAAAGTGGGGATACGCGAGCGTCGGGGAAATGTCGAGCGGCTACGAATTCGAGTTAGCACTGTGGGCAGATGACACAGTTGGGCACTTGGCACAAAGGGTACTTTCTACGGCTAGAGAATTACACGATTGTGAGTTACACGGGGCAGATGACACAGTGGGAAGTTACTCCATGTCGACTTGACACCCTGCTGTCGCTAGGTGGCGGAAATCATAATCATCACAGAAAGCAGCTTCGTCGATCAGATTAAACATTACGTGTTCTATTTCATTGTCGACTTTTACGTTATCGGTATACGTTTCCACTGTACGTTTTCCACTCATCCATACTTATTTTTCAAGAGGTTGAATAACACATGACGACGTTTTCATTGTTGATATGGTTGATATAACTACAATTATTTGACGGGTTATAGCCACAGTACATTTCTACACGCACTCAGCAGCGATATCCAATGAGAGATGAGAGACAGGGTATACTAGAAAATCCCTAGGAAAGCGGATTTCTCTTGGAATAATTGATTGACTTAGGTTTCGCATTATCATGATAAAATAGTTAATTCGCAAATTATTCTAGCATTGCTAGTGTGTTTCCCAAATGATTTCTAGTTGACTGTGAAAAAAAGAACTTTGCATTACGTTCTGCTGACTATACGCCCAATACATTTTTATTTATTATCAATAAACTATTATTTCGAAAATTATGATATTAATGTCAATAAATGGCATAAATAATTCCCAAAATATAGCAATAATAAAAAATTAATATTGTCAAATTCAACTGCTAACTATACAGAACTGGGGACATGTCCCCACTAAATTCGGCACAAAAAATCCTTAAGAACTGGAGTTCTATAGACTGGAAAGTAGTGGAGAGGAGTGGACCCATTGAACTCTACTTATACTGGAACGCTGACTGGGCGTTCCGAGAGAGACAGTTGCAATTGGTGCAGTTGTCTTTGTTGGTACAGTCCACCATGAAAATTAGTTAACAGCGAGAAAACTAACCTCAATATGAAAGTATTGACACACTAAACCGATTTTCTGTTCAGATTGTACAAAAAAAAATGCGCGTGCGCACAAATCAGATAGAAAAGGACACGTTGTCACAGATCCACCCTCTCTCTCGGAACGGTCGGGCCCGTTAGGATCTTATGGGAGTCAGCGTTCCAGTATTAGTAGAGTTCAGTGAATGGACTATGGTCTTACATACAGGAGCAGCCGTATTCCGAAAAGGCAGGGGGGGGGGTGGAGATTCGCCGAAGAAACAACTTCAGGCCGTACGAAAGTGACTAGGGCTCAAAAACCTAGCCTAACGTGAGAAAATGCTTATAGATGCAGAGCACAGATGTCGCAACGGTTACTTTCGTCGATAATTCGATGTTTACAGGTTTGGAAACAGTGGTTCTCAACAAAATTGAGATAACCGAATACGAGACTTGTTTTTAATGTAAGTGACGTTATTCCTTCGCAAATGATCATTTTGGAGGGCTTGTTCTTAGTTTTTATTATTTTAAAAGGGTTATACATAGCAATAATCTGGAGCGATTAGCTTACTATGACAGTAATTAATAAATATTAATAAGTAAATGAACGGAATAAGAAAAAACGGAGAGGATTAAGAATAATAAGAATAATAATAATCATTGTTACTATTATTCAATATCAATAATTAATAATTGTTGTTATATATGTTTTATTTCTTTATTATTTATTATATTTAATACTATATTTTTGTTCCTGCGTATGACGGAACAAATGAGGAGAGGGGGAAGGGTGCATGGAATACTCAAGTATTATGTGCATGTATATATTTGTGAGGTTCTTAGATAAATTTTTCAATGAATAAATAACAAATTAATGACATCTGGTTTTTGTTATTTTGTTTCAACATACTTTATCAGAACAATGACTGCTGGGTTTCAGCTCTCAATATCTAATAATAAGAAGATAATTATTTATTTAAAATAAAGCTGGAAAGTTGAAAAACAAATATTAATATATTAAGACGTGTGGTTCTCAAATCCCGCGTGGCGCGCATGCCCGCCGGAAATCCGGAACTCCCGCGACGCGATGGTGGTGACCTCTATAGCGGTATCTGAAAAATAAAACCTTAAATTAATAATAATAATAATAAAATAATCTCCAACGCAGACACTCAGTCTGCGATTGGAGGAAAAGTGAAAGGCAAGGTAGGAATCGGGAGTATAAATATGGGAGGATTTGCCAGGGTAAGGCCTACTTCTTCGACGCTCTCTACCTTGGGGTGACCAAGACTAAAGACGGCTGGTAATAACCAGGAACCTTTAGTCAAGGGGAATCAAGGGAAAGAGAAGAAATAGGGAATAGCGGGAGAGGAAATAAAGAATTATGCAAATAAAAAGAGAATAAGAATATAGAAAAAGAAAAAGAAATATAATAAAAAGAAGGTAGTTGAAAAAGAAATAATATAGTACAAATAAAGGAAAAAGAATAAAAAAAGAAGATTGGGAAAATGAATAAAATAGTTGGTAGAATAAACTTACCCAAAGTCCTGTAAACGTCAAGAATCCGATGCGACGAGAAGACTAAACGGAGACCTGGATCCGGCAAAACGAAATCCGGGAACAGCAAAGGCCAGGATGCGACCAGGGTCCAACGGCGAACCAAGGCAACCAGTTCTATTGGCGAGCTAGACCCCGTCCTCCCACATCCCTGAAAAACATAGAAACAGATTAATACAAAACGGAAGAGGGAATTACAAATCTGAAAAGAAGAGACAAAGTATTAGTGGAGCTACTTTTAAATATTAAAAGGGACGATCAAGATTTAATTAATGAAAATAAATAAAAAAATGAGCAAAAGGAACAATAAATAAGTTGGGTTAGAAAATTAACGCAGCCGATTTTTTTCAATTTTGAGATATCATAAATTTTCAAACGCCTAATCAAAGCGCAATCGTTTGTCGGATACGAGTTTCATAATTAAAAAGTTTGTCGGATGTTTGTTCATTAGAAAAATATTAAAAAAACATTTTATGTGAAGTCAGCCGATTTTTTTCAAATTGTAAGATATTACACATTTTCCAAAGCCTAATCGAAGCGTGATCGTTTGTCGGATACTGATTTTATAATTAAAAAGTTTGTCGGATGTTTGTTCATTACGTGAAGTCAGCCGATTTCTCTCAAATTATTTTTTGCTTACCTTAAATTTTGGTTTCACAACGGCTTTGGCATAGATATAAATAGATATATCTATGTATTGGTATATATATATATTATATATAATATATAATAAACCGGATATATTATATATATTATATAATAAACCGGATATATATTATATAATAAACCGGATTTTGGTTTAGAGTGAAAAACTATTTTTTTCTTGAAAATACAAGATTAAAGAAGAGAAATGCCGCTCCATTCGAGTCTTTAAGCTTCGTAGAGCTTATATATGGACAGATCCATTACATTTCGACCGCAGCCTGCGTGCTTGGGTCAGCGATTTGGCTGCCGATTTTTTTCAAGAAAGTAGGTTCTAAAAAAAGAAATTTTTAAAAAGTGATTTTTTATCTGAAAAAAATATAAAAATATAAAAAAAGACGAACCTCCAAATTTGAACTCAATATAAAGAAATTTGATAGCTGTAGAAATTTTTAAAAAGTGATTTTTTATCTGAAGCTCTACGAAGCTTAAAGACTCGAATGGAACGGCATTTCTCTTCATTAATTAAGAGTCGCGGTAGCGACTCGAGACAAGTACATTTACGAAGCGAGTCGCACAAGACACTTTTACCAGAAGGACCTTGATTCTACTTGTTTCCAAAAATTGTTTCTTTAATATAAACTAAATTACAGCATTTTGGAGGTTCATTTATATTCACATATTTTTTATTTTTTTTTCTCTTTCGATCGCGATTAATTAAAACCTCGTAGCTTAAATAGTATCAAAAATATTAATGTTTTTTTTTCGTTGTGCCGAAGAATTGAGCATTTTTTCGCACACATTTTGATGCGCAACTGTCTTTTTCGTAGTCGCTGTCTAGTGACACTAGTGATATTAGTAAAATTCTGGTAATATTCAATCGATCGTTGGATATGACAGCTAACCGACAACCGTACTATATTGTTGAACAGTCATGAGGTTATAAAGATCGCGGTTAGTTTTGATCGATTTTTGGTTACAGTGACTTTTATTATAATAAGAAAGTGATAGTGCGAAAATAATAAAGTGCAATTCATTTCAATCATCTTTCGAACAGTGCTTGAACAAATATGTATTTTTTATTATTGTTAAGCCTGTAATTTTTATTTTCCACATCTAACTCTACAACGGAGTCGAAAACGATACCTTTTCTCTTTTACCATAAAATGTTCCTCGAATGCAATAATAAGGTTTATTTAGAAACCATTCTGCGTTTGTTTTTATACCTAAGAGAATGGTGTATGATAAACTCGTATTCGATGATTATTTAATATCTTTGTCGTGAGGTTATAAAGATCGGGGTCAGTTTCAACTTTTGGTTAAAGTGACTTTTATATATATATATATATATATATATATATATAGAAGAGTGATAATGCAAAAATAAAGTGTAATTCAATAAATAAACTTTTGCATAGTGCCTAAATAAATAATTGTTTTTATTAACCCTAGCCCCAACAATCCATTTTTCTGAACGTAAACTCTAGAACGGAGTCGAAAACGGTGCCTCTTCCCTCTTCTCTTTTACCATAAAATGTCTCTTGCATGCAATAATAACGTTTATTTGGAAACTACTCTCTTCGTTTTTATATAATTGAGAGAATGGTGTATGGTACCACCCTAGGTTTGAATTATATATGGTTTTGAATCACCCTAGAGTGGTACAGACCTTAAATATATGAAAATACTATTTGCACTTGCAACCCAAAACGGAATCAAGTGATGCGAAATAATTTTGAGCGAAAAGATATTTGATTTGAGAAAAAAAAAAAATTCATAAGTACTTCACCAATTTGTTTTACCTATTGCTCATAAGATATAATTCGTGATCAATAAACGTTATAAAAGAAAAACTCGCGTAGTAGTTCGGCCAAAATTCTTGTTTCCAATTAAACGTTTGCTCTCGAAATTTCGTGCGCATACTTTTTTGTTTCGAAATCTCGTTTCGTTATGAGTACTTTTATTTCAAAACTTTCGGTGCATTCTGATGCTATTGGAGTATTTCTTCGGTATCATTTTTTATGGAATATTTTTCGATCCGTTGATCTGTTGGCACGCATGTTTCGGTGTAATATCTTTTGAAATTTTTTTTTTACAAAATTAAAAAAATTCAAGTTTTTACTTGTTCGTTGTTCTTTTATGCGTCGCATCTTCTCAGAACTACTGTACGTATTAATAAGTAATCTAATAATTTTACAGGATGTCTAATAGGAAGTTGCTGAAACTAATCGGCTGTCATTTCAAAACACGTGCACAGAATCAGAAAAGCCAAATTGCTTTAAATAGAGGAAACTCTGCAGTTTTAAACGCACATAAATAAAACCCAGTCAAATATTTTTTATGTCAATTTATTACATCTTATAAAAATAACGAAAAAGTATAGTGATTAATGATAGATATTTTCGAAGTGCGAACCGTTAGATTGTGCACAAAAATCAATTCTCTTTTGAAAACTGTGTCCAACATATCGTTCGTAATGCCGCGAACCACTTCCTGGATGGCCGCGATCAGTTCTTCTACTGTGCTAGGGTTTTTAGCGTAACAATGATCTTTAATGTAACCCCACAAGAAAAAATTACAAGGGTTCAGGTCCGGTGAGTACGGAGGCCATTCTAGTCCGCCCTGAGCAAATTTAGGGTACCCCAGACCGATTACTCGGGTCCCATATACGCGATGAATAGCTTCAAACACCTCATGAGTCCGGTGCGGCGTCGCTCCATCTTGCATGAAGTACAAATTTTTAACCAGTCCCCTCTTTTTGCATAAGGGAAGAATTTCGTTTCCAAAAGCTGTTTGTAACTTTCTCCTGTTACCGTAGATTCCAAGAATTGCAAATAAATTCCTTTTACTGAAATCGCTGCCCATGCCGTTACTTTCTGTGGATGAAGGGACTTCGCTAGCGATATGTTGGGATTTTCCGTTCCCCAAAACCGGTAGTTTTGCTTGTTTCGTCATGCCATGTTCAGTTAACAATTGATGAGTGCTTATTTTATACGGATGAAACTTTAAAAAATATTTCAAAATGTTGTGTAATGATGATTTGGTTATTTTTAATGCTTGAGCAGCTTTCCGAATCGAATCATTTGGATTTTGTTTGAAATAATTCTCAACTTCGTTGATCTTCTCTGGTGTAGTCACCGTAACAGATGGACCTGGCAACTCGTGTCTACGGTCTTGGAGTATACCATACTCCACGAATTTATCGATTATCCTACAAAAATTAACGTAAAATTACTTCAATGCAGTTTAATTGAATTGAAACACAAGTTGTGTGATAGATGAATATGAATAAATATTAAATTCTTACCTTTTCAGTGTTTTCGCTGGCAACTCTATGAGTTCTAAACTTAGTACGAAACCCTCTATACGCATTACTATAAATTTTTCCCCTCGAGAAGAAGCACTCAATAAGATATACTTTTTCTTCCGTGGTGAGCTCATTCATTTTGACGCGCGTGTACTTGCTTCAACCACGGCTGGAATAAAACTGCGGGGCCTCAGGTATGCGCCTTAGAAAAAGGGACCCCTATTGAATTCATGGAGGGAAGAGACACTTATTTAGTTTTAGCAACTTCCTATTGGACACCCTGTATAAGTATTGACGGTTAATTACGAAGATTGAATTCATTTGAACACTTCTTAGATCAATATTTCACATTGCATTTTTAGTCTGAATATAGTCGCGATACACCAGCTCGAAATTCGATGATGTATCCATTTTTAGCAGAAACAATTAAAAAATCGCTTGAGCGACCTTTAAAATTTTTATTCAGGATCCAATTCTTGAGAGAATCACTTTTTGATAAAATGTTACCATATTTTGCTGCAATACCGAAAAAAATGTTAATTCTTTTATATCATTCAGATACGTATACAATATAGACATGTTTAATTGGCAAGCTATGAATTTCATACGAAAAAGTCAACAAATCCTCGCAAAAAAACAGCATATATGCTGTAAAAAAAGTTGAGACAAGTACATTTACTCCCCCCAAATAGTTGTTCCGGTAAAAAATCTCCTTCTGAACGTGAACCCTAACAAAAGTTATAAAAGAGATTTCCTCCTAAAAAAACTAACCTTGCAAAAATTCTCTCATTCACATCAAATCTCTCCAAAAATTATAGAACTCCATAAAAATTTTCTCAATAAATTAGAAACTTACAAAAAGTTATAAGACAGCCTCACAAAAATTTACCGATCAAATCATAATCTCACAAAAGATGCTAATTCAAATTCGACCAAAAACGAAGTCTAAACTTTACGAAAATAAATTAAAACTATAAAAGCATTAATAGTAAAAACATTAAAGCCTATTAACTTCTTATAAAAAATCATCCACTTAATTAAAAATATGGATGTGCTACAGTACAGTTGTTCTACGCAAAAAGAACAAGAATAAAAAATTGAAATGAAAAAAAATTCGGATGCAACAAAAAATTTCAAAAGGAAAAAATTAGATTGAAAAAAAAATTTCGGCCGAAGTACTTGGCAAGTTTGTAACCATGAATGAATTAAGCAAATTGAATTGAAATAAGCACATTGTATAAATTATAATCAAAAAAACTAAATAATAATTTTTAAATAAAAAAAAATAATTTTTATTGGAAAAAATTGGCTTAAAGTAGTTCGCTCATTTTTTATAGCTAAATGTACACAATGTACTATGCATAATTGATAAACGTTGTTATAACCTCGCTATGTACTTCGGTCGAAACTTTTTTTTTCCATCCAAATTTTTTTAGTCGGTAACTTTGTCAGCATAAATTTGGTTGTTCCGCAAATTCAAAAAGAGATTAAGTATATGAAGAAATATTCTCATAGAAATAAAATGCACCTGAAGTTTTGAAATGAAAAAAACAATCAGAACGAAACCAACTCAAAATGGAAGCAAGTGATGCGAAACCATTTTGAGCTAAAAAAAAAGAATTTCATAAGTACTTCAATAATTTCTTTTTTTTTTAACAATTGCTGATGATATAAAATTCGTAATCAATAAACGTTATAAAAAAACTGGTGTTGTACTTCTGCCGAAATTCTTTTTTCTAATCGAACATTTGCTCTCGATATTCTGTGCACATACCTTTTTTGTTTCAAAATATCGCTTCGTTTTGATTTCTTTTATTCAAAATATTTAAGTGCATTTTGATGCTATTGAAGTATTTTTTCGGTGTAATCATGTATGGAATATTTTTCGATACGGAATTTTTTTTCCTAACAATTTTTTTTTTAATTCGACGTATAATTTACATACTTTACTTTGCTCCGAGAATTTTGTTTTATTTAGATTTTTTATTAAATTCGAAAACTTAGTGCATTTTATTTCTGTTGGTATGTATATTTCGGTCTAATATTTTTTTGAACAATTTTTTTTACAAAATTAAAAAAAAAATGAGTTCTTATTTGTTCGTGGTTCTTTTATACGTCGTATCTTTTCAGACCTACTACAAGTTTTTAAGTAATCTAATAATTTTATAGTTCTGACGATTAATTACGAAATTTGAATTCACTTGAACACTTCTTAGAGAACTATTTCACAATGCATTTTTAGTTCCGATATAGTAGCGATACAGTAGCTCGAAATTCGATCATGTATGCATTTTTAGTTAGCCGAAATCAGAAAAAAATCGCTAGAGCGGCCTTTAAAATTTGTATTAAGGATCGAATTCTTGATAGAATCACTTTTTGATAAAATATTATTATATTTTGCTGCAACATCGAAAAAAAATGCTGATATTTTTGTATCACCCAAGTACGTACACAATATAGACATATTTAATTGACAAGGTATGAATTCCATACAAAAAGTCAATAAATCCCTGCTAAAAAACGGCATAAATGCTGTAAAATAAGTTAAGACAAGTACATTTACTCCCCCCAAATAGTTTGTCCGGTAACAAATCTCAGTTTCGACACAAAACCTTCACTAAAAATTATAAAAGAGGTTTTCTCCTAAGAAAACCAACCTTGCAAAAATTCTCTGATTCACATCAAATCTCTCAAAAAATGATAGGAGAACCCCACAAAAATTTTCTCAATAAATTAGAAACTCACAAAAAGTTATAAGAGCCTCTCAAAAATTTATCAATCAAATCATAATTTCACAAAAGATGCCAATTCAAACCTACCCAAAAATTAAGTCTAAACTTCACAAAAAGTTATTAACGGGACAGACCTAGTTAGAATTTTCGAAAAATCGATTTTTTTTTTATTTCATTTTCAAAAAGTAGAATCTCTTACGAACATTTTCCGCCCAGGTAAATGTAAATCGGACCATTATTCGCCGAAATACAAGACTTTGTAGCACGTCGTGTCTGAGTCATGCAAACCGTACTCAAAACTTTAAGTGCGTTTTTCTCGAAACCATGTTTTTGAAGTCGGTGATCACTGTAGCTCGAGAACGGCTTTACCGATCGGGTTGAAATTTATATCACTTCTTCTATACATGGTAGTCCTCCATATGAACGAAGGATTTTTTTTTTGGATAATTATTTTTATTTTTAATAGCAAAAAATGGAACTGATATTTTGGTCAAAAAAACACTTTTGACTTTTAACGGCCGCCATTTTGTGAAAAATGGAAATTTTTCAAAACCCTTCGTTCAACCGGAGCATTATATCATTAACTAAAAATCCCCTCCGTTTTTTTTGTTTCAGATGAGCCGTTGCAGCGTGAGCTTGATCACCGCAAACCGTGTTTTTTTTTGCAGCGTCCTCGGCAATTGACGGTCACCAGCTTATTTCGATATGTATTGCGTTGAAAAAATTGCAACATATACATTACATATGTATCTTTTAAACGGAAGAACTTTTGTTGTGAATTATTTTATCGTTTGACCAAAAAAAAATCGGAAAAAAGGCCTTTTTTTTGACGTTCCAACTAGGTCTGTCCCGTTAAATAAATAAAAATGATAAAAGCATTAATAGTCAAATACATTAAAACCTATTAAGGGGACCGTATGGTCTAGAAATTTGAAAAAATCGATTTTTTTTTTTTTCGATATGTCGAAAGTATAGTATCTCAAGAATATACTGTGAAATTTTCATGCGGAAATTCTCAATATTACAGCTTCTACAGCCCATAACGCAGGTAGAGAGCGGTCCGCGCGCTCCTAACGGGTCTAGCGCTAACCGGTAACCTAATCGGAGCGCAGCAGCTGTCCCAATCCTTCTCCGAAAATATATACCTGTATATAGTACATACTATATACCTATATATACTTTTCCCTTCCCCGAAATATACCTATTGTCGAACATTTGTGAGGGAAACGGTCATTTCGCTTTCCCCTGACTTGATCAGTACAACGTTACGTTTTGACGAACCAACATCGAAAATTTTGAAATAAAATATCAGAAAATATGGATAGAAAGCAAGGCCGTGACTCTTCTAGACGACCATCTTCTGTAGGTCGCAAAAGATATTTCAAGGGCAATCGATTCACTATCGAAAATACTACTGATTTTACGAGCACGTCTGCGAAAAAATTAAAAGGCAATGAGGAATTGGAAGTAAACGTTAATCCTACTTTCAATTATTGCATCATCGAATTCAGCATGATATTTTTAACGTTGCAACAGTTGTTGAAGTGTAAAGATTGTAACGGTGCGGTCACTTTTAGCAAAAACGGACAACGTGGTCTAGGATTCAAACTCTCTGTGAAGTGTGAGTGTAAAGAAACTTTTATTTTGTCTTCGCCGTTAATTGATAAGGCATTTGAAATCAACCGTCGACTTGTTCTCGCCCTGAGAATGCTTGGAGTAGGATTTGAAGGCTTGAAAAATTTCTGCGGTCTCATGGATCTTGGACAAGGAATTTGTAAGAGTACATATTACGGCATCGTGGACAATATAAAAATTGCAGCTGAAGCCGTCGCGAAAATCGTTTTCCAAAGAGCATTGAAAGAAGAAGTCGAGTTGAATGTAAAAGCTGGGCGTCCCGCGGATGAACTTTCTGTGTCTGGTGATGGATCGTGGGCGAAACGTGGATTCTCATCGCTTCTCGGTATTGCCTCGTTAATAGGGAAATACAGTAATAAAATTTTAGATGTTGTCGTCAAATGCAGTATATGTCAAGCCTGCTCTCAATGGAAAGGCCAAGAGGATACGATTGAATATGAAGCGTGGTATCGAGAGCATGAAGATCACTGTGACGCAAATCATACCGGAAGTGCTGGCAAAATGGAGGTAGACGGCATCGTGGAAATGTTCAAGAGATCGGAAGAGTTGTACAACGTAAAATACGCGAACTATATCGGAGACGGCGACACGAAAACGTTCAAAGCCTTATTGGACACAAAGCCTTACGGGGATGATTTTTTAGTTTGCAAAAAAGAATGTGTTTTGCATGTTAAAAAACGTTTGTACAAACGTGCTGTTGATGCGAAAAAAAAACATGCACAAATAAAGAAAGCAACAAAGAAATTGACAGAAAAAGAAGAGGGAAAAAAGACACAGCGGAAATCGATAAATAAAACACCGAAGCGTCAACAATTGACGAATAAATTATTGCAAGAGCTGTCAACTTATTACGGTCTAGCAATTAGACGTAATTCAGATTCGACTGAAGGGATGAGAAGTGAAATATGGGCAGCATATTATCACAAAATTTCAACAGATGAAAATCCGCAACACTCGTACTGTCCTCCAGGTTCCGAATCGTGGTGCAAGTGGCGTCAAAGTGAGGCTGCAGGTACTTTAGACACCTACGAGCACCCACCTGCTCTGTGCGATGAAGCACAAGAGATATTAAAACCAATTTATGAAGAATTGACAGCAGAGACTTTATTGGAAAGGTGTATTGGCAGTAATACGCAGAACAATAACGAAAGTTTCAATGCTTGCGTGTGGCACCTTGCGCCGAAACATCTGTTTGCCGGAAAAAAAATCATTGATATTGCCACTCACATTTCCGCTTGCATATTCAATGAAGGATTTGCATCCCTATTGAAAATAATGGAGACCATGGGCATAACAATCGGGCCACAAGCGGAGCAACTAGCGCAAAACCGAGACGAGCTGCGAGTATCGAGCGCCAACCGTAGGAGCACGGACAACTCCAAAGAGGCTCGGACAGCTCGAAGAAATGAAAGGAGTGAGGAAATCTTGAATTATGAACGTTCCGAAGGAATCCTATATGGTGCCGGAATCGCGGATTAACTGTAAGTATTCAAAATTTGCTCAATTTTTGAAAATATCTGTACCTCAAACTTTAAACTCATTTATCTCGAAACGACTTTTTTCGGCACTGCGCAGGTGAAAACAAAAAAACTATTCAACCGAATCACTTGAAATTTGGATATGTTGTTCACAACATGTATGGCTATCGTCGGAACTACAATCATAATTTTATTTAAATAATTTCTTATTGTTTATACTAAAAAACTAGTGAAAAAAAACCCGATTTTACGAATTTTTTTTCAAAAGCGCGCCATTTTGTCAATTTTTAATTTTTTCGATTTGTTCTAGTCCCGACGATAACTGCACTCTTTCTGATTAAGAATCTTCTTGAATTTTGTGTTTCAGATGAGTAGAAGTCTCGGATCGATCTTCACCGTCCGGGTCGGATTTTTCGAGAGGGTCGTCTTCAATGCCAATTATATGATAATAAACACTGTTTTTAAAATTAAAAAAAATTTTTTTTGTATACTTAATAAAGGTAGTAATAAACCCGAAAAGTTAAAACATCGATTTTTAAATTTTTTAAGGCAAAAAAAAAATCGTGAAAATAGGTGAAATTTTCGTGCTCTAGACCATACGGTCCCCTTAAAATCTAATAAAAACACTTTCAACGAATTGAAAATACAGTTGTTCTACCCAACCAGAATAAGAATAAAAAATAATTATGAGAAAAAATTTTGATACAAAAAAGATTTCAATCGCAAAAAATTAGATTGAAAAAAAAATTTCGGCCAAAGTACTTGGTGAGTTTTGTCGCTTAATTTATATAATATATCACTTATGGTTACAAACTCGCCAAGTACTTCGGCCGAAATTTTTTTTTCAATCTAATTTTTTGCGTTTGAAATCTTTTTTGTATCAAAATTTTTTGCATTCCAAGGCGGGTAAAATTCGAATCTGCATCAGGAGATCCGAATGTTCGGAGTGGTTGAAAAATTTGCCGTGAACAAAAAAGCATATTTTTAGCTGACTTGTCGAAAAATTTTCGGGCCGGACAAGTACTCTGTGCGTATCCGCTCTACGTACGATAGTAAACTTTTATCAATTTGTTATCAATAAAACTATACTACAAATACTACAAATAAGAGTGTGATAGCGTTTAAGCTCACGCAGGCTAATGCAATTCTGTATTTTTTTTTTGAAAGCCTTTGTAGTTCCAAGTCATAGGATAATAATTCGTTGTAATAAAGCATTAATTAGAGAAATGGCATATGAACATAATTGGAGATTTTATAAACATAATAAAATCCCACGTACTTGGCCATATATCCTTTAGTAGATCTCTATTTATTTATCAACTTTTTGTGAACTCACAATATTTACGAGAATGAAATTATCACCTCTGTACAATTTGACTTAATTTGATAAGATAATGAGAGCGGTAACCCATAAAACTTTGTATGATGAGTTGGTTTTTAGAAAGGACTTTTGTGCGGAGAGATCTTTGTGAAAATCGATATTTTAGCGCTGGATGGCGGGGGGAGGGGGGATTAACTGGAACGACTATTTGGGGGGCGTAAATGTACTTGTCTCAGCTTTTTTCACAGCATTTATGCTGTTTTTGGCTAGGTTAATTAAATATCGCCGAAACAATTTTCGAAAACCGTTCGAAACCGCTCTGCTTGCTTTAAAGACTCTAGTAGCGACTCGTCTTCGCCATCTTATAGTATACATAAATGTACTTATCTCGAGTTGCTACCGAGACTCTAGATATAAACTGCTCGCCGGTTAATCAGCTATTCCAGCACCATATAGCAACCCCTCTTCTTCTTCAAACGCATCATTTCAGGCTTGCATCTTCTCTTGACGAGCTTTCCGAGCTTCCTTGGTCTTCAACGAGCTGCACCTATTCTGTCTTTTCACGCGCTACTCATCCATGTTCCCGGCAAAATTGAAGCTCTGCGAGCCAACTACGAGTTTTAATTCGTTCATCAGCATTAGAAGGGCTGAATTTCCTTCATTAAATAACGCAGTAGCCAAGAATGCTGCAACCTCGACTATTTCCAGGCCAGCATGTAGGTGCTTTGGAGCCAATCATCAAACGGTCGAATTGAAACTTTCATTAGCGTTCTGCATACCGCGCGCTTCGGCGCCGAACCGACGGGCGTTCACTTAAGTGCTCATGGCATCGGAACTAATCGCAATTTTGCTTTGAAATTTTGGCAATATATTCTTGAATAGTTTTACTAACAATTTATGAAATAAAAAAAAGTGATTTTTTGACCCGTCTAAACTGGTTTCCCGCCTTAATCTTTTTAATGTCGCATCATTATACTTGCTATGGCTAAGGTTCGAGTGCTTGACTAAGAGTTTGCGCTATTTTCGTATCTGATGTCTGAGATTCAGTCGCTGCAATTATCTCGTTGATCGTTTCGTAATTTAATAAATGTAGATAATTAGTAGTCGCCTTCTCGAAATACATATATGTACATATTCATTTACTACAGTCCCTCCGCCAATAACACGAAATAACCGTTTAACTCTCGCTCAATCTAATTTAAGTTTAATCACTATGTAATTTTAAATCGCTTGCGAACTAATTCACTTAAATTTTCATCACTTAGCTATCTAATATAAATATTAGTAGGACGAAAACAACGAGATTTATTCGTTCACTATAAATAAAATGTCTCATGATATTGATAATGGTGACGCTTAGCATTTTAACCCTGTTGACAAATTAACAATGTGACGGACGTTCTTCATTATTGATTTTAACAACCGAGCATGTTTTATTAACCCATTAACGCCGAAGAATCGTGTTTTTTTTTCTCATTTTCAAGCTAGATTCTTATCATCGAAAAAAAATCATTTGCAAATAAAAAATATGTTCCCTTGTACTTTCGAGTGTCCCCTTTCCGAATCCGGAGTCAAAATTGAGTTTTGTCCATTAGAAAAAAAAATATGGCCGTTTTTAAACAAAAAAAACCGAAAAAATCGAAGACATTTTTTTTTCAATATTTTTTTTCTCATTGAAGACGCGCGAGGACCCCCCCTTTTTCTTCAACCATGAGTGCACAAAATAGTTGTAGTTTAAGAATATATTTTTTTAATTTGTCGACATTGACATTTTCACCCCCAAAATGGCGCTTTTCATCCCTTCAGCAGGAAGACAATTTTCACTCTCGGTGCCCGACAAAAAAAATATTCAAATCTTAACGAAAATTGGTATCCCGGGGTTTTCAAGGTCGCTGATTACGATTCCGCCCTCAAAATTCGAAAATTCAGAATGGCGGATCCAATATGGCGGACCCAAATTCAAAAACTTACTTGAATCGGATGAAATGTGGCACTCGGGGGTTTTCGAGGTCGCTGATTACAAATCTGCCCTCAAAATTCGAAAATTCAAAATGGCGGATCCAATATGGCGGACCCGAATTCAAAAACTTACTTGAATCGGATGAAATGTGGCACTCGGGGGTTTTCGAGGTCCTTGATAACGAATCTGGCATCATCATTTCAAAATTCAAAATTGCGGATGCAATATGGCGGACACCTTCCCATTAACGCCCAGTTATTATCTAACGTTTATTGAAGAATTGACAACTTTATATAAATGTAAATAATAATCATTCAATTGATTCACATTTTATGATCATATATTATATTTTTCATGTGTCGAATAAAAATTGACGTTGCAGAGGCTGAGAAATCTCCGATTTTCTTACATTTCATCTTGTTTTTGTTTATACGGGTCATCATTGAATATTATCCCTGATACAAATATATTTATTATCCATGAATATTTCTGTCTGCAAATAAGTTTTATATATGCCTATCACATCTTTTTTCAATTTTTCACGTTTGTGGAGTGCGGATCGTTCACATTGCTAATGATATTTTATTTTCTGTAAAAAATATTAGCTCAGAATTTTTGTGTTCATTTTAGGTCTGCCAATATTCCTTATCTGAATAATTTGGTTTCTATTTTCGTAGAACTTGTCTTGAGACTAAATCGAACTCACTTATATACCTAAATTTCAGCTCAGTACCTCAACAAAATTTATTCATAAAATATTGTTTTATCATCTTTATTGCTCCTGAGTGAATTCACTTCTTCGATAATTTTTATCTCATCGGCAGCGTGAGCATATTGACAATATTACCATTATGTCTCGAAAACGACCAAGGCAATCTATTCCTTCTCATGTAGAGTTTGAAATGGATACTTCTGACGATAATTGTGACGAGCTCGTCGCGATTCCGAATCCAGACAATTCTGGTTGTTCTAGTGATTCCGATTCTGATTTTGAATCAAACGATCACCTTTCGAGTATCACTTATAAACAAGCATCGGAAAATTACACAGATAATCAATGTAAATTGGAAGGAGATCACCAATATAAGTGGATGGTTGGTGAAAAGAGCTACCCGAATGAGACTGAAGACAAATTATTACTAACTGACGGTGTAAAAAAAAGTATTCAAAAAAGTGAGCCGATACAACTGTTTGAAAAGTTTTTCTGCATGGAAATGAAAACATACATTATTGACTCATGTAAAGAGAATGGGTTTGAATTGCAGTTGGATGATTTGAATACTTTCATTGGCATCATCATTGTAAGCTCGTTCAATAAAAGAAAATCTCAAAGAGACTATTGGTCATCTGATCCCTTCTTATTATGTGAGGTGGTTTCTTCTGCAATGCAACGCGATACATTTGAGAAAATCAAATCAGAATTAAAGTATTCGATGCCTAAAGACAATGATCCCAGTGATAAGGCATGGCGCGTTCGTAAATTACTACAATTATTTCAGAGAAATATTCGTCAGTTTGGCTTGTGGAAGACTGCGTTATCTGTTGACGAAATGATGGCCAAATCATATGCAAGAACATCGCTAAAACAGTTTATCCGGGGAAAACCCATACGATTCGGACTAAAATTTTGGGGTCTTTGCACCGCCGATGGATACCTGTTGAATCTCGATTTATATTGTGGAAAAAATTCATCAATTGGAGATAAATTGGGTAAATGTGCTCTAGGTTCTCGTGTAGTGATGCAATTATTGGATCCATTTCTCAAATCTATCCCTCCTAAGAAGATATCTCAGTTCCATCTTTACTGCGATAATTTTTTTACGAATTTCGATCTCCTAGTACATTTGAAAAAGTTAGGTTTACAATGTACAGGAACTATAAGAGAAAATCGAGTCAAAGAAAAAAATGTAATCGACAAAAAGTCTCCACGAGGTACGTATGTTGTAAAGCATGATCAAAACAGCGGAATAAACTACATAACTATCGTAGACTCGAAACCAGTTTCGATCGCTTCTACCGCTGCAGGGGTGACTCCTCTATTACCGTCTAAGAGATTTAGCTCGAGTGCACATTCAAAAATTGAGATTCCGTTTCCACAAGCATTTCATCTCTACAATAAATTCATGGGCGGAGTAGACGTTCACGATGGACATTGCAACAACTTGCTTCCAAGTATCCGTTCAAAAAAATGGACATGGGTCGTCTTTATTAGATTTATACAGGCCGCCATTGTGATTTTCAACTCAGTCGTGATTTTCAACGCAACTGGAGATAAAACAAAAAAAATTGGTTCAAAGCAATTCGCAATTTCGATTGCTAAATATTACTTAGAGAGGGGAAAACTAAAACGGAACAAAGCACACGATGATTTCCGTCACAGCAAACAAGCTCGTTGTTCAATCTGTCCAATAAGAACATATACGTACTGTAAGGACTGTAATGCTTACTTCTGTAGTGCTTGTATGAAAGCGAAACACGTAATCAGGCTTCGGGGATAAGCAAAGGGCGCATTTACAACCAAGCACCCCAAAAAGTGAGAGGCAAGGGGACTCACTCGAATCAAGCACCCCAAAAAGTGAGAGGCAAGGGGACTCACTCGAATCAAGCACCCCAAAAAGTGAGAGGCAAGGGGACTCACTCAAATCAAGCACCCCAAAGGAGAAAGGATTTCTACCACGTCCATGTCGTTTTCTCTGGGTAATGCTCTTAAGTAATTCTCTGGGTAATACTCTTAAGTAGAATAAGGAATTATAAGTTTATCCGTTGAGTAATGCGGAGTGATGAATTTCTATAAATTTGTCAATTTGTCAATATATAAAGTTGTCAATTCTTCAATAAACGTTAGATAATAACTGGGTGTTAACGGGAAGGTGTCCGCCATATTGCATCCGCCATTTTGAATTTTGAAATGATGATGCCAGATTCGTTATCAAGGACCTCGAAAACCCCCGAGTGCCACATTTCATCCGATTCAAGTAAGTTTTTGAATTCGGGTCCGCCATATTGGATCCGCCATTTTGAATTTTCGAATTTTGAGGGCAGATTTGTAATCAGCGACCTCGAAAACCCCCGAGTGCCACATTTCATCCGATTCAAGTAAGTTTTTGAATTTGGGTCCGCCATATTGGATCCGCCATTCTGAATTTTCGAATTTTGAGGGCGGAATCGTAATCAGCGACCTTGAAAACCCCGGGATACCAATTTTCGATTTTTTTTTAACAACAAATTTAAGATTTGAATATTTTTTTTGTCGGGCACCGAGAGTGAAAATTGTCTTCCTGCTGAAGGGATGAAAAGCGCCATTTTGGGGGTGAAAATGTCAATGTCGACAAATTAAAAAAATATATTCTTAAACTACAACTATTTTGTGCACTCATGGTTGAAGAAAAAGGGGGGGTCCTCGCGCGTCTTCAATGAGAAAAAAAATATTGAAAAAAAAATGTCTTCGATTTTTTCGGTTTTTTTTGTTTAAAAACGGCCATATTTTTTTTTCTAATGGACAAAACTCAATTTTGACTCCGGATTCGGAAAGGGGACACTCGAAAGTACAAGGGAACATATTTTTTATTTGCAAATGATTTTTTTTCGATGATAAGAATCTAGCTTGAAAATGAGAAAAAAAAACACGATTCTTCGGCGTTAATGGGTTAATATTTCGAATTGCCGAGAGGAATTCTATCTTTTCGTTCAGCGAGAGTCCTTAGGTTAAGAATTTTCTAGTTCTCGAATGTTATCGTGAGTCAATATTTTTGAGAAAAATAAATTCGTGGGGCGTGGCTTCCCGAATTTTAAATGTAAAATTGTTTAATTGACTGACGATAATTTCGAACATTTTATATATAATTTATAAGACGGTTAACAAAGAATTATATTCTGAATATTCCAATTACCAATTTTATTATTAAGTAACGTGTAAAAACCACTATTTTTCCGGAAATAATTTTCTAAATCTGTTTTATTTAATAAATTAAAGTTTGTGATTCCGTATTTGTTCTCGCATTTAATGTGACTTATTTTGTACAACGTCTCGACCACGCCCCTCTACCACCTTGGTTTGAATTTACAGCTACGCCCGGGACACCCTAAAAATCTTATTCTCGATAAAGTCGAATAAAATTTGTTTAAGAAATATCTTAGACTGGCGTCCAGAGTTTATCGAGAGTGAGGCATTTTGTTCGGCTTACGGGAAAAGTCGTTACAGTATACAAACTTATTAAGGTGCTCTATCCATTGTCTGAGTGCGAGAGAGATAGCTAAAAAGTAAATTCCCATTTTTCTCGGAGAAAAAGGAACAATATAAGATCGCCTTATAAGCCAAAAATATGTATTCACCTGTTTTTTTAACTTAATGACTCACATAGTCATACACATAAGAAAATCTAGTGTTTGTCACAGGACTGTAACCCGTGGTGTTAGATACTAATGTTCGCTATCTAATTCTTCATCAGAATCGGTCGGAACGTCGTGCCCTACTCGGCTCCCGCAATTTATGCCCATCCACAGACCGGCGTGTATGTGAGAAACTTGGTGCTCTGCGTCACGCGGTGGCCAGAACGAGAAGCTACTTTAACGTTGCCATCGTTGCTCCAAGCATTATTTTGTTCGTTTAGCAAAATTCTTATACGTTATAGGCAAGGGTTTGACCTTGCCTTTGTACCATAAGCCACTGTGCCACTGAGTCGAGTAGCACGTGTATATCTTTTTCCTCCTAGAAAACTCCAAGTCTTATTAATTTCATAATGAGACGTGTTAAAGAAAATTTTAGCCCCGACTCAAACATTATATTGTTAAATCAAAGGAACCGTTAGATAAAAGGAACAACAACATTTTCACAATCTACGTTTTACGAATGAGTTTTTTCACTCTCATACGAAATCCTATGTTTTATCAATTATTTTATTTTGAAAGAAACTTTTCTTTGCAATAAAAAATATATTTTGTTCAATCAAGAAAAGTAATAGAAATAACAACAAAGTATGCTCTTGACGCATACCTTACATCTGAATTATCATCGATTCAAACGAAATATCAGTTTTCACTAATTATACACGAAACTCCATCAAAATAAATTTACTTTCGATAACGCAGCGTTTTGTGCAATTGGAAACATGAATAGATGGAGATGGAGAACAAACAAAACTATCTTGTCAGGTTAACAAACTAATTGGTGTTCGAAACGATAATTTAGTTGTTGCAAATCTACTCATTGAATTCTACCTTATTGGCTTATGGTACAAAGGCACAGTCAAACCCTTGCCTACAACGTATAAAAATTTTGCTAAACGAACAAAATAATGCTTAGAGCAACGATGGCAACGTTAAAGTAGCTTCTCATTCTGGCCACCGCGTGGCGCAGAGCACCAAGTTTCTCGCATACACGCCGGTCTGTGGATGGGCATAAATTGTGGGAGCCGAGTACGTTACTCCGTTCCGACCGATTCTGTTGTAGAATTAGGTAGCGAACATTTGTACCTTATACCACGGGTTACAGTCCCGTGAGAGACACCAGATTATCTTACATATGACCCCATGGTCATTGTGGTAAGAAATCAGGTGAATACATATTTTTGAATGATAAGTGATCGATAGAACATATTTGAGAATCGAAAAAAAAACATTTATTGACGATATGAATATTGTGAATTAAAAATGTCTTGCGTTTGATTTAAGCTTTCGTATTTTCAAACCAACAATATGCAATTGTTGAATATGTTAAAAAAATACTTCAATGAAACAAAAGAATATTGTATAAACTTTATATTGGTTCGTTACAATCGGATATGTCAATGGGAGAACTACATATTTATTTATAATGAACAAGGGATAGAGTTGTAAGAGCTACGTATTTGTTTTAAATAAACGAATGTGTCATATCACAGTAACTACATATTCGTTCACAACATGACTAAATGTAGACTAAACAATAAAACAAGATCTTTCATTGAAATAGATTTCCGATTCACACAATATCGGATTTAGTCGGAGAAAAAGATATTTGGTTCGATCGACTATGTTTTAGCTTTTGAAATAACTGAATTTTACTAAACTTAACCAAATTTTTATTTCCTCAAATGTTATATCCACTTGTTTAAAGCAGTTTCGTAATCAAAAGAAAATTGACTCGTTTGATTTTAATCACAACTGACATAATCAACTGAATCTAGTCTAGATTTAACAAAACGTATGCGCTTATTAACACACCATTGTGTTGCAATAAGCATACATCGTTGAATTGAACTTTTCATTTTGTTGATTCAAGTATTGGTTTATTTAGTACGTCAACAAAATATTCTGTTGTATTTTTATAACATATAGTTGAACGTATTCAAACGAAAAATTTTGTTGAGGTAAACAATTTTTAGCTATACCAACAAAATTTTTTTCTCAGTGTACTATTTTGTTTGGAAACTATTGTTAGCGATTTAAGAGGAAAAGTTAACGGGAAATAAAAGGAAAAACTGAAATACGATCTATGAGCTATGTGCATCTGTTCTCGTGGCGCCGACAGGTGGTCATATTTGAAAACGGCTGCCGGTTACTTCGTACGGTGCCTCATGGTGTAAATAATATATTATTTAATTGCCCAGTGAATTATTGGTAAATGATTGGACTCTTTTTATATATGCAAGGTAAGTTCCCATTATTTTTTAATGCCAATTTTAATCAGGCGTTACTTAATCTAGATTGTTGCACATTTGAATAATAAGATGATGTGACAGACTAACCTTTCACTTTCCTCATAGGTCAAGTTTTGTTTATTTGCAGAACGCTCCGATTTGATGCACTTTTTGGTTATGGCATGTACTAGTTGCGCTGCGATTTCGATCGCTCGCCTGTATACCAGAATTTTTCCGTAACCAAAATACTTGTCTAATAAAAATTTTAACAATTGGTGAACCTCGTTGATGTCAATAATAAATTTTTTTACCGCGAGTGTACGCGATATTTACAACTGATATTTAGGAACTGAGTTTAAACATACGAGACAGGACTGCAGCCGTTTCCTTATTTCGCCACCGCGAGCGTTTCAGTCGAAAAATGTTTAGCCCCGCCCACACGCACATAGCCCATACAATTATCTAGAGTCGCGGCAGCGACTCGAGACAAGTACATTTATAAAAGAGAGTTCGCTCCAAGACTGTTTCGGGCCGGATAAGTACTCTGTGCGTATCCACTAAACGTACGATGGTAAACTTTTATCAATTTGTTACCAATCAAACTATACTACAAATACTACAAATGAGGGTGTGGCAGCGTTCAAACTTGCGCAGGCTAATGCGATTCTTTATGTTTTTCAATACTTGTTATCGAGTCGCTGCGATGACTCTTGACTACATTTTTTTAGGACTCTTGTAATGCTGTATTATAAAGTAATAACTTTTTTTTATGAAACGTAAATTAGAAAACAGTAGGTATATCAAAATTATTCTATAAATAAGAGTACAGCACTGCTCGAACTGGCGCAGGCTATTACAATTTTATTTTATAACTCGATGTCTGACCACTGCAGCAGCTATTAATTACATTTAATAATTCTTATAGTTCCAAAAATTATAGGATAATTCCTTGTGATGAAGCATGTATTAGAGAAATGGTATTTCAATATAATATTTTGGAGATTTTATAAAACATCACATAATCGCACGTACTTGGCCATATATGATTCAGTAGATCTCTATTTATTTATTAACTTTTTGTGAACTCCCAACATCTACGAGGTTTAAATTATATCACCTCTGTACAATTTGACTTTTTTGATAAGATAATGAAAGCGTTTTTTCAGAAAATGTTGTATGATGAGCTGGTTTTTGGATACAGGTTTTGTAGAAGGGGATTTTCATTTCGACGACTTTGTGTTAGTTTTAGTAAATTTTTGTAGCGATTTGGTTTTCTTGAGGGTTCGATAATTTTTTTCTGAGGGCGGTTTTTCATAACTTATTATGATGAGTTGTTTTTTAGAGAGGATTTTTGTGCGGAAGGATCTTCATATGAGCAACTTATCGTAGGCTTTAGTAAATTTTTGTGGGCATTGGTTTTTTGGCGGAAGGGGTTTTACTGGAACGACTATTTGGGAGGCGTTATGTACTTGTCTCAGGTTTTTTCACAGCATTCATGCTGTATGTTGCCATTTTTGGTGTTTTTCCTATTGCTCATGAGATATAATTTGTGATCAATAAACGTTATAAAATAAAAACTCGTATGGCACTTCGGCCGAAATTCTTTCTTCCAATCAAACTTTGGCTCTCGAAATTTTGTGCACATACTTTTTTTGTTTCAAAATCTCGTTTCGTTATGATTACTTTTATTTAAAAACATTCGGTGAATTCTGATGATATTGGAGTATTTCCTCGGTGCCATTTTTTATGGAATATTTTCCGATCCGTTGGTCTGTTGACACGGGTATTTCAGTATAATATTTTTTGAAAATTTATTTTTTACAAAATTAAAAAAAATTCAAATTTTTATTTGTTCGTGATTCTTTTATACGTCGTATCTTTTCAGAACTACTGTACGTTTTAAGTAATCTAATAATTTTATAAGTATAGACGGTTAATTACGAAGATTGAATTAAGTTGAACACTTCTTAGATCAATATTTGACATTGCATTTTTAGTCCGAATATAGTCGCGATACACCAGCTCGAAATTCGATCATGTATCGATTTTTAGCCGAAATCTTTGTCCTTGAAATTTTCAAAAAATCAATTTTTTTTTATTACGGATTCTTAATCTACATGTAAGTAGAAATAAATCTGTCGAAGCGTTTCCCGGATTTCGAACGTTTACGATATTTTAAACGCGTTTAAAGTTGACACCGTCAGCGCGCTCTGACCGTCTCAGCGGGGCGCCCGGCTAGCTGGGTTCCTGCAGGTCTCAGCGCGTCTGACGCAGGTATACAGAGCCTTTTATGCTTAGAAACCTTTGAATAGGGTCCCTACTTTTTCCTTTATCGATTTTGCAACGGTTATTTCAGTCTGGCTTCGGCATTGAAAGCGAAAACATCGTAGCATCTGTGTTTTTTGTTTTTCGTTATTTTCAAGTAATTTATCGAAAATTTGTGCGCAATATGCCTCGAAAGAGTACAAAAGATCATCCGAAACAGTACGGGCACAAAAGATCGCATCCGCAACCCCCTAATCGCTGGGAATTTAAAAAGAGCAAGTCGTTCACAAACACGTCAGCGCAGAAAATTTTACAAAGTGGCAAATTGGGAAGTTATGAACTAAGTGTTGATTCAGTGTACTGCTTTTTGAACTTCGTATTAGTTTTTAACTTTTTATGCGATAACGTTTTGTGTAAAGAGTGCAACGGGCGAATCGCTTTTTCCATGCGTGATCGACAAGGCATCGGTTTCAAACTGAATTTAAAATGCGAGTGCGGGGAAAAAGTGTTGCTTCGTGTCCACTTATCGGTAAAGCTTATGAAATAAATCGCTGAATCGTGTTTGTTTTCCGTTTATTAGGCCTCGGAATAAACGGTTTGAGTAGGTTTTGTGGCATGATGGACATTTGTAGCGGGATGACGACCACAATATATTACACTTGTGTAGAAAATATACGAATCGCGATGAAATCGGTTTACGACATGGTTCTGAAGAAAGCTGTAGCAGAGGAGAAGAAAGAAAACGTTTCTCGAGGACTACAGGAAGATCACTTAATCGTTTCAGGAGATGGCACGTGGAAAAAGAGAGGGTTTTCATCTCTCATTGGCATGACTAGTCTCATTGGATATCACACCAAAAAAGTTGTCGACGCCATGGTCAAATCGAAGTTTTGCCAATCTTGCAGCTTTTGGGAGAAAAAAAATGAAGATCCTGCTGGTTACGATGAATGGAAGGAAACACACGTGGAAACTTGCACCGCAAACCACGACGGTTCCGCAGGAAAGATGGAAACCGACGGAATCACCGAAATGTTTCTGCGATCGGTAGAACTGCACAGAGTCAAATACGTCACTTACGTCTGGGATGGTGACAGTAAAACGTTTAAGGCGTCTTCTCACTTTGGAAATTTAAAAAAATCGATTTTTTTTTTTTTTTTAATTTTGAAAGTACATATCTTCAAAAATGTCATCTCGAAATTTCATAAAGATCGGACGAGTCTAACTACATTTTTTGGCGACCGTTAGGTGACTACCTGAGAGTACCCGGCGATCCCTTTCACGCCGCTCGGACGGTCCCTGTATATCTGACTCTATACAATTGAATAGCCGTGTTCTTTTGTTAATGTAGTACCCCTTGCTTAGGTATATTCTGTTTTCGGGTCTATACTCATGTAATAAGACCTTAACACGTGCATTTTTCAAAAGAAAATCACTCGGCAACGATGCTAAACTGTTATTTCATCAGTCTAATTTGAAACTTCGTAACGGCAACATCTCTGCGCTCAGGATTGTTATAATGGATAAAAAGACTTCGCAACAAAGTGCCACGTGGCGACGTCCAAGTTCGAAATCTAAAAAAAGAAAATTTCGTGGAGTGCTTCCACACCAGTCTGAAGCAGATACGAGTCATGCTAGTGCGAGTGCAGCAAAATTAAAAAAATCGGACGATACAAGTTTCGATGTACACATCGATCCAACGGCTGGATATAGTATTATTCAGTTTTTTCTTGTTTTTTCTACATTACAACAATATGTGAAGTGTAAAGTTTGTAACAAAGATGTTTCAAGAAACATCATCAAGAAAAACCGTGGAAATTGCTTGCCAAACAGCGGCATGCATTTATAACGAAGGGCTACAACCTGTTTTAAAAATTTTGGAGGTGATGGGTGTCAAACTAGGCCCTATCGCCGTTCAATACGCCGAGAAACGCGACAGTGATCGCGTACGCGTAGGGAACCGCCGCAGCTCTAACGCTTCAAAAGAGACTAGGTCGAGACGAAGGGAAGCTACTTTGGACGAACACACCTTCTACGAAGAATCGGAAGGTCCATTGTATGGAGCAGGCATCGCTGATTAACCCGAGGTAAGGTTTTTTCATGATTTTTCTGCAACCAAAACTTTAAACGCAGTTATCTCAAAACAAGGTTTTTCGGTGCTTTGTTGATGAAATTTCGGAAACTATCCGGCCGATTGTCATGAAATTTGAATGACATATGCTTCATAGTTATGGCTATAGCGCATATCATCAGATTTTTTAAATTTTGATTTTAAGAATTTTTTTTTTACAAAAAACTGCAAAAAAATCGTGGTTTTTTTTTACTTTTTCGAAAAACGTGCGCCATTTTGTTATTTTCGCGAATATCAAAAATCTGATGATATGCGCTATAGCCACTGACATACTGAATCTAAAACAGTTTTATTTTTTTGTTTCAGACGACCCGTCTCGGAGATACCATCAACAAGCCACGACCATAACATTTTTACACGGGTTTTTCAATGCTACTGATGTATTATAATAATTGTTTAAAAAAATAAAATAAAAATTTTTTCATGTACTTGAAAGATGTGTTTATTACATAGGATCCGTTTTATCCCATAATTTTAAGCAAAAATCCTCGAAAAAAAATCGCAAAAACAGCCTATTTTTGAGGCGTTTAAAGTGAGAAGATGCCTTAAGGGATTGCTTGAAGCCAATCCCTATGATGACGTTACTGTCAAAAAAAAGAATGTATTGGTCACGTCGAAAAAAGAATGGGAACGAGATTGAGAAATATGAAAAAAGGAACCAAGGGACTCGGAGGAAAAGGGGCAGGCAAACTCACAGATAAAGCGATCGGAGAACTCACTAAATACTATGGTCTTGCTATCCGCCGAAATTCACATTCTGTGCAAGCCATGAAGGACGCGATATGGGCCACGTATTACCACAAGAGCTCCACGGATAAAAAACCCCAGCATGAGAAGTGTCCACCAGGAGAAAACAGCTGATGTACGTGGCGTAAAGCTGAAGCGTCGGATACTTTGTCTTTATATAAGCACAAGGCTCCTCTTAGTGATACTCTTCTGAAGGCCATCGAGCCAATTTACAAAGACTTGTCGTCGGACGATTTGCTCGAAAGATGTTTGGGTGCTCATACTCAAAACAGTAATGAGTCACTTAATAAAATGATTTGGATGCGTGCGCCCAAACATCTTCATTCCGGCGCAGATGTGGTCAATATTGCCACGGAATTAGCAGTGATTATCTTCAACGAAGGTGAGGAATCATTGTTAATTGCCATGGATCTCATGGGTGTCCGGATTGGCACATTCGCCGAGAGCTGGGTCCATTCACGAGACAAAGCAAGGATCGAGCGCGCGAAGAGGCAGGTGACCGACGCAGCAAAAAAGGCCCGGATTGAGCAGCGGGAGATGTTAGCGGCTCAACATGAGCAGCTAAACGAAGAGGAGGGATGCCTCTATGAACCAGGCATTGCCGATTAGCGGTAATTATAAACACATTTGTGTAAACACATTACAAAACTTTAAACGCGTTTTTCTCGAAAACACGTTTTTACAAATGGCTGACATTCTCCTGACCGCTGTAATTAACATATCGACCTGAAATTTGGAGAGCATACTCAGAAAATATATCTTCACGGAATGACGGATCGTTTTTTCGATAGATACATTTTTGCATTTATTATTTATCTTTTTATGCGAAAAAAAACGCGAAAATTCGATTTTTTTTTTAATTGCCGCCATTTTCCGAAATTTGTACTAAACGAAAAACCCATCCGTCATTCCATGACCAAAGGGTCACAGATTGATAATATGCTTTGAATTTGTGTTTCAGATCAACAAAGAGGGGGCAGTGATGTCAGCCGTTTACCTCCCGCGATTTGAGGACCTGTTTTCGCGGAGCTGCAACGGCCGCCATTTTGGTTTTTTTTTAAATTTTTTTAACGTTCTGTATATCATGAATAAAAGCAAAAAAAAACCGCACTCAAAAAGCTTTACTCGTTTCCTTTAAAAAAAATAAAATGTGAACACCTGAAATATGGCACTCCAAGGACAAGTCTCCCTTAAAAACTCGCTTGAGCGACCTCTAAAATTTTTATTCAGGATCTAATTCTTGGGAGAATCACAATCAGAAGAACAATCTCAAAAGTAAGTTACATATTTAGGGGAGAGGCGGGCAAAGCGGAACACCTGGGCAAAGCGGAACACCCCCTTCCCCCAAAAACGCGATTTTTTGTTTTCAGCGAAAACTTAAAAACTCTGATCGTCCGTTTTAGAACATTCATCATGATAGCGAGATAAATCGAGACGACTAATCTTTGGAGCGAAAAATATATTTATCAATTTAAATTAATAAAATGAGAACTCGACTGAAATTTGTATTCAGTATATGATATTTATTATTGACAAAACTTTTCATTATTGTTGAAATCATTGTTCTCGTTAGGAAGATTTAAAAAATTTTTATCAAGCGGAAAGCAAATATTTGAAGACTACGAGAAGACCACGGATACTGTTTTAAGCATTTTTTCATATTTATTAATTTTTTAGTAAAACACCCCATTATTATTTTTATTTTTTCATTTTTCGTGTCCAATTGTTTTTCGAATTTGATCTTACGCGATAGATATATTTTGAGTATTATTTGCTTGGTATTGTCGGTAAGACAGACCTGCTGGGTTACCGACCGAGTGCTAATACGTAACAACACGAGACGCATGCGCGCACACCCAACCTTACCGGTCGTTTTACTCCATTTTTCGCGCTGAACTGTTTCCATGATAAATAGAATGATTAATAAGCATTCAATTTACGGAAATGGTTAATCAATATGAAAGGAAAACAGTCCAACAGTCATGGGACGAAATATCAATGGCAAAGGCCATTAAAAATGTTATCGACGAAAAAATGTCTTACAGAGAGGCTGCCACACGGTATAAGGTTCCGAAAACGGCACTTGTTCGGAGGGTTAAAATCTATAAACTAAATCCAGACATGGAAATAACTATCCAAAAAGGTAAATGTTAGGTAAAAATTATTTCTTCATTAACAATTGTAGTCATATTTCAACTGTTCTGCATGCGGAAGACTTTTACAAAATACTGTTGTATTATGATATTTCGGCTAGATTACAACAAACAAAACGACGAAAATTGTTGTGCCGTCGTGCATTTTACAGATAAATCTTAATCATTAATCGTTTATGAATGTGAAAAATTGAAATTCAATAATAATCACATTGTCATGTCATTTTCATAAAATTTCATAGAGAGCCACAAGAATTGTTTTTTATTTTTCTTATTATGGGTGTAAGACTTTGAAATTCTAATTTTTTTTGAACGCTCTGAACTATTGCTTTTATAGCGGGAAACCAGTTTAGACGGGTCAAAAAATCGACTTTGTTTATTTCATAAATTGTTAGTAAAACTATTTAAGAATATGTTGTCAAAATTTCAAAGCATAATTTCGATTAGTTCCGATGCTATGAGCACTTAAGGTAGATCGGTGACGGCTACGTGATCTTTGCAGTACCTATTATAGACCAAAGTTTGCAAACGCAAAATTGTCTTTGAAATTATAATTTTATTATGTTCGAAATATAAACAGCGGAAAATGGATATTTTTATATGATTTTATTGTTCAAAAAATGTTTACTAATTGAAATTTGACGAGCGTAGTGGATTGTAAAACATGGCATGGCCGTTACTGTCATCTGCCGAAACTATCAGTTTTGTTTATAACCTATCAAGAGACTCGGTAGAGTCTCGGGACAAGTACATTGACAGCTCTGTCGTCTGCTGTCCCGAGGCTCGCCGAGTCTATATTATCTCTAAACAAGACGATTCGCGGTGGTGGGGGTAAAAATTTTATGACGTTTTCGCTAATTGTAGAGCCTAGGAGTCATTTGGCGGCTTGAAAAGCGAACTTTTGACTAATTGAGCGATGCTCTTTCGATTGAGCCTAAAATCAGCACGATTGGTTGCGTAATTGCTGAGAAAAAACTTTGCACAGGCTTAGGATTATGCTCGATTCTACTACATTCAAGAATTTGCCTTGCCTGTATATGCGCTCAGACGATACAATCAAAGGCGTTTTGATGCCCATCAAAACCCATTTCCATAAAAGCCGGTCTCTGGCGACGGAAGCAACGAGTTGCGATCGGTCACGAGGACTCGTCTTTCCTCTGTACGGAGCCAACATAAAGTTTGAACGTTGTTTTGACATAACGAAGTGCGGGACGTGTGAGCAATTATATCGATAAATTTATAAAAAAAATCATTTCATGGTTCAGTGTGGTGATATTCGATCGATCGTCCATATGACAGCTGACCAATATCTTTTTTATAACAGTCATGAGGTTATAAAGATCGCGGTCAATTTCAACTTTTAGTTAGAGTGGTGTTTATAGATAGACGAGTAAAGAGTGACTTTTATATAGATAGAATAGTGATGGTGGGAAAATAAAGTGTAATAATGAACCATTGAACAGTGTCTAAATAAATATTTTTTTAATTAAACCTAGCCCCTACAATTTTTTTCCAAACGTAAACTCTGCTACAACGGAATCGAAAATGATCCCTTTTCTCTTTTACCATCAAAATGTTCCCCGAATGCAATAACAAGGTTTATTTAGAAACCATTCTCTTCGTTTTTACTGTTAACCAAGAGAATGGTGTATGATAAACTCGTATTCGGTGAATATTTAATATCTTTGTCGTGAGGTTATAAAGATCGCGGCCAGTTTCAACTTTTGCTTAAAGAGACTTTTATTATAGATAGAAGAGTGATAGTGCAAAAATAAAGTGTGATTCAATAAATAAACTTTTGGACAGTGTCTAAATAAATATATTTTTTTATTAACCCTGGACCCAACAATCCATTTTTCTGAAGGTAAACTCTAGAACGGAGTCGAAAACGGTGCCTGTTTACTTTTACCATAAAATGTTCCTCGGATGCAAAAATAAGGTTTATTTAGAAACCATTCTCTTTGTTTTTTTTCTTTTGATAACTAAGAGAAAGGTGTATGATAAACGCGTATTCGGTGAATACTTAAGGCATCTTCTCACTTTAAGCGCCTCAAAAATAGGCTGTTTTTGCGATTTTTTTTCGAGGATTTTTGCTTAAAATTATGGGATAAAACGGATCCTATGTAATAAACACATCTTTCAAGTACATGAAAAAATTTTTATTTTATTTTTTTAAACAATTATTATAATACATCAGTAGCATTGAAAAACCCGTGTAAAAATGTTATGGTCGTGGCTTGTTGATGGTATCTCCGAGACGGGTCGTCTGAAACAAAAAAATAAAACTGTTTTAGATTCAGTATGTCAGTGGCTATAGCGCATATCATCAGATTTTTGATATTCGCGAAAATAACAAAATGGCGCACGTTTTTCGAAAAAGTAAAAAAAAACCACGATTTTTTTGCAGTTTTTTGTAAAAAAAAAATTCTTAAAATCAAAATTTAAAAAATCTGATGATATGCGCTATAGCCATAACTATGAAGCATATGTCATTCAAATTTCATGACAATCGGCCGGATAGTTTCCGAAATTTCATCAACAAAGCACCGAAAAACCTTGTTTTGAGATAACTGCGTTTAAAGTTTTGGTTGCAGAAAAATCATGAAAAAACCTTACCTCGGGTTAATCAGCGATGCCTGCTCCATACAATGGACCTTCCGATTCTTCGTAGAAGGTGTGTTCGTCCAAAGTAGCTTCCCTTCGTCTCGACCTAGTCTCTTTTGAAGCGTTAGAGCTGCGGCGGTTCCCTACGCGTACGCGATCACTGTCGCGTTTCTCGGCGTATTGAACGGCGATAGGGCCTAGTTTGACACCCATCACCTCCAAAATTTTTAAAACAGGTTGTAGCCCTTCGTTATAAATGCATGCCGCTGTTTGGCAAGCAATTTCCACGGTTTTTCTTCCCGTAAAAACGTGTTTCGGCGCCATTGCCCAGACACAGCTGTTGAAACACTCGTTGTTATTTTGGGTATTTCCTCCGAGGCATCGTTCCAGTAACTCGTCCTTCGTCAGTTCTTCATAGATCGGTTTCAAAACCTCTTGAACATCATCAGCTAGAGCAGGAGGATGTTTAAAAGTTTCTATCTGATTGTTTTTCACTGCTTTCTTGTACTTGCACCATGAGTCTGAACAATACGTATACTGTGGGTTGCTGTCGGTTGAAATTTTATGATAGTATCCTGCCCAGATCTCCCTGCGCATATCTTCGACAGAATTCAGGTTTCTTCGAATTGCCAATGAGTAATTTGTTGATAATTCTTTCATCAATTTTATTGTTAAATCTTGGGTTTTTACGACAGGAACTTTTTTTATAACAACTTTTTTTTTTTTTACTACAACTTTCTTGGCTGCTTTTTTCTTTGGTGAAGGTTTTTCAGCGTCTTTCTTTGCAGCTTTTCTCTTTTGTGTAAGAATTTTCTTAGCGTCCTTAGCACGCTTGAAAATTCTTTTCGCAACGTGTAATACGCACTCCAACTTCTTAACCACAAAGTCTTCACCATACGGTGCTGTATCGAACAATATTTTAAAAGTTTTAGTGTCGCCATCACCGATGTAAAAACCGTAGTGCACAGCAAATTTTTCGAGTGATCGCAAAAACATCTCACATATACCGTCAACCTCCATTTTTCCAGAACTACCTGAATGATTAGCACTACAAACTAGTTTGTGCTTTTCATACCACTGTGCATATTCGATCGTGTCTTTCATACCTTTTTTCGATTCACAGCTTTTGCAGTGACTCGACTTCACAACGACGTCTGCAATTTTTTTACTGTGTTTATATATTAATGACACGATTCCAATAAGAGAAGAAAATCCTCTTTTCTGCCAGGAACCGTCACCTGAAACGGTTAAAACGTCTTCGGGTTCTCCGTGTTGAGCGTTCAACAGTTTTTCTTCTTTGACAGACTTGCTCGTCACTATATCGAACACACTTTGCACTGCGATGGCGATCGAATTGAGTATTTGATAATAAACGGTGGAATTGATTCCATGTCCCAGTTCCATGAGCCCACAAAACGTATTGATACCACTCAATCCAACACCAATCAAACGCATAACGTACACTAAACGACGATTGATTTCGTACCCAGTTGAGATTAATGGGCATGAGTTAATATATTTTTCTCCGCAATCACAAGTCACACAAATTTTGAAACCGAGTCCTCGCTGACCGTACTTTGTAAAAGAAACATCTTTGTTACAAACTTTACACTTCACATATTGTTGTAATGTAGAAAAAACAAGAAAAAACTGAATAATACTATATCCAGCCGTTGGATCGATGTGTACATCGAAACTTGTATCGTCCGATTTTTTTAATTTTGCTGCACTCGCACTAGCATGACTCGTATCTGCTTCAGACTGGTGTGGAAGCACTCCACGAAATTTTCTTTTTTTAGATTTCGAACTTGGACGTCGCCACGTGGCACTTTGTTGCGAAGTCTTTTTATCCATTATAACAATCCTGAGCGCAGAGATGTTGCCGTTACGAAGTTTCAAATTAGACTGATGAAATAACAGTTTAGCATCGTTGCCGAGTGATTTTCTTTTGAAAAATGCACGTGTTAAGGTCTTATTACATGAGTATAGACCCGAAAACAGAATATACCTAAGCAAGGGGTACTACATTAACAAAAGAACACGGCTATTCAATTGTATAGAGTCAGATATACAGGGACCGTCCGAGCGGCGTGAAAGGGATCGCCGGGTACTCTCAGGTAGTCACCTAACGGTCGCCAAAAAATGTAGTTAGACTCGTCCGATCTTTATGAAATTTCGAGATGACATTTTTGAAGATATGTACTTTCAAAATTTAAAAAAAAAAAAAAATCGATTTTTTTAAATTTCCAAAGTGAGAAGACGCCTTAATATCTTTGTTGGGAGGTTATAAAGATCGCGGTCAGTTTCAACTTTTGATTAAAATGACTTTTATCATATTACCGATGGAAGAGTAATAGTGCAAAAATGAAGTGTGATTCAATAAATAAAATTTTGAACGGTGTCTAAATAAATATTTTTTTTTATTAACCCTAGTCCCAACAATTCATTTATCCGAACGTAAACTCTAGAACGGAGTTGAAAACGGTGCCTCTTCTCTTTTACCATAAAATGTTCCTCGGATGCAATAACAAGGTTTATTTAGAAACCATTCTCTTTTTCTTTTATAACTATATAAGGGAATGGTGTATGATAAACTCGTATTCGGTGAATAATTAATATCTTTGAACAGTCGTTAGGTTATAAAGATCGCGGTCAGTTTTATTTGGTTAAAGTGAAACTTTAGGTTAACGTGATTTGAATATGTAGATAGAAGAGTGATAGAGTGCAAAAATGAAGTGTAATTCAATAAATAAACTTTAGAACAGTGCCTAAATAAATACTTTTTTTTAACCCTAGCCTCAATATTCCAATTTTCCGAATGTAAACTCTACAATGGAGTCAAAAACGGTGCCTCTTCTGTGTTACCATAAAATGTCCCTTGCATGCAATAATAAGGTTTATCTGGAAACTATTCTCTACGTTTTTTATATAACCGAGAGAATGGTGTATGATACCACTCTAGGTTTGAATTATACATAGTTTTAAACCACCCTAGAGTGATTAAAAACATGAAAATACTATTTGCACTTGCAACCCAAAATGGAATCAAGTGACGCGAAATAATTTTGAGCGAAACGATATTTGATTCGAGAAAAAAAAAATTCATAAGTACTTTACGAATTTTGTTTTCCCTATTGCTCATGAGATATAATTTGTGATCAATAAACGTTATAAAAGAAAAATTCATGTGGCACTTCGACCGAAATTTTTTTTTCCAATCACACTTTTGCTCTCGAAATTTGGTGCGCATACGTTTTAGGGTTCCGTACCCAAAGGGTAAAACGGGACCCTATTACTAAGACTCCGCTGTCCGTCCGTCTGCCACCAGGCTGTATCTCATGAACCGTGATAGTTAGACACTTGAAATTTTCACAGATGATGTATTTCGGTTGCCGCTATAACAACAAATACTAAAAAACAGAATAAAATAAATATTTAAGGGGGCTCCCATACAACAAACGTGATTTTTTGCCGTTTTTATAGATAATGGTACGGAACCCTTCGTGCGCGAGTCCGACTTGCACTTGGCCGGTTTTTTTTGTTTCAAAATCTCGTTTCGTTATGATTACTTTTATTGAAAAACTTCCGGTGCATTCTGATGATATTGGAATAATTTCTCGGTATCATTTTTTATGGAATACTTTCCTATCCGTTGATCTGTTGGAATGGATGTTTCAGTGCAATATTTTTTCAAATTTTTTTACAAAATCAAAAAAAATTAAAGTTTTGATACTTGTTCGTAGTTCTTTTATCAAGAGACTCGGTAGAGTCTCGGGACAAGTATATTGACAGCTCTGTCGTCTGTTGGCCCGAGGCTCGCCCGAGTATATTATCTCTGAATATCATGCCGAGTTTTGAGCAGTGTCTAATGAATATTTTTTTTAACTCTACACCGTTGACAATTTATTTTATTGGTCCCTTTTCTCTTTATTATAAAATGTTCCTCGCTTGCCATAATAAAGATTTGTACATCATAAAATGTTCCTTGCATGATAATTGTTGGTCCATTTCAAAAGATTTTCGACGTCGCTTTTCTATCCAAAATATGGTGTAGAATTATCTCGCGTTTGATGAATTAATAGACAAATACACTGTCAACCTGCATCTGGATATATATGGATGCCTCTGGATGATAAACGTAGTAAGTAATGATATATCTTTATGTGAAAATGGCTTGTATAATATATCCTTATGTCAAAAGACTATGGCGGTACATAGTCCATATCCTGGTATTATCAAAATTTGTATCTTTGGATTGCAACGAATACCTATAGACTCTAAAAATTCTGTGAAGCGACAAATGTACCGAGTATTTCCACTTCTTGGCTCCAATTGTAGCATTATGAATTGAACATTTTGTTATGAAAATTCGTCGGTTGCTCATTTGTCAATGGCATCAAAAATATTGTCTTTGGAACGCCATGGATATATGCAATATTTCAGAATTTTGTTCGACTCCATATGCTCTATATTTTTTCACATCCCCGCTTTAGTTGTAGCATAATGTATTTTAAAAAATTATTTCAGAAAGTCTTCAGATGTGTTTTTTCTGACATTATCAAAATTTATATCTTTGAATTGCAACGAATGCCTACAGACTTTGGAAATTGTGTAAAGCGACAAATGTACCAAGTATTTCTACTTTTTGCCTCCGATTTTAGCATTATGAATGGAAAATTTTGTTATGAAAATTCTTCCGCTGCTCATTTGTCGATGAGATCAAAATTATTATCTTTGGAATGCCATGAATATATGCAAAATTTCAGAATTTTGTTTGGCTCAATACGCGCTCCATTTTTTCACTTCCCCACTTTAGTTGTATTATGAATTTTGAAAAATTGTTTCAGGAAGTCTTCCGATGTGTTTTTACTGATATTATCAAAATTTGTATAAATGAATTGTAATGAATACCTACAGACTTTGAAAATTCTGTGAAGCGACAGATGTGCCAAGTATTTTCCCTTCTTGGTTTCGATTATGGCATTAGGAATTGAAAATTTTGTTATGAAAATTCTTTGATTGCTCATTTGTCGATGGGTTAAGAATTGCTGGCTTCAGAATGCCACGCATACATGCAAAATTTCAGAATTTTGTTGGGCCCAATGTGCGCTACATTTTTTCAATTCCCTAATTTAGTTGTAGCATAATGAATTTTGAAAAATTGTTTTAGGAAGTCTTCTGATGTTTTTTTACTGATATTATCAAAACTTATAGCATTGGATTGCAATAGATACCTACAGATTTTGAAAATTCTGTAAAGTAACAAATGTACCAAGTATTTCCACATTTTGGCTCCGATTGTTGGATTATGAATTAAAAATTTTGTTATGAAAATTCTGCGGTTGCTCATTTGCCAATGGGATCAAAATTATTTTCTTCGGAACGCCATGAATATTTGCAAAATTTCAGAATTTCATTTGGCTCTATTGAGCTATATTTTATCACTTCCCCACTTTAGTTGCAGCATAATAAATTTTGAAAAATTGTTTCAGGAAGTTTCAGGAAGGATGTGTTTTTACCGATATTATCAAAATTTGTATCATTGAATTGCAACAGATACGTACAGACTTTGAAATATCTGTGAAGTGACAAGTGTGCCCAATATTTCCACTTTTTGCCTCGAATAGTGGCATTATTAGGACTTGAACATTTTATTATGAAAATTCTTCGGTTGCTCATTTTTGGATGGGATTAAAATTTGGCTTCGAAAAGTAATGGCTACATACAAAATTCATAAACTTTATTGAGCCCAATGTGTGGTATGCTTGAGTTGTGGCATGATTAATTCAAAAAATTGTCAGAAAGTCTTTGGTTCCTTTTTTTCTGGAAGTATAAAAATTTGTTTCATTGGAACGCAACGTATACTTACAATCTTTGGAAATTTCCTGAAGCAACATGTGTGCTCAGTATTTCTACTTTTTGGCTCCTCTTGTGGCATAACGAATTGAAAAATATTTTCAAAAAGATTTGCTCTACGGATGCTCTGGTTGTGATGGTACGAAAATTTGCACGAAGATAATGCAACTGGTCCAACTCAACTCGATCCATTTTCTTGGGCATAGAATTGATCTAAGTTTGCCCGCTTTGTTGAATTTATTGTTTTAAAATATCCATAACATACTTTGTGAACTTTTCAAAATTCAAAGATAATATTAAAATATCTGTAAGTTCTAGTTTTGAGGCTTTCACAGCCATTATTATTATAAATGGTATTTGCAAATATCATAATTTCACCTTGTTGATAAAAATAGGAATGAAGAAATGCATAAACTTTTTTACAATGGATTGGATACGTTTTCTATCCAATTACGTAAAACTGGTTATTTGATGTTTCATTTATCTAGAGCGAAAAATTTCGGAAAGAAATCTGCCTTCCATTTCTATCATCGGGATAATTTTTTCGTTGATATTTACATGAATCTAAGTAGTACTGCGAGTTGTTCTACTTGGATTCATTAAAATCTTAACGAAAAAATTATCCCGACAAAAAGATGCGATATTTGGTTCTCAATAACCCAGATCAATACGCATAAAATGAATAACTTTTTACGTATCGAGATGAAACCAATGTGGACGAATATTTATTCACATCACATTTTATGGTCGATTGCCGGCATTACGTTTACGATAGTTGCTTTTATCTCCTGTAATTAATTCAAAAAATTGTAGGACCTTCAAAGCTCATAAACTTTATTGAGCCCAATGTGTGGTATGCATGAGTTGTGGCATGATTAATTCAAAAAATTGTCAGAAAGTCTTTGGTTCCTTTTTTTCTGAAAGTATAAAAATTCGTTTCATTGGCAGGCAACGTATACTTACAAACTTTGGAAATTTCCTGGAGCAACATGTGTTCTCAGTATTTCTACTTTTTGGCTCCTATTGTGGCATAACGCATTGAAAAATATTTTCAAAAAGATTTGCTCTACGGATGCTCTGGTTGTGATGGTACGAAAATTTGCACGAAAATAATGCAACTGGTACAACTCAACTCGATCCATTTTCTTGGGCACAGTACTGATCTAAGTTTGACCGCTTTGTTGAATTTATTGTTTTAAAATATCCATAACATACTTTCTGAACTTTCCAATATTCAAAGATAATATTAAAATATCTGTAAGTTCTAGTTTTGAGGCTTTCACAGCCATTATTGTTATAAATATCAAAATTTGTATCAAAATATGAATCATGGGAATGTAGCCGATACCTACAAACTTTTAACATTTTGTGAAGCGACATATGCGCCAAGTATTTCCACTTTATGTCTCTGATTGTGGCATTATGAATTGAAAAATTTATTACCAAAAGTCTTCTGCTGCTCATTTTTGGATGGGATTAAAATTTCTGTCCTCGGAACGCAATAGATACATCCAAATTTTCTGAACTTTGTTGGGCTTAAAGTGCAATATGTTTTTTCACTTTTCATACAAATATAATAAGGAGATACTGCTATTTAATATGTTTCTTTGATAAGCACAAATTCAAATTGCTACAAATTCTATGGAAGAGTTCTGACTGCTCTAATCTTACCCTCAAAAGCTTTGTAAATTTTTGTATCGGACTCCCAGTTCCCGACTTATTTTAGCCTGATTCCAGAAAGGTAAATCGAAATGTCAAAACAATTTGACTGGCTCGAGAATAAAAAAAATGCCAAATTGAAAATTCCAAAACATGTGTCCCTTTATTTCATGGGGAAAAAACCAAACTCGAAGTAGAAGGGGTCAGGGTTTGGAAATGAAAAAGTGATAATTTCCGAATATAACCTTTTTCTAATCTATATAAAGCGAGATGTTCGAAAAGAACGAGAAAAAACGAATCATATCATGCATAAAAATCCCCCTCGCGGAAAAAACCTGGACAAGTACATTTGTTGACCGCCGTTCCCATATTTTTCCACGAATATACATACACTGCAAAAACCTTTTCTCGCAAAAATCCCTGAGAAAATCAAATCCTATCAAAAAGTAAGAAAACAGACCACTCTCAAAAAATATATCAAATAAAATCAAATCACACAAAACAAAATGAGTTAATCCTCGCGAAAAGCTAAGGTTGGGTTTCGCAAAAAGTTATAAAATAAATGGAATTATACTAAAATATATGTGGCCAAATATGGGAGGCTTTATCGTGTGACAAAATCTTTAAATAATGTTGAATGTTGATAGAGAAAAGAATCAAGTTCGAAAATGCAGTTGTTTTACCTACCAGAATGAAAATAACAACTCTGTATTAATAAGAGTCTGAAGCAAAAAAAGATTGCAAACGAAAAACAATTAGATGAAAAAGAATTTCGGCCGAAGTACTTGGCGAGGTTGTCACCATGACCGATACATTATGTAAATTAAGTGAAAAAACATTCGTCAAGTACTTTGGCTGAATTTTTTTTTAATCTAATTTTTTTCTATGTTTTATAAAACAATTTGTAAGTCAAGGATGATGCATCATACTCTTCCGTCATTTCATCTTTGAAAGAATAATAATTCTGAGGCTCCTGACGGTACAGTTAAATATAATTATCTATTTATAGCTTAGACCGAAATTACTAATATCCTCGCTGCCATTTCGCCCCTGAATGCCTTATTCTAATACACAACTTGAAAGCTAATGATAAAGTATTTAATTTTATGAATTTTTTCCTTGGGGAAAAACTAGTACTTGAGGTCTTTTCTATAACACCTTTCTGCCAAACTATAATCGAATAATAACCTATCAACGAATTACTAACATCTCGAAAATACTTCGAGTCTGTAGTTAACTCTTTTGAAAACATTATAACTTTTTTTCTTATCAGAGAAACGAAACGCTCCTATATTTAAACAACCTCAATAACAATAAATTGTTGGTAGAAAATCTGTCTCATTCTCTTATGTCGAATTAGTAGTGTGAGCAGTACTGATTCCTGACATTGAAATAAATCGATGATGTAATGATGCAAACATATTGTAAGTTTTTTTGTTATATACAGACTCTATTGGAGTCTATATAAAGCGAAATGTATGAAAATACTATAGAAAAAAGAAGTGATATCAAATAGCAAAAATCCCCTCTCGGGGGAAAAAAACCTGGACAAGTACATTGGTGGTCCCTCGTTTCCCTATGATATCACAAAAAATCCAAAACCCCACTTAAATTTTTTTTTTTAAACGTTTACTAATTTTATTCATATCCTGGAGGGAAACCAACCATATAGATCATGAAATAACCGGCAAAAAAACCAGACTTCAAAATAATTGTTACTTTGAATTTATTTCCACAGAACAAAACAAGAATCAAAACATTAAAAAATCAGCGTTATCAAGATGAGAAAAATACCACTTAGAATTGGTGTGTAAGAAGTATCAATAGTCTAGAAAAAAATGAAAAAAGGTCGACATCTAAGTTACGTGCAGCAATAAAATTGATGATATCAGTACTAGGACAAGTATTTCTTTGGCGACTGAGAAGATATCAATATGGACGTACCGGCAACGTAGGGCATGCAGTTGGTGCATTGCTTCTGGGATCTCCTAAGTCGAGTAGCTACTTTTGTTTTGGCTATGGCGCGACCAATGTTGCCAAATAGTATTTACTTTTAGGACCTAACGAATCAACATTGCCCGCGCCATGGCTAAAATAACGAAAAACAAGCAGGAACAGGAAGTTTCGCATAAGATCCCATGCTTTTGTAATGTTAAAAAAAAAACTTTAATTTATGTCTGCACATGATAGCACAGTTTTGTTTGATTGGTAATAATTTGATGAACGTTCACCACCGTACGTTGAGCGTATACGCACAGAGTACTTGTCCGGCCCATAACTTTTTATTAAAATTGCTCATTCCAGTAAAAATCAGAGGTCTCTCTCAAAAATCAAGGGTTATTATTACGCACTTTTTCATTGTTGGTATTGTCTTATTTAATTTTTATTTTTTTATGATTAATCCCGCATAACGGTTTAAATTCTCATTTTCAAAACATAAAGGGCTATTTTGATAGCTGGCGCCCAAGAACGTCAAAATGAAAGGAACGGAGGGGGATTATTTTGTGTGAAATTTGCGTGATCTTAAAACTTTGGATACAAATTTGACGGTGCATTCATAGCCTGCATTGATCTTTTGACAATTCACCAGTGGTTACTTAGATCTTCTACTAATAATTAGTAGCTTTCCAAAGTATAATAACTTTCATTGCTGGCAATAGTAGTTTTCGAAAGTATGATACGCTACATTGCTGGCAATGGTTTACTGAGTCGCATTTTCAGAAATTTCATAACTGACTGCACTTTATGTTAATGCAATTTTATGATGACTAAGAACACCATTTTATTCCGATTGAATCGACGTTGAATGTTGCGTATGATACAAGGCCATTCTGAAATTCGCAGAAGAATTAATTTTCTTATAAATTTCTGACGGCGAAAAGCAACGCATGCAACGAAAAGCACCTCCAATTTGATTTTCACTTGAATGAGCAATTTTAATAAAAAATTATGGGCCGGACAAGTACTCAGTGCGTATACGCTCAACGTACGGTGGTGAACGTTCATCAAATTATTACCAATCAAACAAAACTGTGCTATCATGTGCAGACATAAATTAAAGTTTTTTTTTTAACATTACAAAAGCATGGGATCTTATGCGAAACTTCCTGTTCCTGCTTGTTTTTCGTTATTTTAGCCATGGCGCGGGCAATGTTGATTCGTTAGGTCCTAAAAGTAAATACTATTTGGCAACATTGGTCGCGCCATAGCCAAAACAAAAGTAGCTACTCGACTTAGGAGATCCCAGAAGCAATGCACCAACTGCATGCCCTACGTTGCCGGTACGTCCATATTGATATCTTCTCAGTCGCCAAAGAAATACTTGTCCTAGTACTGATATCATCAATTTTATTGCTGCACGTAACTTAGATGTCGACCTTTTTTCATTTTTTTCTAGACTATTGATACTTCTTACACACCAATTATAAGTGGTATTTTTCTCATCTTGATAACGCTGATTTTTTAATGTTTTGATTCTTGTTTTGTTCTGTGGAAATAAATTCAAAGTAACAATTATTTTGAAGTCTGGTTTTTTTGCCGGTTATTTCGTGATCTATATGGTTGGTTTCCTTCCAGGATATGAATAAAATTAGTAAACGTTTAAAAAAAAAAATTTAAGTGGGGTTTTGGATTTTTTGTGATATCATAGGGAAACGAGGGACCACCAATGTACTTGTCCAGGTTTTTTTCCCCCGAGAGGGGATTTTTGCTATTTGTATAGAGTATTTACACAAAGGTATTACGCAACGACAGAGATTTTGCCGCGGAATACAGTGATCAATTTTTTATTACGAAATCTTGGAAGAACCAAATGTCAAAATTCAATAAGTCTTGACGTGCATACGATTTTTCTATGCTCGTAGGGATAAATGTCTGGAAACAGCCGATTTTTACGAATTAATTACTGCCAAACTAGATGGTAAATAGCGTTCAAGTTGCAAATATCAATTCATCTCGTATTTATGTGTAACTATAAAAATTGTCAGTCCTTCATCTTGGATGGCTCGTCATACCGACTGAGGCGCCATGAGTGCGAGAGAGATAGCTGCAAATTTCGAAAGTGAAATTCTTCGACACGGTTTGAACGATTACAAAAAGGCCCTGTCAGCCTATTTTTGCTATCATCCTGCGTGGGCTGACAGAGCTTTTTTGTAATCGGTCAAACCGTATCGAAGAATTTCAACTTCGAAAATTCGAGGTGAGATTAGGTGATTGACCCATCCCCTTAAGTGACCGCCCGTCGGTTCGGCGCCGAAGCGCGCGCTAGTTAGAACGGAGCGGTCGCTCCGGTAGTCCCTTATTCAGTTACCTGGCTCAATACCCCTGTACTGCGGGATAATAGAGAGAGGGGGATTTCGGCAGATGTTCTTGATTGGCCTTGGATACTCGAACTTTTGGAATATTTCAACAGAGCATCGAGTTTGGTCAGTTTAGCTCCGGCTTTCCTACCGAGTGTTAGAAGTAAAAATGTCAGTGTATCCGAAAGGTTATCGTGAGTGCAGAGAACGACGTAGTAGACCACGTAATAGATCCTTCTAAGGAAATCAACACATCAGGAGTGAGTCAAGTGTTAGTGAAGATGGAAGTGCCAGCGCAAAACAACTTTCGACTGCTACCAGTGAGAATGTGACTGTAAATCCTGTACATTGTTATAGACTCATGGAATTTTTCACCATATTCACTGGTTTGTCGGAAATTCTTATTTGTCGAAATTGCAAACAGAATGTGAAATTTCAAGAAACTGGAAAACGTGGCCTTGGTTTCAAGCTTGTTGTCGATTGCCACTGTGGATCGAGACAAATCAATTCAGGTCCTTTACTCAACACTGGATTTGAGATAAACCGTAGGATTGTATTTGTCATGCGGCTCTTAGGTGTTGGCAGACAAGGACTGAATTTATTTTGTAATTACATGGACATCGGCAATGGTATAGCTGAAGAAACTTACAATGGAATTTGCACTCACATCCACGCCGCTGTGAAAAAAGTGTATGAATTCTTCTGTAAGAAAGCTGTTAAAGAAGAAAAGAAAGAGAACGAGAAACGCGAGAGACCTACTCTGAATTTGAAAGTATCTGGTGATGGAACTTGAAAAAAACGAGGATTCAAATCACTTTATGGTGTTACAACGCTCATCGGATATTACTCCGGAAAGTCATCGATCTGGTTGTACGAAGCAATTACTGCCAATCATGTATATATTGGAAGAACAAATCGAAAAATTCAGCAGAATATCTAGCATGGAAAGACGATCATGACGAAGAAAATTGCATGAAAACACATGAAGGCTCCGCGGGAAGCATGGAAGTGGAATCTATGTAAATGATGTTCTTGAGATCGGAGGAACTATATGGTGTAAAATACGGCAATTATATCGGTGATGGAGATTCGAAAACGTTTACAGCAGGTGTTAATTTAAATCCCTACTGTGATGAACTGATAGTTGTCAAAAGGGAATGCATAGGCCATGTTCAGAAAAGGATGGGAACTCGGCTCCGAAACATCAGGAAAACTAAAAAACTGGGCGGAAAAGGAAAGTTGACAGAGGCTTTAGTAAAAAAGCTCAGCACGTATTACGGCTTAGCGATTCGAAGAAATGTAAACAGCATCGAAGACATGAAGAAGGCCATAATGGCAACTTTACAGCACATAATATCCACAGACACTAATCCACAAATCGACAACTGTCCAGAGGGAGAAGACAGCTGGTGCAAGTGGCAACAAGCTAAAGCACTTGGAACGGAGCCTGAAGCGCATCCTGCCCCATTACACCCCGACGTTCAAAAAGAAATTCTTCCAATATACAAAGATTTATCGAGAGACGATTTGCTGATGAGATGTTTAGGCGGTCATACGCAGAACGCTAATGAAAGTTTCAATTCGACCGTTTGGCGATTAGCTCCAAAGCACCTACATGCTGGCCTAAAAATAGTCGAGGTTGCAGCATTCTTGGCTACTGCGTTATTTAATGAAGGAAATTCAGCCCTTCTAATGCTGATAAATGAATTAAAACTCGTAGTTGGCTCGCAGTGCTTCAATTTTGCCGGGAACATGGATGAGTAGCGCGTGAAAAGACAGAATAGGTGCAGCTCATTGGAGACCAAGGAAGCTCGGAAAGCTCGTCAAGAGGAGATGCAAGCCCGAAATGATGCGTTTGAAGAGGAAGAGGGGTTGCTATATGGTGCTGGAATAGCTGATTAACCGGTGAGCAGTTTATATAATTAATTACTGCCTTGAATTTCTCGTTTTCGCTACATTTTTCTTCAAACGCGTTTTTCTCGAAACGACTTTTTTCAATTGGTGTGCATTCTAGCTCAAAAAGTTATTGAATAATCATTCTGAAAATTTGTGTGAATTTTCTTTATTCAATTACAATCTATATGAACCTAATTCTGGGATGATATTATTATTAAAAATATTTTTTTTAATGCAAAAAAGGTGAAAAAACATGGTACAAAAACATGACATTGTGTTCAAACACCTCAAAAACATGTAATTTTCAACTTTTTTGATCACAATTAGGTTCATATTCTTAGGAAATATGTCGTTAACGAAAAAAAAAATTGTAATAATTATAGATAAAAATTGTGACTTCAGGAATGCCCACCAGCAAAAAACTCGGATGGCGATCGTCCATGGACAGCAGCTTCTAACTCCACTATTTTCGGCGGAAATGACTTGAAAAAATTACAAAGTGTACTTCAAAACATGAGTAAAATATCCTCCAAGTTTAAATAAATTCTGATTATTCCTTCCCTGTTATAAAAATTCACGAAGAACACCAAAATTTCGGCCTCCTAAACTGGTTTCTCGCCTTAAATAAAGCGTTTTTTGAGTCTGATCTTTTTCATTTCATTTTTTTTAAATCGAAGTAGGCTTAGGAAGGGTCAAGACGACTTTCAATGCCGAACAAGAAGCAAAAATGATTCAGTATTTAACAGAGATGGAAGAAAGATTTCATGGGCTTACTTCTCAAGAATTTCGCACATTGGCATACCAAATTACTAGTAAAAACAATTTGAAACACCCTTTTGTGGACGGGATGGCTGGTAAAGATTGGATGGTTTCCTTTTTGAAACGACATAAGCGGTCACTGTCGCTCAGAAAACCTGAGCCTACATCTATTGCGCGCGCAGCAGGTTTCAATAAAGTTGTAGTTGGCAACTTTTTCGAATTACTCGCGTCGGTGATCGAGCGGCTTGATTTGACACCTGACTGGATATGGAACATTGATGAGACCAGTTGTTCGACAGTGGCGAAACATCAATCGAAAATTCTGGCAACCAAGGGCAAAAAACAAGTTGGCGTCATAACATCGGCAGAAAGAGGAAAATTGGTGTCAGTGGAAATCTGCGTGTCAGCTGCTGGTGTAGCTTTACTGCCTTTGTTCATTTCCCCGCGATTAAAAATGAAGCAAAGTTTGTTGGATAAATCTATGCCTGGGAGCTGGGGTCTGTGTCATTCAAGTGATTGGATGCAAAGCGATTTGTTTTTCGAGTGGATAAAATGGTTTGTACAAACCGGTGGACCGACGGAAGACAGTTCTGTACTCTTTCTTTTAGATAGTCACGTGACGCACACCCAGAATGCAAAGATGCTCGACTATGCTTTTGAAAACTGGGTCGAAATTCTGTGCTTTCCATCTCACTGCACACATCGTCTACAGCCACTTGATGTAACGCTAATGCGACCGATATCGATGGTTTATTCCGACGAAATTAAAACATGGCACCATTCTCATCCCGGGCAGTCTGTCGTACCCGACGATATTCCTCGATTGTTCAGTGTTGATTTTACGAGAGCTGCTCGTCCTGAAACGATCGTGAACGGTTTCAAGGTCACAGGAATATGGCTATTCAATAAAAACGTCTACTCCAATGAGGATTTTAGGCCGGCTGTAGTGACGGATCGTCCGAACATTTCGCCTGAACAGCCTGATGAACATGCTGTTCAAGATAAAGAAGATACAGAAAAACAGTGGATGGTCTCGTTGAGCCAAGATTTGGCACGGTCTTTCGATTGAGGAAGATCCGGAGGCACATTGTTCTCACGCTAATTTCCAGCAGTATGGTAAACAAAGAAATCACACTCCGGAAACGTTGGAATTTCAAATTCTAATGAGAATCTGCAAATGGATTCTTCCATTAAGTGGAACCAAGCTGCTCAAAAGCTGAGACAATTTCAAAGAATCAGAAAAGCTTCTTGGTAACGCCTCAGGAGATTCTCCCAATACCCGCAGTGGACGCAACTAACAAGGAAACCTTCCCAGGTGTACCCCGCCGATTTTGTTCCACTTGGAGTATGTTATTCTACATTGAAATCTAAGAGACACGTATTTTTTTCTGTTGCGGAAACTCATATTTAAGGGGTGAAACACACCCCTAAAGTTGAGGTCTCCTAGGGGAGGTTATTCAGTTCCATATATATGCAGACAAGGGGGCAAAATCAAACCAATTGCATTCAATGCTTCATAAAAAATGATGACGACTCGATTTTTTCAGCCCTGAGGGGGTGAATAAGCCGAAGTTATAGGGGTTGAAAATTAAAAAAACGTTACAACAAATAGAATATGCCCGATATGGAAGTGAAAAAAATTGCATAATTAACAGTTACAAAAGTTAAAAGATACATGTTTTTGCATTGTTCGAAAAAATGCATCCTTAAGGGTGTACTACCCTTATATCCGAATACCTTTAATTTCTGTACATACGTATTTTTTTAAGTATCTATCTGCTAGAAAATATTCTGTTGGATATAGAACATATCGTGAAATTGTTTAAAAAGATTGTTATCAACATAAAAAAAAATCCCTTGAAAATAATCGATAGAACATATGATTCAGGCATTGCAGATAATGAAAATTCTTTACTTGAGAGATCATTTCTGTGTGAGGGGTCGAAAAGTAGTTTTTTTCGCGATTTTGTTTCAACCGATTTTTTGATGTTTCATTAAATCACTCTTAAAGAATAGAGGATGAATTCTTGACGTTATTTTCATTTTTTACACTGTTTTTTTTCTATCATTGAAAATGTCCTATAAAAAAACGATGTGCACGATTCTAGCCGTAATTATTGTCTGAAACAAAATTTTAAAACAATTATTAATTTGCATGTGTGTCACTATTTTGCTATGGAGGGTTTATTTTTATTTTCATTTCTTTATTTTTATTATCAAAAAAATGTTGAAAAAAATCGGCTAAATTCGTTCTCGTTTTGTTAGAGAAAAAGAAGTTTGTTATACACGTGATGTTTGTTGTTACAATCACGTAGCAGTAAATGAACTGATATCTTTTATCATTTGGAACCTTTTACTTTGTATATGTTCGTTAGCCTTGCTTATTATATCTGATTCTCCGAGTTGATATTCTACTTCACCTATCATTGAAAGAAGTTTCAAAATACGTTGATAAGAAATATATAACTATTATCTGCCTCTGCCTCTCTTATTTGATATAAGATGGCCTGTGCTACGCTTATAAGTCGCGTTCTTCAGAAATTGCTTCAATTCGATAAGGGCGAGTTAGAAGGAATTTATCTCGTGATAAAATAATATCAACAATCAAAGGCGTGTATAACTTTGTATTTTGTTTGCACTCAAAAGTTGTTAAAAGTTCCATAAGTTAAGAAATCAAGTGCATTTAATATCAAAAATGAAAGTGAATCCGCTTAATGTGATACGATTAGTTTTGGCACATTTTCAAGCCAGAAATATACCTGAAAGCCCTATAAATAAGATGAAATACAATTAAAAGAAAGCATTGAAAATATATTAACGAATGCTATGCAAGATTACATGGGCGTCGAAACAATCGTAGAAGATTCATTATATTTCCAAGAACCTTACAACGATTGGAATATGAAAATAGTAGAAGACGAAGAATGAGGATCGGCAATCAATGATCCGGTACTACCCCCGGATGTTTGCACTACTGATGATGAATCTGTTTCATACGAGTATAAATCGAGGGCAGTCAACTATTGGAGAAGTGGCAAAACTAAAAATTTGAGCCTATCAAGCGTTAAACAAAAATTTAGAAAAGTGCAATCAGTGACTCAATTAAAAAGACGGGCTAAATATTTAAATAAAGGTGGAACTTATAAAGAAAAAATAGCTAGAATTTGCGAGTACACTTTAGCCAATTTTAAAGCTGCCGTTGATGCTGGTCTTATGGTACATGACATCGACTTGAAAAAATGGGCAATGCAAGCACAAAAAGAAATCGGTCATGAAGATGTCCGTTTTAAGACGTCAGACAAGTGGGTACACTCATTTAAAAAAGCTCAGGATTGTTTCCAGAAAAATTAGTAAATTTATCACAAAAAAAAGTATTGAAAATGCAAACAATCTGCGAAAGCTTGCTGAACAATTTGTTTCTGAAGTGAAGATCGATATAGAAGAATATGGGTTATCGAACGTCTACAATTCGGACCAAAGTGGTTTCCAATCAGAAATGCATTCTGGAAGAACATTAGCGGTTGAAGGAGAGAAACAAGTTGAATGTCTTGTACAATCAATTGCTTCTACAATACATAGTTATACGATTCAGTCCTCTATAGCAGGTAGCGGAAGGCTTCTTTCTCCGCTATTCCTGGTTTTGAAAGAACCAAGTGGTAAATTTGGGACAATAGTGGAATCGTCACTATTCAGACCAGAAAACGTTTACATAGAAGTATCGAAATCTGGAAAACTCACTTCAAGGAATAATAAAAATGATTTTTTTTAGAGAATTCCGTATATTGACACATAAGATACTGTTTATTTCTTGCAACGAAGCAAATTGAAAAATTCATTCATACTTTCAGAACATTTTAAAACTTGGCTACAAAATGTCTTCTTCCCCCAAGTTGGTTCAAACAGTATTTTATTAATTGACTCCTGGACCTGACATTGCCCTCGTGCTGTTGACGAGGCGAAACTTTGGGATAAAAATATAAAATTGAGAAAAATACCACAGGGTACAACGGGAAAGATTCAACCTTTGGATGTTTTTGGCTTCAGGATATGGAAAAATGATGTGAAACATTTTTCTGACAATGTCACATTAATGGATTATGATTTAAATTTGCATTTACGAAATAATATAATTAAGCTTCAGTCACTTGTTCACAACCAATTATCATCTCCACGATATGTAAACTTATTTAGGTATTCATGATTCAATAGCGGTTATAATGAATGGCGCCCGGAGAATTTTGAAAATCCTGTAGATTTTAGTTTTAAAACTTGCAAAGCGCATTGTGATGTACCCGTATGCCAAAATATTGCTGTTGTTAGGTGTTCATGGTGTAAAAAATCATTATGTTTCCAACACTTTTTTGACAATTTGCACTATTGTAAAGAATATAATGAATAATTTCATTTGTCAATCAAAAATACATCTGTACAAAATACAGCATATAAAATATAATAAAAACAATGATACAATAATTAGAAATATTAACATGGTAACAATGTGATTGAAAAGAATTTTCATTATCTGCGATACCTGAATCATATGTTATAACGATTATTATATATAACGAAGACGAAATCGCAATTATTTTATTAAAAAAAATGTTTTCAAGGGATTTTTTTTTATGTTGATAACAATCTTTTTAAACAATTTCACGATATGTTCTATATCCAAAAGAATATTTTCTAGCAGATAGATACTTAAAAAATACGTATCTACAGAAATTAAAGGTATTCGGATGTAAGGGTAGTACACCCTTAAGGATGCATTTTTTCGAACAATGCAAAAACATGTATCTCTTAACTTTTGAAACTGTTAATTATGCAATTTTTTTCACTTCCATATCGGGCATATTCTATTTGTTGTAACGTTTTTTTAATTTTCAACCCCTATAACTTCGGCTTATTCACCCCCTCAGGGCTGAAAAAAAACGAGTCGTCATAACTTTTTATGAAGCATTGAATGCAATTGGTTTGATTTTGCCCCCTTGTCTGCATATATATGGAACTGAATAACCTCCCCTAGGAGGCCTCAACTTTAGGGGTGTGTTTCACCCCTTAAATATGAGTTTCCGCAACAAAAAAAATACGTGTCTCTTAGATTTCAATGTAGAATAACATACTCCAAGCGGAACAAAATCGGCGGGGTACACCTGGGAAGGTTTCCTTGTAAGCCTCGTAAACACCGTCGTCGGGGAAAAACAGCGCTTTTAACGAGTTCACCATATCGCCAGGAATTCGAAAACAAACAAACCACACTTAAAAGAAAAGGGGTGATCGTTCGAAAACGGGGGACGCAAAAGACTGGGCTGTCGGGAACTGCGCAGACTCCTACGAAGACGCAGTGTGTCCTTTCTGCGAGCAGCTGTATTTGAATTCAAACGAAAGTTGGGTGCAATGCACTCAGTACAAGTCGTGGGCAGATTTTGAATGCGCTGGAGTTGACAACGACGACCTTGAATACATTTGTGATTTGTGTAAATAAGTAAAAACTGTAAAGTTTAATGAATAAGCGTTGAGTATTCAAATTTTCTATCAATAAATATATTTTGTTTCTTGTTTGAAAAAAAATCGTTTCAGTGAAAATGTCATTCTCAATCCATGTCCTCAATCGAATGACCGAATTTTTCATTTTTCCACGAAAAGAAAAAAATCACTTTTTTGGGGGGTTGTTCCGCTTTGCCCGGGTGTTCCGCTTTGCCCGCCTCTCCCCTATATAAAATGATAAATGTGTTCCCTGGCGGATCTGACTACACCGTGATTTCCCAGTGAAATTCTAGTATAGTATAAACCCAGTAATATTTGAATGATATTCGAGTGTTTACTTGAATTACACTAAGTTTACCGCATGTTTGTGAATTTTTTACACCTTTCTTACACTGGGATTAAATTCAACTAACATTCGACCGAAAAACTACCACGATACAATGTTGACAATATTTGAGGATTTTTTGCATCCTTGTTACACTGGGATTACATTCGATTGAGATCATACCGAAAAACCATTAGACTAAAATGTTAACAACATTTGAGTGTTTTTTCATATTTTTTTTACACTGGGATCCCTGCCGGATTTTTTTTTCAAATAAGTACAAAATTCTACTGAAAATAGAAATTTGTATTAATTTATACTTTCTTGTAAAAACTTGTATTTATTTGCAGAAATTTTTACAAATTCCTACAACTTTTTGCAAAGTTGTAAGATGAAAAATCAGTGCTCTATAAAATTTTACAATAATCTAGATTTTTTTTTTTAAGAATTTCGTTCGGAACTCTGATTGGAGTGGCTTTACCCTAGAATTATGGGGTTTGGGACGAAATATCATTAACGAAAACTTTTTTACTTTTTATTCTGAATACACAAGATTTTTTTAGAATCTTTTTTCAAAATTTTTTTTTTCAACTTTTTTGGCCGGAATTCGGATAATCGTCCAATCAATTCCTCGGTGTATATTGAGAACTATTATGCTTAAAATAAAATATCAAGAGGAAGAAAGTTTCAATTTTTCATCTTGAACCCTCTGAAATTTTTCAAGCATTAAAAAAAAATATTATATTTTTTTTTCCAAATCAACGAGGAGCTTTTTTTTTGACATTTTATCGCAATTTTGGTACCAGTAGTTCAAAACTTCGAACTGTTTTGACATGCTTTTTATCACAAAAAAAAATAGTTTTATTGTTAGTCAATGAAACCTCTTACCTCATCTACAAGTGTTTTTCGTCGAAAAAATCGCCTCTTGTTTTGAGCACCGCGTTCACTAGTCGTGGCATTCACTTGATCAGTCTGTCGATCGGAACTTGTTCCAGACTCGACCAGCCATCCTGCAGCTTTTTCCACAGATATTTAGTAGATGAGGGACAAAACATTCTTATTTTTCAATCAAGCTCTTCCCACAGAAGCTCGATTAGATTCAGGTCTGGCGATTGTGGTGGCCAAACCATATTCACAATGATGTTGCTTTTTTGTGATTTGTGGAAAAAGCTGCAGGTTGTGTGGTCGGGTCTGGAGCAAGTTCGGATCGACAGACAGATCGAGCGCATGCTACGACTAGTGAACACGGTGATCAAAGCCAAAGGCGATATTTTCGACGAACTACACGAGTAGATGAGATAAGAGATTTCATAGAATAGCAATAAAACTATTTTTTTGCATTGAAAACACGTCAAAACAGTTTGAAGTTTTGCACTGCTGGTATAGGAATTGCGATAAAATATCAAAAAAAAAAACAACTCATCGATTTGGAAAAAAATGATAATTTTTTTTTTAATTCTGGCACAATTTTAGCGAATTCAAAATGAAAATTTAAGACTTTTTCTCCTTTTGATATTTTGTCTTAAGCACGATATTTCTCGAGATAAGCCGATGAATTGATTGAACGATTCTCCGAGTTCCGGCCAAAAAAGTTGACAAGAAATTTCGAAAAAAGTGTAGTGAATTCAAAATACAAAATAAAAAAGGTTTAGTTCATGATATTTTGTCCCAAACCCCATAATTCTCGGGTTAAGCCACTCCATTCATCAGAGTTCCGATCATAATTGATTAGAAAAAAAATTTGAAAAAAAAGTTCTGAAAAAGTTCTAGCCAGTTTATTGTGAACCCATGCATCTATTTATCCTCTTGACATTTCCTCTGGAATCCCATAGTTCTTGAGATCCACCGCTTTTTCTAAAACATGTTTTTTCAGCAAAACATAAAATCATTTGATAAACAAAATCGCACGAAACTTTCTAAAAAACGAAAAAGATTTTGCTACCCCGTTTAAGGTTCTCGTAGAGAAAACTGGAGAAAAAAAGTTTCACTAGGTATGCGCTGAATTTTCGACAGCCAAAAAATGACTGAAAAACGGCCCCGTTCGAAAGTGCGGAATGGCTTCAAAAAATCGTAAAAAATATCCGAAGACGGCTAAATGAAGCTCAGTTTGTCCCCCCCAAAATGTCATTCACTAAATGGGAAGTCCTCTTAGTTATTTTTCATAGAAATTTGTAGTATTTTGTCGCAAACTACAAAAAAATATTCTGAAGTATACGGTGTAGCAGGGTTCAGTGTGTAATCGTATTACGACTAACACCATTTTATACATTTTATTTCTTACTAATTTCAGTAAAAAAAAAATTTGCAAAACATCATTGTTAGCCGTAATTTATTATTGTTTGCATAGTAGTGAATAGATCGAATTATCCCGGCCTGACTACGAGTTTCTACTAAACTCAATATAAATGTTCTATTCCAGTATTTCCTTGTCCCGTGCATTCAATTATTAGGGCACCCGTGTCGCAAATTGGGGCATTTAAGGCCGTAAACGGGGTTGTCCTATTATACATTGCCACCACACCGCCAGATTGGGTCCCAACGGGACAGTATCAGATTGGGTAGGATTATTTGAAATAGAATCTAGTTGACTAGGATCTAATTAATTGGGCTTCCCGAAGAGGGTACCCCCCATTTAAAGGAATTGGAATATCATAATAAAACCAAGTGGGGTCTCGATAGGACGAAAGTATTCAAGCCGTAGCTATCTAAAACAGCACCATATCTAAATGACTTTTCCAAAATAACTTATACAAAAATAACTTGTGTTTATAATAACTTATAAATAATGACAGCTATAATAATAACATGGAATAATATAACTTTATTTAAAACAACTTTTTTCGGTTTCCAGTGGTTTTTTGTTGTTTTTCGCTTTATAATATCCAATTCAATTGCAACTACGAGTAACAACTGTCGCACTCAACTTTTTCGTCTTTTAACCTTTTTTTTGTTGGCCCTAAAAGCCATTATACGATAACAAACAAATGGTTTCCTTTTAAAAATTTCAACCCCAAAACCCAAAAAGTCGACAGACGCTCAAAAACATATGGTTTCTATTCCAAATATATCGTGCGTTGCTGCACTACAAAACAACAATGGGACCAAAAATATGATAATTATCCGCGGTAACAACGATGATGTCAGTTCATACGACACATTGTATACGATAAGTATAAATATGTATATGTAAATATAGCCTCAAACATGATTTATCATTATTTGGTCTCTTGTGATATCACTATATCATAAGGATGTTGCATTATTATAAGCGTTACTATAAAAAAAAGTTATTTTATTGTAGTCATTTTAGAAAAGTCATCATTTACAAGTTATTCTTAATACAATTTTTTTTCAAGTTATTTTGGAAAAATTATTTAGACATTTTATGTTTAAAACATGGTAGTCTCAATTAAGACTGGCTACTAATGACCTAGTCGAGCTTCACTAGACTAGCCCCTGTTCAAACGAATAAAAATATTATGTCAAAACTAAGTCAGCTCTCCATAAGGCAAAAAATTGGAGTCTTGTTTCTTTTGACAATTGAAAAATTTGCTTCGAGGCATACATTTCGGCGGGTATATTAAAAATTTGAATGGTTTTTGTATATTAATCATTTAAAATAATTATTGAATGGTGAATAATTATCATGATCAGTTATATTGAATTCACTTAATTTAATTGTTTTTAAACTTCTTTCCTGTTATATAGAGATTCTGAGTTAAATTATTTTTATAGAAAGATTCTGGAATGCAACATATCTTACTTTTTTTGACAAAAGATTTCCAACTAGACGATAGCGTAATGGTAGCGCGCGTACGCGGTAGGTGTATAGATACGTAGGTAAGTCGGATTGAATCTTGGTGTAGGTAGGAAAAATTTTCGGCGAAAATTAATGTCAGGAGTAATGGAAATAGTGAAATATTATCAAATATGATCGGAAATTAAATTGTAATAAATAAATAATGTTTGTTTACATGTGCTGCGTTTCCAGTGTAATTCAAGTATTTTTGTATGAAAATTCCGCGTAAACTGTGTGTATAAAGTTCACACATGCACCGTGTAATTCCGTACACTTTCGGGTGTTGGCCGAGTGTAATTATGGTGGCGTTAAGACCGTCAGGGTTGATGTTGAAGTTTGCTTCATTAAAATGCAGCAAAATTCGTCATTATTTTTTAGCAGAATCGAAAATTATTTCTAGTATGTGATTCGAAAATATTTCTTTCATCACACGTCCACGGAAAGATCAACCCACCTTGCAGAAGTCGAATTTCTCGCGGAAATGTGGTGAAATAGTATAAACATAGTATAAGTAAAAGGGGAGAGAAAAAGGCCAGCGTAAACCGCGTTGAACTGTCTACTTTCCCTCCCCAGTTAAGTCATTCTATTGGCAACCTAGTAAAAATATAAAGTCAAAAGTGCCATATTCCATCACGGTCGAACCATCTTCGAAGATCATTACACAAGCATGTTAAGAGCTGGTACTTCATGGATTTTTGTAAATGATACTAAAATCAAGAAAAAAAGTTGGCCGAGGAATGCCAAAAATAGTGATCAAGAGACTCGGTAGAGTCTCGGGACAAGTACATTGACAGCTCTGTCGTCTGCTGTCCCGAGGCTCGCCGAGTCTATATTACCTAGCCAAAAACAGCATAAATGCTGTGAAAAAAGCTGAGACAAGTACATTTATACCCCCCAAATAATCATTCCAGTTAATCCCCCCTACCACCCAGCGCCAAAATACCGATCCCCACCAAAATTTACAAAAACCCGTCTAAGTCGTTCATGCAAAGATCTCCGCACAAAAATCCTTTCTAAAAAACAACTCATCATACAAAGTTTTATGAGTAACCGCTCTCATTATCTTATCAAATTAAGTCAAATTGTACAGAGGTGATAATTTCATTCTCGTAAATGTTGTGAGTTTACAAAAAGTTGATAAATAAATAAAGATCTACTAAAGTATATATGATCAAGAACATGGGATTTAATTATGTTTATAAAATCTTCAATTATGTTCATATGCCATTTCTCTAATTAATGCTTTATTACAATGAATTATTATCCTATGACTTGGAACTACAAGGGCTTTAAAAAAAAATACAGAATTGCATTAGCCTGCGTGAGCTTGAACGCTGCCACAATCTCATTTGTAATATTTGTAATATTTGTTTTATTGGTAACAAATTGATAAAAGTTTACTATCGTACGTAGAGCGGATACGCACAGAGTACTTGTCCGGCCCGAAAATTTTTCGACTAGTCAGCGAAAAATATGCTTTTTTGTTCACGGTAAATTTTTCAACCACTCCGAACATTCGGATCTCCTGACGCAGATTTGAATCTTACCCGCCTTGGAATGCAATCAATTGATGACCGCTCTTACATGGCAGGCTTATTCCATTTTGTAAAACCTGTTGTAGTAAAAACCGGTGTAAAAGTGCGTGTAAATTGTACCGGATTACTTATTTCGGGTGTACAGCACCGTTTAGACGCTCTGTAACTTCAGTTTTCCCTCGAATGTTACAAAACCGGAATAAACGTGCCGTGTATTAACGTGAGATATGCTCCACACGAGCATCAATTCATCGATAACAATTGGTTAGAGGAAAGGAGGATAATTTGGGATACAAAACAATCCGCATATTGTGATTCCAAATTAGCTGTGTTTACTAGTTAATACCAAAATGTATGGTAGATTAATGTTGACTTATGTGACAAATTTTATGAAAAATGTTCGGGCCGGACAAGTAGTTTGTGCGTATCCGTTCAACGTACGATGGTAAAATTTTATCAATTTGTTACCAATCAAACTATACTACAAATACTACAAACGAGGGTGTGGCAGCGTTTAAACTTGCGCAGGCTAATGCGATAATTTGTTTTTCAATACTTGTCATCGAGCCGCTGCGGTGACTGTTGAATAAATTTTTTTAGGAGTCTTGTAATGCTGTATTATAAAGTAATAAGTTGATGTTATGAAATGTAAATTAGAAAACAGTAGGTATATCAAAATTATTCTATAAATAAGAGTACAGCACCCCTCGAACTGGCGCAGGCTATTGCAATTTTATTTTATAACTCGACGCCTGACTACTGCGGCAGCTATTAATTACATTTGAGAGTTCTTATAGTTCCAAAAATTATAGGATAATTCGTTTTGATAAAGCATGTATTAGAGAAATGGTATTTCAACACAATATTTTGGAGAGTTTACAAAACATCATATAATCGCACGTACTTAGCAATATATGCTTTAGTAGATCTCTATTTATTTATCAACTTGTTGTGAACTCCCAACATCTACGAGGTGTAAATTATATCACCTCTGTACAATTTGACTTTTTTGATAAGATAATGAAAGTTTTCAAAATGTTGTATGATGAGTTGGTTTTTGGATGGAGGTTTTGTAGAAGGGGATTTTTACTCCGACGACTTTGTGTTCGTTTTAGTAAATTTTTGTAGGGATTTAGTTTTTTTCAGGGTTTGATCATTTTTTTCTGAGGGCGGTTTTTCATAACTTATTATGATGAGTTGGTTTTTAGAGAGGTTTTTTGAGCGGAGGGATCTTTACACGAGCAACCTAGTGTGGGTTTTAGTAAATTTTTGTGGGCATTGGTTTATTGGCGGAAGGGGTTTTACTGGAACGACTGTTTGGGGGGGAGTAAATGTACTTGTCTCAGGTTTTTTCACAGCATTCATGCTATATTTTGCCATTTTAAATATTACGGAAACAATTATCGAAAGTTTTCGTAAACAGTTGGGATTTGCAGTGCTTCCTGTAAAAGAGTCTTGTAGCGATTTCGTCTTTGACAGGTATATCTATATATAAGGGGCATTCCATGCCAAACTGACAAGTCCGTGACCCCGACCATTTTCGATTTTGTCGAAATTTTTTCATTTTCAAGCAACTACTGAAAGGAGTTTTTAGGAATTTTTTTAAATTTCTATCTCCAACCCGTATAAAAATAATGAATTTTTCAAAGTTATGCACGAAATTTTTTTAAATGCTCATAGCTTTTTGAACAACAGCGATATAAAAATAAAATACTAGGCCATTTTTTTGTCTTGAATTGTAGTTTCATAGAAAAAAATACAAAAAAATTATCAAAAGTCAATTTCATATGTCTTTTTTAGTTTTAATCCAAAAATATAATTTTTTTAGACTTGGACCGTTTTGATTTTTTTGAAAAAATTCACGATTATTTTAGACATATTTTTACGTCTTAAAAAATCCACAGCTTGTGATATTACCTTCTATTTTTTTTTTCTCATTTTTTACCACGTGTGAACCAATAATTATTAGTTGTTGATCCTAAATTATATTTTTTTCCACTCATAATTCCATTTCTTAAGAAATTATGAATAGAAAAAAAAATAAAAAAAATTGTGGAACTGATTTCTGTGTTTTTTTTTCAGTTTTCAACCAAATTTATTTTTTCACAACTTGGGTAATTTTGATTTTTTTGAAAAAATTCACCATTTTTCATAACACATTTTTATACGTTTCGAAAAATCCGCAGTTTGTGATATTCATGAATAAGGATTAATAATTGATAATCATTGGCTTACATGTGGCACAGAATTGAAAAAAAAATAGAATTTATGGATGTCACAAGCTGCGGATTTTTGGGGACGTGTAAAAATGTGCTGTGAAAGATGGTGAATTTAACAGAAAAATCAAAATGGCAAAATCAATGGAAAAATCAATGAAATAAAAACATGGAAATCAGGTCTAATCTTTTTTTATTTTTTTTTCTATTCATAAATTTTCAAGGAATAGAATTATGAGTGCAAAAAAATAATCAAAAAATATAATTCAAGATTGACAACTAATAATTATTGGTTTACACGTTGTAAAAAATGAGAAAAAATAAAAGGTATGGATATCACAAGCCGTGAATTTTTAGAGACATGTAAAAATATATCTAGGGAAATGGAGAAATTTTTTCAAAAAATCAAAACAGTCCAACTTTTGAAAAAAAAAAATGTTGGATTAAAACTAAAAAAAACATATGAATCTGACTTTTAATAATTTTTTTATATTTTTTTTATGAAACTACAATTTAAGACGAAAAAAATGACCTACTATTTTATTTCGATATCTCCGTTGTTGAAAAAGCTATGTGCATTTAAAAAAATTTCGTGCGAAATTTTGAAAATTCATTTGTTTTAAACGGGTTGAGATAAAAATTTAAAAAAATTCCTAAAAACTCCTTTCAGTAGTTACTTCAAAATGAAAAAATTTCTACAAAATCAAAAATGGTCGGGGTCACGAACTGGTCGGTTTGGCATGGAATGCCCCATAAATTTACTTGTCTCGAGTTGTTACCGCGACACTTAATCGTGATATATAAGAATTGTCCTCCAAAATTCTTCAGTCTGGTAATCCGTAGTCAGAGAATAAGACCGCGAGAAACAAAATATGACAGATAATAACGCCCACGACACCTGAGATACATCAAAACCGGACCAAAACGGCAAATGAAATAATGGTTATATGTAGGTGATAACAGAAGGTACTCAAACATTAGATCATTAGAGATCAGTACCACCGCCATCAATGAGCCATTAGAGCCAGAAGTGAATCGACAGTCATTGTCAGTAGCACCAGACAGTAGACATCGAATTTTTAGTATAGGTACGCCGTGGCCGATGTCAATGCTTCGAGATTTTCGCCTTTCGCGTTCAATGAGCAAGCGCACGCGCACGGATTACACTTGACGCTATGACAAAAATCAATGACTGAAAAACAAGCGGCTATACTTTCCCGCCCGCGATTATGGATGAATGAGTAGTATTGCTTATTTTCATCGTATCATTATACCGTTACAGATTTTAAGCATTACCTCTTCCCTTTAAATACTCAGATGACATATATTAAGTTATATATTCAGCTGAATCCTTTTTTAAGATTTGACGGATTATCTTCTATGAAGTGCTAGCGGTGTGTAAGCAACGCGTTTTTCTAGGAACTACTTTTTTTAGTTTCATGACATCGTTATACCTGTAGTTAATCGAGCCATTTTTACAAATGTTGTGTTCAAAAAGTTCTTTATTAACAATAAAAGAGTAAAATTTATTGCGAAAATCGTACATCTAATATTAAAATGCCACAGATTTCTCATGTTCAGAGATTACAATGTTTGGTTGGATGGAGAATAACTTATAAAAACAGATAATAAGAATCTGTTTAAATTATTAAGATCCATTTCTGCTTGTATGAGTTATCATGCAAAAAGTGAGGGTGTGTTTGTTTGCTGGCGTTGTTAACGTCCGAAATTGCTTCAAAACCCTAATTTTTTGGCTGTCGGACGTATGTAACACTTTAAGAAAATTGTAGTTTTTTATGTACATTTGATCATATCTGCTTCGATCCATCATTTTAAAGCTTTTTATTTATTTATTTGAGTCCTCAAGACATTTTCACTGCCAAACGTATTAGGGCTGAAATAAGAAAAACGGCACGTAAAACGCAACGTTTCAAGCATCAAAATGAGACATTGACAATCGTTCTAGCAGGTGTTTTCATATCGGTGCAAGTAGTAGATTTACCATGAGAAAATGAGGCATGCATATTGAAAATCACATGATAAAAATTCAGTTATTTCAAATACCATTAACTGCTTTCATTTAGGATTCTACCTCCGATAAAAGAACTAAAGGCGATATCGCTATATAATGACGAAATTAAAAAAAAAAAAAAAATATTCCTCCCAATGGTTTTACGGATTAGAACGAAATTTAGATGAGCAGGTTACGCGGAATCGGGGGCAAATGCGATTCTATACAAAAAGTGCATTATATTAAAATGCAACTACTAAAAATTGAATTTTCAAAAGAGTTCATGATAATTAATCTATCAGCTTGGAGAATTGAAAGAGTCAAATTTATTTGCCTTTGCTTAAAAGCATAAACATTGTGTTACAACGATTTGGTGAATTCTGAAAAAAGTTTCACACAGTATATTGTATTGTAGAGAGCAGCACCGTTTAGGCGATTTGTCGGATTGCCTTGAGACATCAAGTGTAAAACGTCCGAATAGCGGGACTCTGAAAACTAACCGGGCAAGCTTGGAGCGTTCTCGGTTGCCTCGACTGCTCTGTTGTATATATATATAATATAGGTGGTAGCGTGGTAGTGTGCTGGCTGAGAAAGAGGACGAGAGAGAGGCGGGAGGCACGAGGAACTGGCTCGTTCGTCGGTCAACTTTCGGTGAGATTCGGTATTATATGGAGAAGAGCGTGATAGAGAACGAAGCGACAACGTACGACAAAGGGTGTGGTTTGAGAAGCACTGACGCACGCCGCCTTGGCAATGCTGAGAGCCACTGGCGGCGCGGCAACCAAGCGGCGGCGGGCGGCGGCATTCTTACTCCTTATTTCAGTCTCCAGTTCGTGTTCCCTCGGTCCGAAGGACGGGCGTAATGGAAAGCGCACGTACAAGTTACGCGTGACTCGTGTTGCCCAGCCACACAACAAAAGAATTTTTAAAATATTCACCGTGGCCGTTATATTGTCATAAAGTGCGTCGCCTCCTAAACACTAGTTCGTCGTCTTCGTAACCTTATTCACATACCTATATACAAGTATACTAAACGTTTATTTATTTATTGGTAGTGCGTGCGCGGCAAAGAAGAAAAAGAAATTTACTCGTGCGTTCAAAATCTTTTAATCGTCCAAAAATTTTATCATTAACACTAAATTCCCGAGTCGCCCCTCCCCCCCCCCCACTCATGCACATATTTTAATTTCAATTTTCATTCCTTTATTTGATAAACGAGAATAAGTGTCAGTGAAAAAAACATGATCGAACAAGTGAAAAATAAATAACAAATACGAGGAATTGAAAAGACTGATTCGGAGCAAGAAAAAAAATTAGTCCTATGAATTTTTGGATCTCGCGAGCGACTATTCATCGACTTTTATTCTTGCGTATCGAATGAGTATTTCATTTTTAAATTATTAATGTGAACGCATGATTGTAGAAGAAGATTGTGGAGACGCTCTCGGACAAAAAAGCTGAAATAACAAAAAAAACATCTTCACGATCCGTGCACTGCTATTCCTTTTTGCAACAGTGAAAGTTTGTGCACTTCTTGTCTTGAAATACTACCGTGGAGAAAAAAAAAACAAGAATAACATATATAGGAAGGTGCAGTTCCGGTGAGGGTTGCTCCCTTTCCATAAAAGTGACGTGTAAAGGATTTGCATGTATTTAAATGTGCTGTTTTGTTTTATTTTAAATATGAATTGGTCACTCAGATTTCGATTTTTGTGAATTGTTGGGTGAGCGCGTCCCGTAGATAGACAGACGGGGAATAAGGCAGAATAAGGCCCCCGACGGAGATAAGGCTACCTCCGGTAGTTGGGTTTCTGGGCTGCTGCTGTCTTGCTATCCACCTTTCTCGACGTTGCTTTCGCCCTGGCGCAGACCGAACCGAGAACCGACCGAACTGGCTGCTGCAACGGGCTAAAATGGCGCTTGCATTTGTATCTGTTGCACCTCTATCGACCGTGACCAATCATTCGCCAAGTCTCGCTTCCCCTGAGTAGTTAAAAAATTCTCTGAATACTACTGCTATTCGTCAACGAAAAAAACTTGGAGGTCGTAAAAGAGTACATTAAAACAAAGTTCGATCGGCTATATTTGATTTACAATTTCTTTATTTAGTCGAATACGAGTTTAAAGACTCGAGGCGGTGAATCGAGTCGTCGTGTCAAATATTTCACGCAAAACTGGAATAAATAAGTTAAAGTAAATAACAAAACAAAAGAACCAAAGGGAATCAAATGAAATTTGAGCATTTTCCAGATAATCTAGTATACAGTGTTGTTCGAATCGCGTCAGAATTTTATTACTTTTTACGCATTTAAACGTGTATTATTGGTCAGTTTTTTACCATGTTTAAAAAACTATAAAAGTGTGTGCTTCATAGTGGATGTAACGGGTGCCATCGAGGATTTTTCTCCGTGTTTAAGTCGTAAGTGTTGACAGTATTATTCTCGTTGTTTTGATTCAATTTTTATTTATCAAAAATTCGATCTTTGATAAGGCTTTTTGAAAAACCTCGCATATACCGTTTGGCAATTGTTCTTTTTCCCCAAATTTGAAACAATATGGCTTCGTAAATGGAGTCCAATGGGGTTTTTACATATTTACACATTTTTTCATGTCAAATCGATAGGATGAGCTTTTATTGTCATATATTAGATCCATATTTTTTTAATTTATTTTAAAAAAATTCTCTCAGGCTCATAAGTTGCTCATGTTGATTTAAAAGATACACAAATTAGTTTCTTCTACTTTCTAGCCTGTAAATATTTATTCAAGCTTTACTTTTTGCGGGTAAATTGTTGAATAATGTTTCCAATCTTTTATTTCAGTTCTATATCTGTAACGGTAAAATTCAACATCGTCAAAATATAACAAAATTTTTCGGTTGAGTCTTCGTTGCTGCCGATGTTATTTCACGATCATCCAAACTATGGGATCTCCATAACATTTATAAGGAAAAGTTTAACCAACTTCTAGTGCGAAATAACAATAAACATTCTTGAATTCCAATGACCAAAGCTTGATTGGAATGCAAAACAATTGCTTTCTTTTTTGCATTTTCACCCAAAATTTGGTTGCAACTTTAGTTTAAGGAAAGTGATCACAATTTTTTTTTTGACAACGCAAAAACTGAACATACAATGAAAAGTTTTAAAAACTGACGAGTTTAGAAATAAATAACAGATTTTTCGTCATTATTCCACAATGACAACTTTCATACCATTTTGAACAGAATATTCTTGGAAGTATTTTTTCTGTATGTGTGTCGCTCATGAAAATCTTATCATATTTGCGTATATACTTACGGTGGAAAGATTTTTCCAAGCGAATCATTTTACCAAAGACTATACTGCATGAGTATAAATACAGGGTGTAACCTGAATGATAGTCCATTCGTGCTAGATATGACTGTTTAGATACACGATCAGTAATTTTTGCCACAATAACTTGTCTGCTTTTCCAATAAAAAAATCGAGGAATCCACGGATAAAATCGCAAAAATCCTTAATCGACGCAGACGAAATCGCGCCACGTCATGACACTTCGTGCAAATATATTTTATTGACAAATAAGTTCTACTAGGCCTCGCTGATTTATACGTCGCTGCGAAAATTTTCAGACAGGCCCTGTTTCGGACTTATGCCCTACTCACCATTCGGTTCTGTCTTCCCCTGCTGAAGGATTACGAATGTAAAGTTAACACTCAGAGATTCAAGGACACATTTATGTAATAAATCAAATACAGTAATATTGATTACCGAGTTATGGTGTTCAGTCGCTGTACACCGGCTATTGGATTTGTATTGCGTGTCCAAATAGGGAAAAAAATGTATCCAAGGGGTTTTTACTGGGCCTAGAGGGGATCGGGGTTGTAGCCGATTGTTATCAGTTATAACCTCCTTGACCGTCAACCCCTTGTATATGTTAATACCAGCTGAGTTCTCCAGGTAGCTATCGGCACTGGCAGCTTTATTACAGGGTTGGTTCTATTCCGCATGGCCTAGGAGTTTCCTTCACTCCCCTGGGGATTACTGGGGATTACTATCGCTCCCTCCCTTTTCCCTTCTCTCTGTATCCTTTCCTCTAAACTTGTTCTCTTTCCTACCCGCACTGTATTCAACTCTATCACGTGTCTCAAAAATCAGGAAAAAAGCTTTTAATTATTAGGTGTTCGACTCTATGGTCCATTTTTCGCATCCTCTTACGTGATTTCGCTTATCTAAGAAAAACTGTTTTGTTACATTTTTTCATAAAAATTCACTTCAGAATTGATTTTTTAATGCGTTAGAAAATGATTAAGATTGAAACTATCATTAGAATTTTCTGACTGATTAAAAAATAAATCATTCCGTCAAGTTTGAATTTAAAAAACAACATGAAACCAAAATAAAAATGGAATAATAAAACATTATCATGTTTAATTTTTTTTTTTATTGTTCCTGAGCATTCTTTTATGTATACTCAGTGTACTGAGTATATGTATACTGAGTATACTGAGTAAAAGTATATCAAGTATACTGAGTATACTTGAGTATACTGAGTATATACGGGTTTTTACGAGCCCATCCCATCACTAACCCCACTTTTTCCCCCCACTTCACTAACTTCCTGCTTCTGTTCCTGTGAAACCCCCCAAGAATGTTGTCCACAGCCTCAATTTCCTAATGCACTACTGTATTGGATTTGCATGAGGGCCAAGGGCAGCTGGGGAAATCCGGCTGATACAGGCGGCTATATTTTCACTTAGTTTTAGTTGGTTAACACCACGAGAAACTCAGAAAAAGTGCCTTCCGCTTACCAACTGCTGCGCGAGCCGGTGCATGGCTAAGCGGCCACCGAACCAAGCACTGGCCTCGCCCGAGGCAGCTTAAGGAAGTTCTGCTCGTACGTTGAGGGACGCACGGGGCGCCCCATCCCTATGCTTATACACAGGCTAGCCGCATTGCTGCCAACCTGATTTTTCTATCTTCCTCTCTTTCTTTCTTCTTTCTGTCTCTCCTTTCTGCTCTGCGAAGCCGCAAACGCTCCAAAGGCGTTTGTGGCCTTTTTCATAAATTAATTAAATTTTCATAAATTAATTCGTTATATCTTATGACATGCATGGTAAATTAGACCCATTTTTATTCTATGTCACTGTAATATATAAGTCTGTACTTGATCCAATTTTCAATGAGCCACCATCTTTTTAACTACATGATATTAAATCATTTCTCACGTTAAAACAGTACGTGCCATAAGGCTCTGTGCAATTTGGTGGTAACTTTACGATTTTTATCTTAGAAAGTAGGTGGTCAATCTTGTTTGAATTTCGCAGGTACACGCGTAATATGTTTCCGAAAGTGCTCTTAAAATTTCAAAGACCTGCCATCTTTTTGAGATTCGAGCAGAACTCCCTTAACTTGGAAGGTCGCCGGAGCCATACACCGACCACGCACCCATCGGTGTCGGTTATGTTTTAATTATTTATTAATCTCGTTATTCCCATTGAAAGAGTCTTAATAATCTTCTGAGCTATATTCAGTTCAAAGCGAACTAGGCCTACATACGATTTGCAGAATTCACTATCGAGTAATTTTGAACAATTGGTTAATTGGAAATGAATTATTCGCTCCTTCCTGAGAAATAATAAGAAATATTAGTGACCTTATTCGAATATACACTTCCGATCAAAAGTATGGATACACTAGTTGAAATTTCGAGCCACGTTAAAAGTTTGATAGCTCTGTCAAAAAAATAGATATTTAAGTTTCGCGTAATTCACAATTACAATAAAAAAATCAATTAAAAATTTAGGACCATTTATAAAAATACAAAAATAAGTGATTTTTTTTCGAAATGTCCTAAATTTTTATTTTTTTCTCTTCGTTATGCAAAGCATATTAATGTATTTTAACAATAAAAAAATGATTTTTTAATTTTAGTTGAGATTTGAGATCTGTAGGCTGCACGGCGCAAATTTGAGGTGCCGACTTCCAGCAGCTGTGGCGCAACCATTTTCAAATATTTTAGTCTAAAAAAATTTGTCAATATACCTTACATCGTATAGTTTGAGATACGCTTTATGGTAATTCAATAAACTATTCCATTTCTTTATAAAAAAATATTGAAAAAAACGTACGTTTACATAACTTTCCCCTGTTAAGCTACTTCACTTATCAGCGTTTTGACTACAAATGATTAAAAAAAAAATCTCCAATCCAAATTCCGAAATGAAGCTGAATTGCCCGTTTCGGAACGCAGTGCGCGAAACTTCAATATTTATTTTTTTTACAGAACTATCTGTCGAAATTTCGACCAGTGTATCCATACTTTTGGTTGGGGCTGTATAAATTTGAGGTTAAAAACAATGTTTCGCCCCTTCACTTATTATATTCGAAATTACAAATTTCATTTTTCTGTTAAACTGACTACGTGATAATCGTAGTTAAATGAAATTTATAATTGTCCGCCAATATATAAACAAAGTGGGTGTGAAGAAAAATGCGATTTTTATTTTATCACATACCAGCCAATAGCAGGCATGAAAGTTCAAAAAAATTCTTAAAGTAATACACATATTTCAATAAAAATTTTAAATTACACATGTTACAATTGCATCGATTATATAAGAATACAATGATATATCGATTAATACATTACTGTAGTCGTTGTGATGGTATACTATCATAATCGAAGTTTCGTAATTAGCTTTATTCATAGAATGTACGCGTTTGTTTGCAATTTTTTTTATTTTCTTTTTATCCTACGATAAAGCAACAATCGATTGTAAGTGTTCGTACATTGGGAAAGTTTCTTAGGTGACGTGACAGTTGAGAACTAGTAATTACATCGTAAAAGTATTACAAAGCCTTCAAGTCATTGCCACCTTTACCTCGTCAGTTTGTACCGATATACACAGTTAAACATTATTCTGGTAATGGAGTATTGTCGTACATTTTTTGTATTATTTTCGAGTCTTGTATATGCTTGAGAGAAAAATACCAACCCGGGATAGTATTCATGATTAATTGAAGCTTGGAAAGATATAAATGTAAGGAAATTACGATGACGTCTCGAAATATTACAGCAGGATGGAAGAGACATTTTTTGTGATTTATGTGAACATGGAAAATGGTCCAAGTTCTTATTTTGTTTATTTGTTTTTTTCTCATTAATGGGGTAATGCCTTTATCTTTGTTATTTCTTTTATTTTTCTTTCTCTTTGAAAAAAATACGATAGAAACAACTCACGTCTCATCAAAATAAATAGCGTCTCGGGATCAGGGTTGCAAAAATAATAATGAAAAAATAATCCATTACAAATCGCAAAAATAATGATTAATAAGAATTAACTCATTACAGATTACAAACAATAATGGTTAATGAGAATGAGTCTATTACAGATTACAAAAAGTAATGGCTAACGAGAATAAGACCATTACGGATTGCAAGAAGTAATGGTCGATGAAAATAAATGTAATACGAATTATAAACAGCAATGGCTAATGAGAATGAGTCCATTATAGATTACAAGAGGTAATCGCTAATGAAAATAAATGCAATACGAATTACAAAAAGTAATGGTTAATGAAAATGAATTCATCAAGAGCCGCGGTAGCCGCTTCACGCCAAATAAAAAAAAGCCAGCGCGAGCCCTGCCGGACTCTTATATACTCGCATATGACGGAAATCGTATTATTTCAGATTTTTAACGGGAGAAACCAGTTTAGGAGGACGAAATTTTGATGTTTTTCGTGAATTTTTTTAACAGGGAAGGAATAATCAAAATTTGTTTAAACTTGGAGGATATTTTATTCATGTTTTGAAGTACACTTTGTAATTTTTTCAAGTCATTTTCGCTGGAAATAGTGGAGGTAGAAGCTACTGTCCATGGACGATCGCCATCCGAGTTTTTTGCTGGTGGGCATTCCTGAAGTTACAATTTTTATCTGTAATCAATACAATTTTCTGTTTTCGTTAACAACATATTTCCTAAGAATATGAACCTAATTGTGATAAAAAAAAGTTGAAAATTGCATGTTTTTGAGGTGTTTGAACACAATGTCATGATTTTATACCATATTTTTTCACCTTTTTTGCATTAAAAAAATATATATTTTTAATAATAATATCATCCCAGAGTTAGGTTCATATAGATTGTAATTGAATAAGGAATATTCACACAAATTTTCAGAACGATTGGTCAATAACTTTTTGAGCTAGAATGCCCACCAGTTGAAAAAAGTCGTCCACGGACAGCAGCTTCTAACTCTACTATTTTCTGCGGAAATGACTTGAAAAAATTACAAAGTGCACTTCAAAACATGAATAAAATATTCTTCAAGTTTAAACAAATTCTGATTATTCCTTCCCTGTTAAAAAAAATTCACGAAAAACACCAAAATTTCGGCCTCCTTAACTGGTTTCTCCCGTTAAATCGCTCCCACGGAAAAACGATATGAGTTAAAAAATCCACCCCTCGATGACCAACGAAATATTATTTTTATCTTTCCATTGGTCCTTGTTAAAAGTACATCGGTCCACGCGATCCTTATAAATTATAGAAAGTAATGGTTAATGAAAAGAATTTCATTATGGATTATATACGTAATGGTTAATGGGAATTATCTTATTACAGATTAATGAAAAATTAAAAAAAATACGTAATGTAGTAATTTCATAACTTCCATTAAAAAAGTAGCAAATACTTAATTTCATTTATATTTTATTTGTACCTTAGTAATTATCTTTTTAGTAGCATTAGTAGCATTTAGGAGCATAGAATTGCTCTTGTTGTCTCGCGAAAACATACATCAACTTTTTTCCAATTTTCCGTAAAAAAAGTTTTCCCTAAAAAAGCTAACTTTTACACATTTGCAATTTTTTTTTTTAAACTAGGTAAATTACCAAAATTTTCAAGCCTAAATGTAGAATCTGCCAATATCTTTGTGCTATTTACATATATATCAATGTTATCATTTGAATAAAAATATGTTTCCAGCTGTAACTTTTTATAGCAGCCCCGAATTTCCACTCGGGAACTTTTTAATGTTACCTAGATGTTGAAAGAAAGAAATAAAAAATATAAATGGAATTTTTAAGGAAAGTCCATAGGTGAATATAAGTACACTCAGTAAATTGCCCCCGTTGACTTTGTAATTGATACTCGGCCTATTGTATGAATACTAAAAAAATATTCTAAAAATTTCTGTTCATTAACCCAATTATGCTTAGATCAATCAAATCAAAAAACGTCATTCCAAGTTTGTTGTTACGTAAATATTTACGATAAGCTTTTACCGATTTAAAAAAAAAATACTTATCAACAAGATACAAAAAAAGATTTTTCTAATTAATCTTGGAGTAAAGCTGGATAAAAAAGAAAGAAGAATGTTTGTTTTGGTATGTTAGCTCTCGAGATACAATTACTACATTTTTACAAAATACTTTCTATTTATGCCCTTTTACTGTGATTTTTTTTTTCAATGTAGTCGACTTGGTGCAACATCGTCAGGTCTGAGAAAATCCTTTTTTTGAAAAATTGCGCCGAAAAGTAATCGTTTTTCGCATGAAAAAAACATTTATAATTCATTTCTAAGAATCTGGAACCGATCACGTATAAAAAAAAAAACAATGATGTCTTTTACACATATAATCAACATTCGCTATGAATTCACTGGAATGTTCAAGCCATTTTTGAAAGTCTGTATTTCAGCGCGAAATCATCAAACATTTAAAAGAAAGCATTTCATAGCTTCGTACAGAGATCGCCACAAATAAAATTGAAGCGGAATCTATACGCTTTAACACTACTCAATTGAAATTGAGTAGAAATAATATTCAAGTCATCCAAACGACTTTTCGAAAATCGAAGAGAATTTGGTGATTTATGTTATTCTTTATCAATTTACTGAAACGGAGAATAAAAAACTTTTGTGAGTGGTTTTAAAAATTTGAGGTTTTAAGTGACAAGTGATTTTTTTTTCTAATTTATGACTATTTTCCTTGAAGATATAATCTTTTAAAAATCGGATGAAAACTTAGATGAACTAAAAAATGGGCTTAGAAAATAATTATACAATTATTTTGAAGCTGAAAAATTAATAATCAACGGCATTGTTGCCTAAACAATAGAGGATGTTGCACTACCAACGCGATAAAATTGTAAAAATTCAATGTGGTGAGACATAAATAGAAAGCATTTTGTCGGGAGCAATATATTGAAGCGGCCATTTGTACTTTTTTTTTTTAATCCAGCATTACTTTGAGACTAACGACAAATAAATTATTTTCGTGTCTTTCGTTAACAAGTATTTAAAAAAAATCGATAGAAACCTATTGTAAATATTCGCGAAAAAAAACTTATCATCACGTTTTTTCAAAACAAAAAAATAATTGAGTTGGGGAGCTGGAAATTCTCAGAAAATTTATTTCCATGGTATTAATACAATAGGCCAAGTATCATTTAGAAACTCTCCACCTGCAATTTTAATATGCTTCTTCGCCTATGCTGTTCATTTTTTTAAATCTGTTTTATATTTCATCTATTATTTTTATTAATTTTTTCAATTATACTCTTAAAAAAAGTAATCGGAAAAACACTATCTCCTCCAATGATTTAAAAAAGTAATAAGCAATTGGAAATTGATTCATTACGGATTAAAAAAAAGTAACGAATAATGAAAATGATACGATTGATAAAAAGTAACGGATAACGGAAATCAATTCATTACAAATTATGAACAGTAATGAGTAATCGAAATTGATCCATTCCTGATTTTAAAAAGTAATGGTTAATGGATATTGATCCGTTACTGATTTTAAAAAGTAATGGTTGTTGGAAATGAATCCATTACACAGGCATTTAGGAGTGGGGGGGGGGGGGGGCTACAGGGATTATAACCTCGGGCCCCACAAGCTCAAAGGCTCCCAAAAGTGCTACTCACACTTTTGGAAATAAATTTTGAAGGCTCTTTTAAAACGAAGTATTGAATAAAAATCACGTTATATTTTTTTTAGGAATATTTTTTTGCATTTTTCATATACAGAAAACAATTTGAATATTTCTAGATGTTTTATTAATATTAATTTGAGGACGACGCTAAAGCTATGTGTTTTTGCTCAGAGATTAGTTTTAGTTTTTTCCGTTAGAGCTGATAGCTGATTTATCGGAGCAGTTCTCTGCGAACTGAACCACTGCTTTGCGGCTGATACCAGAAGCTTGAATTCTTCCTTCTTTGCGGAGCTCGAAAGTAGGTGCTTCTCCTAATCGCATGGTTCACTACGTGTCGCTGGTCTTCGACATTGTTCTTAAACGTGGTGGATTTTTTCAAACTCTTGTCATCGAATCTTTTGATGAATAATGAGCGTATCATAGGTGAATAAATAAGCGTGTTGTCGATTTTTGTAATGCTTTGGCTTAAATAAAACCCAAATATCTACAACATGAGCAAGATATATTTAAGTGGAGCAGTAAAGTGTAAGGTTAGTTTTTTGGAACAGGATATTCTTTTATATTAAAAAGATATTTCCAGATTCTGTATACGAGCTGTATTGTGCATAAATATTCCTAACTTCAATTATCATATGCGCATGGTTTTTATAGGCACGCGAGGAAAGAGAAAAATGTTTGGAGAAAATACACTGTAATAAATTTGGTGTTAAAAATAACACAAATTCAACACCACAAGTGGTACATATAGGTCCCTCTATTTTGTGTTAACGAACGGTGTTAACGAGCGGGGTCAATTATTTGGTGTAAAATCGGAGTTATTGGTTAACGCCACGTCACTCAACATATTTTGGTACTTTTTTCAATGGACACCTTGCCTCGGTGTAAGTGGAAGAAAAAATCATCAATACGATGTTGTTGGATTAATGTTGAATGAATAATGAAACTGGTATTAGAGTGTAAATGAATGTTACAGAGTTGTGTAAAAAATACACCCCAAAATTTTTTTGTTTTTAACAAATAAATTTTTATTCTTGTAATTGTAAATTAGTTTTTCCTCATCATTGATCATATTTCACAGTTCGCATCACTGACGACATTAATTTCTTAGGAAAAATTTTCTTACCTACACGGGGATTCGATCCGAACCTACCTAATAATAATAATTTTAGACATTTTAGAAAGCGGTGGAGGCTAGAACTCTTATGGAAATCATTCAGAGGATCTCCGCTGATCATTCAGAACCCTTATCTATGCCAGTCGTCATAGGACGACAGCATCTCACTATCGTAATGATTTTCCGTACAAAATTATTATTTAAAATTATTTGGATAAAGGTGCAGACTGGAACTCTTCAGCTGTATATGAATAGGAATGCCAGTCAGTCAGAACTCTTACGAAAGCTAGAACTTGCTGTAATATGACAGCATCTCACTATCGTAGAGATTTGTTGTCAACAATAATTATCTAAAAAAATTCAGAAAACGTTGGAGACTAGAACTCTCCAGAAATGCATTCATGGGAGCTCTAGTTATCATTTGCAACTGTTGCGCTAGCTGGAACTAATCATAGTACAACAGCATCTCATCATATTCTAGTGAATTTACATATTTGTTAATTAAATAAAATCATTTAGGAAGTACTAGAGGCTAGAACTCTTCGAGAATATGTGCACAAGGATTCTAGTTATCATTAAGGAACATTTTCAAGCTGGAAGACGTCATAATATAACAGCATCTCATCATAGATATTTTCAATCAATAATAAATATTTTAGTCGACTAGCGTCTCCACGTACGTACTCCTAAAGAGTTCTAGCTTCTACCGGTGTCTAAAATGTTTTAAATAATTACTATTGAGGAAAAATGTCTACTATGATCAGATACTGTCATACTATGACGTCTTCCTGCTTGAACAATGCTCCTAAATGATAACTTAAAGCCCTTGTGCACGTATTCTTGAAGAGCTCTAGCCTCTAGCACTTCCTAAATGATTTTAATTAATTAACCAAAATGCAAAATTACTAGGATATGATGAGATGCTGTTGTACTATGATGAATTCCAGCGTGCGTAACAATTTCAAATGATAACTAGAACTCCCATTAATGCATTTCTGGGAAGTTTTAGTCTCTAACGTTTTCTGATTTTTTTTAGATAATTATAATTGATGAAAAATCTCTACGATAGTGAGATCCTGTCATATTACAGCGAGTTCTAGCATTCGCAATAGTTCTGACTGATGATTAGTGTTCCTATGTACGTACTCCTGAAGAGTTATAGTCTGTAACTTTCTCTAAATAATTTAAAATAATAATTTTGAACGGAAAATCTTAACGATAATGAGATGCTGTCATCCTATGGCGAGTTCTAGTTTAGATAAGGGTTCTGAATGCTCAGCGGAAATCCTCTGTATGAATTCCACAAGAGTTCTAGCCTCCACCGCTTTCAAAAATGTCTAAAATTATTATTATTGATTGAAAATATCTACTACGATGAGATGCTGTCATACTATGACGTCTTCCAGCTTGAACAATATTCCTTAATGATAACTAGATTCCTTGTACACGTATTCTCAAAGACTTCTAGCTTCTAGCACTTCCCAAATGATTTGAAATAATTGGTCAAAATGAAAAATCAATATACGATGAGATGGTGTTGTGATATGACGAGTTCTAGCTTAGATAAGGTTTCTGAATGATAAGTGAAGATCCTCTGTATGAATTCCAGAATAGTTCTAGCCTCTACCGCTTTCTAAAATGTTTCAAATAATTATTATTGATTAACATGATCTACTTTGATGAGAAGCTGTCATATTATGACGTCTGCCAGCTGGAACAATGCTCCTTAATGATAACTAGAGTTCTTGTGAACGTATTTTCAAAGAGTTCTAGCCTCTAGCACTTCCTAAATGATTTTAATTAATTGACAAAAATGCAAAATCACTAGGATATGATGAGATGCTGTTATACTAGGATGAGCCCCAGCTTGCGTAACAGTTGGAAATGATAATTAGAGCTCCCATGAATGCATTTCTGAAGAGTTCCAATCTCTAACGTTGTTCGAAAATTTTTAAATAATTATTGTTGATGGAAAATTTTACGGCAGTGAGATGATGTCATACTATAGCGAGTTCTAGCTTTCGTAATGGTTCTTTATGGTGACTAGCGTCCCAATGTACATACTTCTAAAGAGTTCTAGTCTGTAGCGCTCTCTAAATAATTTTAAATAATTATTTTGAACGAAAAATCATTACGATAGTGATATTCTGTCGTTCTATGACGAGTTCTAGCTTAGATAAGGGTTCTGAATGATAAGTGAAGTTCTTCTGTTTGAATTCCAGAAGAGTTCTAGCCTCTACCGCTTTCTAAAATGTTTGAAATAATTATTACTGATTAAAATTGAATACTTTGATAGGATACTCTCATACTATGACGTCTTCCAACTTGAACAATGCTCCTTAATGATAACTAGAGTTTTTGTGCACGTATTCTCAAAGAGTTCTAGTCTCTAGCACTTCCTAAATGATTTTAATTAATTGGCCAAAATGAAAAATCATTATATGATGAGATGCTGTTGTACTATGACGAGTTGCTGCTTGAGTAATTACTCTAAATAATAATTAGAGCTCCCATAAAGGCATTTCTGAAGAGTTCCAGTATCTAACGCTTTCTGAAATATTTTAAATAATTATTGCCAATGAAAAATCTTTACGATAGTTAGATGCTGCCATACTATAGCGAGTTCTAGCTTTCATAACGATTTCGACTGATGACTAGCATTCCTATGTACGTAATCCTGAAGAGTTCTCGTCTGTAGCGCTCTTTAAATAATTTAAAATAATTATTTTGAACGAAAAATCATTACGATAGTGAGATACTGTTGTCTTATGATGAGTTCGAGCTTAGATAAGTGTTTTGGCTTATAAGTGAAGATCCTCTGTATGAATTCCAGAAGAGTTCTAGCCTCTAGCACTTCCTAGATAAATTTAAATAATTGGTCAAATTAAAAAATCACTATGATACGATGAGATGCTGTTGTACTATGACGAGTTCCTGCTTGCGTAATAGTTCTAAATGATAACTAAAGCTCCCATGAAGGCATTTCTGAAGAATTCTAGTCTTTGACGTTTTCTGAACTTTTGAAAATAATCATTGCGAATGAAAAATCTCTGCGATAGTGAGATGCTGTGATACTAGCTTCGATGCAAGCTTTGATAGCTGAGATGCAAATTCTAGCTTTCTTAAAAATTAAATTAAATTAAAAAATTAAAAATCCGTTTTTTTCATATAAATTGTCAGAACTATTGTTAAAACTTATTCAGGATGTAGAACTCAAGGGATTTCAATTCTTGTGTGATCAATTTCTCAAAATTCGATGAGATGATGCTGTGACATTTTTGCGAAGTTAGCATCTCATTTTTTTCAAAATACGATATTAATAGTAAATTCGATGGAACTATTGTTAACGGGTTAAGGGTAGTCAGAATTTTCAAAAAATCGATTTTTTTTGCATTTTCTTGAAGCATGATGTCTCGAAAATATTACCTGAAAATTTCAAATCAATCCAACAAATAGTTTTCGAGATATCCTACATTTACTGAAGGGCTCTCTGATCCTCGACGGTAGGTAGCTGGTGGCTAAATGCGTTTTTCTGGAAGCTATGTTTTCAAAGTCGGTGACCACTATAATTCAAAAACCACTCGAGGGATTTGAATGAAATTTATACAGCTTATTGAAAGCATAAAAAACTGGTACTTAATCGAAGGATTTTTTTGTTGAAAATTTCCATTTTTTTTAACAATAAACTAATGCTTTTTTTCTTGAAAATCCGAGAGTAAACTTTCAGGAGCCGCCATTTTGTTTATTTAAAAAAAAAAGCTTCGATTAAGTTCTAGATTAACGCCTTACATACGTCCAGCAGCGCCTAAAACGCGCTAAAAGAAAAACTGTTTTTAGAAGAGATAGCAATAGAAATTAATAAAAATAATTTTTACACATTGTTTATTAGTACTTAAACTTTAAAAAAAAATTTATTTCATTTTTTTTTTCAAAAATTACAACATAAAAAATCACGTTTCCCGAAGCACTATGAAAAAAAGTTGCTCCACGGTTTGCATCATTTCTTCTTGAAATGCTGATGGATCTGCAAAACGTAAAAATATTCTTGTAAAATAAAGTTGTAGTTATAGTCTGTCGAGCTGGATTTTTGAAATTCGAAAAATTTTGGCAATTTACGGCAGTTTAAAAAAAAGTGTGCATTCTGTGTCATAAATGTCACACTTTAATTATGTTTATAAAATTTTTTAATCACAACATCAAAAATCCGACTCGACAGACTATAGAGAAAACAATTTCGAATATTTAAAAAAAAAAGCATCAAAAAATATTAAAAACTGTATGAGTTATCATGCAGACCGTGCCAGAAAAAGTAGTTTTGAGAAAAGTGCATTTAAAGTTTCAAGTGCGTTTCGCTCGAGACATCTACCTGCGCGCATCAGACTCTCGTTGGGCAGTCACGTTTTCTATAATAACTTTCGATCTATGAGGAATTTGTACAATCGACTTACACAGAAATACACCTAAAACTATAGAGAATAATAATCTGTAAAAAAAATATCGATTTTTTGAAAATTCTGGACGTATGTAAGCCCTTAATTATTAAACTAATGGTTTTTTTTGTTTGATTGATTTTAAATGAACCAGAAAAAATGTTCTAATGGTCACCGCAAAGCACTACTTATGGAACGGGGTCCAACAAAGATGGCAATAACGTCGTCTACAATTAATATTTTTTTTTTCAAATTTTGGTCAAATAAAGTTAAAACATAATATAGTAACTCTGTTTCATTAGTTTCATAAAATAAATTTAATTACTGCCAAATTTTTTTTTTTTAAATACTCATTTTTTCACGCCTCTGACTACCCCTAACCCCTTAGTACTTATCAAGAACTGTAGAACTATTCGTTGAGTATCGATTTATGATTGATTTTTTGGATTTATTATTTTGGGATGCTAACTTCCGGTCGTTAGCATCTCATTTTAAAAAATGTGGTTTTCGGTACTTAATTCGTGAAAACTATTGATATAAAGTATCAGGAACTCTAGAACTATGTTGGATGCCATAAGAACTCCTTCCAAACTATGAGATGCTGAGATATGAGATGCTAACTTCACACACGTCGAAAAATCGCCAACTTTTTTCCGAAACGGATAAGAACGGAGGCTATGAGGCATCAGTTCATGTGGGAAAAAAACAAACAAAAAATTATCGGGAAAATTGTTTTCAAAAATAATGAATAATGGTGAAAAGATTCTTCGAACGTGGTTAATGTATTCACCAACATCTGGAAATGTTTATTGTTTCGTTTGCAAACTTTTTGGTGCTAAAACCAGTTCTTTCGCTGTCTGGGGATTTTGTGATTGGAAATCTGCCGAAGAAAAGATGGCATCTCATGAAAACAGTCCCGAACATAGAAATAGTTTATTGACCTGGTTAAATCGCAGAGATCTACGTGGTCATATAGATTCGAGGATGTCTGAGGCTCTATGCACTGAACGCGAATATTGGACAAATGTTTTAAAATGCATCGTCACTGCCGTGAAATATCCTGCCAGCAGCGGCTTGCCGTTTCGTAGCGAAGATGAAAAATTCGGGTCAAGACATAATGGCAATTTCTTAGGAACGCTCGAAATTATTTCTGAGTTTGATTCATTTTTGAAAGCTCACATAGAAAAGTACTTATTGAGATTCTTGGAAAACGAACCCTTCAAGGAATTGTCAAACGGATTACAGAAGCGAAATACTTCGGTCTTATAGTTGATTCGACCCCTGACTTGAGTCACATTGATGAACTTTCGATAGTAATTCGATACCGCCATACCAAAGCTGTTCATGAAAGCTCTATATCTTCTCTTCCGATATTTAGTCGTACCGGGACATCCTTCACGAAACGTGTATTGTTATTCCTTCAAGAACTCGGAATCGACATAAAAAATTGCCGCGAGCAATCGTACGATATAGGCCAGTCAATAGAGTATTTGAACTTCTTAAAAAATTTACGATGGTTGTGACTGGTGCCAATCGCTTCAGATTCTATACGATCAAAAATTTTGTGTCATCTATGCAGTTGTATTTTATGACACAATAGGCAAAAAACCATCACGAAAACACGTTTTTTAAACGATTTCGCGAATATCAGTGAAACGGCGCGGGTTCTGAAAAAAATGATTGATCCGTCTTTTGTAGAGGACAATATTTTATACAAAACAGTTTTGGGACCTTTTGACAAAAAAATCAATATTAATTACGATATACGCCGCTAAAGTCGGAGTACGCCGTAGCGGTTTTCCCAAGTTTCCGTCACCTTCACGGTTTTAAACAAAGTAGCTTTTCGGTAGGTTATTGTAAAGCGATCGCTCTGAAAAAATTATGAATCATTCTGAAGGAACAAAACAACATTTAACAGCTCCAAAGAATTTTGTAATGCCCCGATTGTTCATAATATCGGTATATAAACTTTTTTTCATTGTTTTTTAATCGAAACGTTGATTTTTTAGACAAAAACGGATTGGACGCGATTTTTCCAACCTTTATCGTGTAGAGGTGTAATTTTGTTACGAAAAAGCCCTCTTGACATTTTTTGTCACACGTATACCATTGGTTATTGTCGTGTAAAAATGGGGGAGGACATAAATTCGCGAATCAATCAGACCTACGAAAGTTTTCGCAATACCTGTCAGGCAAATCGGAAAAAGTACGATAAAAGAAACAACCATAAGAAAAAGAAAAAATTTACAACTAATTTTTCTATTGTTTATTTATTGCGCCTAAGCTGCAAAAAAAATTATGGCCTTTGAAAATATCGATATAGGAAAGTATTGATACTCCTATGAAAACATGCCCAAAAAAATTAACGAAATTTTTTTTTTCACCATTGCTATTAATAGTTTAAAATTTCCCGATTTTTTTTTACTGAAAAATAATGGGTCAGGACTGTTTTTTCTTCTGTAAATCTGTTGCTGGTATCGTCAAAAGTATTTGCAAATTTTTTCGACCCGAAAAATTCAATTAATAATCGTTGCAACAATTGTTATAAACATCAATTTTGCAAATATTTGATTATCATTCTGAAAATTTGATGGAGTGATCTTCGGACATCTCTCTTAACCATTCCGCTGGATATTTTTTTTTGAACAATTTTCAGCAATTTGTTTATAAACAATTTTGCAATTTTTTTATTCACCAGGAAAAATCATCACTATTATCTTGTCACTGCGCTGACAACGAATCCGCAAAAAAATAGTATTTTTCCAATTTTTTCAATGACTTTTAACAATTTGTTTATAAAAATTTTGCATTTTTGTTTTTTTACAACTGGAAAAAATTGTCACTATTATCTTGTTATTGAGCTGACAACGATTCCGTAAAAAAAATATATTTAAAATTTTTTTTCAACAACTTTTAACAAATTGTTTATAAAAAATATTGCAATTTTTGTTTTTTCGACCGGAAAAAGGTGTTACTGCCATCTTGTCACTGAGCTGTCTGTGTCATTTTTGAATGAGAAAAAGAAGAGCTCCTGACTACAGCTCAATTTGATTATGATTATAATATTCGTTCATTTTATGTAAGGTATACATTTTTTCATTACTTACATTTTTCGTACACTCATTGAATTTTTTATTAATACTCTTTGATTTTTAATTTTTGCATGCAAACTACTTATCCTACCATCAATCAACGTTGACCAAAAAAATTGGATCTCGAGAGAGTTGGACTTACCAATTGAATAATTCTTCTCCTTTTTATTTTACATTTTGTCCATGTTATTTTCGATCCATTTTTATTTTACACTTTTTAAGGTTCTCTACTATTTGTGCTGTAGAGAGTTTTCCTCATTTTTAAAAGAATTTTTATTTTTGCAACGTATTTGTATTATTTTGTTTTATTTATTTTTTATTCTGTTTTTTTTGAATATGTAGCCGTCAAGTTATACTATTTTACCAGTCACGGGTTTTTTTGTTATTTAAAATAATTTTTTCTCCTCTTCATTTGTAACATTTCCACGTTTTACTTCATATTTTTTTTATTATTGATATATTTTTTCGTTACACAATTTTTAAACTTTATCATTTTACTTTTCAAAGACCTCTTTGAACACAATTTTTGTGAAATGAATAAATGAAAAATTCAATCAAGTAAATGAGTAAATTTAATTTTGATCAAATTTTTTTGATTCATTGAAAATTGTATTTATAAATATTTTTGTTTCGTTATTTTTAAGTAATACAGTTTCTTTATCTTAATAATTTCTATAGCATTTCTAGTCCAGAGTTTTTGTAAATTTAATTATTGTTTTCAATCATTTTTCAGTAAATATTATATATAACATGAAACAATTATTGATTTTTGTCTCGTATTTATTGATTTATTGACGAATTTTTCTTCAATAGATATATTCATTAAGGGGATGGATCAGTCGCTCCGCCCGCTTCCAAATTTCGAAAAGCGATTTTGGCCACACCGTTCAACCGATTGTCATAAAAATTGAACTGTGAATACAGTGTTATGGCAAAATTGGGCTGAGGAAGCGATTTTACAAAATTTTGAAAAAAAATTTGACTTTTTGTTACCATCGGAGTAATTATGCAATTACTCCGGAAATAATGTATATATCAAAATTTTGGCCCGTCAGCCCAAGCGCGATATCAAAACAAATATTTTGAGCCCTGTTGCATCGGAATCAGTGGGAAATTGACGACCCTATCGCTTTTTGAAATTCTATTGAAAAAAGTTATCGACAATATACCGACATCGTCAAATTTTAGTTCACCAGAATTCCGACTAATGGCGCAAGCATCAATTTCCCCATTATCGAATATTTTGCCGGGCGGGCTAGACGCGCATACTCGTGCACGCGCGCACTCCCGGCGCTTGTGTATAAGTATGCACGTTTGACAAAATATTTGACAACTGGGAATATGTGGGCTCCCGAATTTCGAAAGGGAAATATGGCCATGAAGCTCAACCGCTCATCATGAAAATTGTACTGTGAATCATGCAATTACTCAGGAGTTTTTTCGACGGATCGCTTTTCCCTCCAGTCAGCCCAAGCGCGATGTCAAAACAAACTTTTGAATGATGAATTATTTCGCCGGACTCGCATACTCATACACATGCGCACTTCCGGCGCGTGTGCATGCATGCGCGTCCGGTAAAAATTCGATAATTGAAAAATTACGGGCTCCGAATTTTTGAAAAGGTAATTTGGCCACACCGTTCAACCGATTGTCATAAAAATTGAACTGTGAATACAGTGTTATGGCAAAATTGGGCTGAGGAAGCGATTTTACAAAATTTTGAAAGAAAATTTGACTTTTTGTTACCATCGGAGTAATTATGCAATTACTCCGGAAATAATGTATATATCAAAATTCTGGCACGTCAGCCCAAGCGCGATATCGAAACAAATATTTTGAGCCCTGTTGCATCGAAATCAGTGGGAAATTGACGACCCTATCGCTTTTTGAAATTCTATTGAAAAAAGTTATCGACAATATACCGACATCGTCAAATTTTAGTTCACCAGAATTCCGAATAATGACGCAAGCATCAATTTCCCCATTATCGAATATTTTGCCGGGCGGGCTAGACGCGCATACTCGTGCACGCGCGCACTCCCGGCGCTTGTGTATAAGGGAATGGGTCAGTCACCTAACCTCACCTCGAATTTTCGAAGTTGAAATTCTTCGATACGGTTTAACCGATTACAAAAAAGCTCTGTCAGCCCACGCAGGACAATGGCAAAAATGGGAATCGTTGGAGATCTGCCGAAGGACAGTCAGTCCTTCGTATAAACAATATAAATTGTTTATCAATTTTCACCGCTTTTTCAAGCGAGAACCCAACAGTCTTCACTGTTGGAGAGTTCAATCCATATTGAACTAATCAACGATGAAAATCGTTGGAGATACGACGAAGGACTATCCGTCCTTCGTATAAATATTAATAATTGTTTATTAATTTTTTACCGCTTTTTCAAGCGAGAACCCAACAGTCTTCACTGTTGGAGAGTTCAATGTGAATTGAGCTACTCAACGATGAAAATCGTTGAAGATATGCCGAAGGACTGTCAGTCCTTCGTATAAACAATAACAATTGATTATTAATTTTTTACCGCTTTTTCAAGCGAGAACCCAACAGTCTTCACTGTTACAGAGTTCAATCCATATTGAACTACTCAACGATGAAAATCGTTGGAGATACGACGAAGGACTATCCGTCCTTCGTATAAACATTAATAATAATTGTTTATTAATTTTTTACCGCTTTTTCAAGCGAGAACCCAACAGTCTTCACTGTTGGAGAGTTCAATGTGAATTGAGCTACTCAACGATGAAAATCGTTGAAGATATGCCTAAGGACTGTCAGTCCTTCGTATAAACAATAACAATTGTTTATTAATTTTTTACCGCTTTTTCAAGCGAGAACTCAACGCTCTTCACTGTTGGAAAGTTCAATCCATATTGGACTACTCAACGATGAAAATCGTTGGAGATATGCCGAAGGACTGTCAGTTCCTTTGCATAAACAAAATCAATTATTTATTGCTTTACACCGCTCCTTCAAGCGAGTATCTAGCGGTTTTTACCGCGGGAGAGTTCAATGTACATTGAACTTGCACCGATAACTATTGTCGGATGCACAGAACTGAGTCTTTCGTTCGAATAATAATAATAATTAATTATTAACTAATAATAATAATTAATTATTTATATATTATTCATATGCTCATACCGCTTTTACAGCGGAACCCCAGCAGTTATTGCTAGAGCGTTCAATTTTTATTGAACCATTCGATGATTGAAATCATCGAAAAGATGGAAAAAGTTCCTTCTATTTACATGTAAACATGTATATGTGTTTTTGTATGCGTGTGCATATACAGGCATCGCCTGACGCACGAATTTCGAGAGAATTACTTTCGAGTGCTAGTGGTGCTAACGCACACACGCATACACACGTGCGCGGCAAACGTCTATCATCAGGTTTCTCGTGCTTGCTCAGTGCGTTGAAACCTGATGGAAAACGCGCGCCGCGACATCTAGCGGTAGTCTGCGGTAGCTCGTTGCGAGCTCTGCAGTACCGCCAAGAATGGGGGACAGCGACGGAGTATTTCATCGACTGATCCATCCCCTTAATAACACAACATAATAATATGACAGATAAATTCGTCAAAACCTAAAAAAAAAGATATAGAACTCCGCCAAAAACGGCGCGCGGCAGTCTACAGTGAAATTAGCCTTATATTAGACTGCCTAATATGGTGATTTTGCGATATGGTGAAATGAGATGTAACGTCAATGTTAATTGGTGGCGTTCATTAATCACGTGAGGTCCCAAGGGGTAAGGGAGGGGTCTATTAAAACATCATGGTTAATCACGAGGGGTAGGGTAAGGGTATTACAAGTATCACGGATATTTTTTACGCGAAACTTTTTTTATGTTGATTCTGATGAATTTGTATTTTTTTGACGATATTTAGCCTAGCTACTGTGTACAAAAAGAAGCCATGAAATGGAAAAGAGTCGATACCACAATTGTCTTTTTCTAATCTAGTTTAGTAATTCAAGTTTTGCACTGGCGTCGACCGCTATTTTTGTTGAATAACTCTATTCTGAACTTTTGACTAAAAAAATAGTTCTGACTAAATCTGCTGGAAATTCAATTCTTTACGACCATGGTCACAACAGTTTTTGGTCTATGATCGATTTTTTTAACAAATCTGAAAAAAGGGGCGATATTAAATTATTGTATTATCTCGTTTATTTTAAACGTCAGCGCATAAATGAACGAAAACAACCCTGTAGGGAATACAATTCTCTACCACTTTGGTCCTTACTTTTTCCTCTTAGGATCAATGTTTTAGGTCCTTACTACGTATACGGTAAAGAGTGGTGCGAAAACATTATTCCATGAACCATTCTACGATTACACCTCTTTCTATAACATAAAATTCGAATTATCATCATTCAAAATAAAATCCTTTTCCGTATCACCGTCAGGGGTAGAGTTTCAGGCACGTTTTTTTAACATGGTTTTCCCTGTAGGTCTAATCCACGTATTATTACTTGCAAGTTTATTCTGTTTTTTTATGTTTTCTTATTATTAGTTATGCTGATCGTAAGTTTTTGAAATCGGAATTCCATTTTGTTCTTGCACGTGTTTATGATTCGAATTACGTATTTTTCATGTTTTTTGTTATAAGATTTTGAAATCTGAATTACTTTTTTTTATGTTATGCGAGATATTAAATTCGGATCTACGTAATTTATTCCGATGCCAAAACCTCATAAGAAAGAAAACGCCAAAAAAAACGAAATAAACTTGCAAATAATAACGTGTGGTTTAGGCCTACAGGGCCACGTCAAAAAAAAACGTGCCTGAAACTCTACCCCTGTAGAAGTGCGAAGAAGGGTTTTATTTTGAATGAAGATGATTCGATTTCTATGTTATAAAAAGATATGCAGTTATGGAATGGTTCGTGAAATAATTTTCTACCACTCTTTTCCTTTACCGCAGGCATAGGACTTCAAATCTTGATCCTACAAGACAAAAAGGCAAGGCCTACAGTTGTACAGAATTGTATTCCCTGTAAGTTTGTCCCTCTGCATTTACAGGCTAAAGGGTAAAATAAACGCAATAATGCAATAATTTAATTTTGCCCTTTTTTCAGAGTTAAGTTGGAAAACATCAATTGTAGACAAAAAATTGTTATGACCAAAGTTGTAGAAAATTGAATTTCATACAAGTTTAATAATGACTATTTTCAGTCAAAAGTTGAAAATGGCCGAGTTGTTTGACAAAAACAAATTCCCCCCTGAAATTGAGATGGCGGTCGTGCCATAGCAAAATCTGGTCGAAATTTTTGATTTATACTGCCAATGATCCTTCTCACAGATTAAAAAATGGAAATTGTGTTATCGACTTATTTCCATTTTAAACGTATATTCAGACTGGGCTGTATACCTTGGGCTGGTGATTGATATTTAATCGAAGACACACTTTAACGTTTCAGATTTCAGTTGACCATTTTATTCGGAGCGCCTTGTTTGTACTTTTGCGATTTGTTTAAATCTAACGACATGTAGTTGATGTTTATTCATGAAATAAATATTAATTTTAAGTTAAATGCTTAATGATTTATGGTCAAGAACGAGCGTAATTATGCAAACAAAAAATCATTTTAACTACTTGTTGTCAACGAAATAATCACTAATAAATAGTCGTCAAATATTTTGAGATTCGCAATGAAAAATTCTTTGTATTAAAATTATAATCAAATAGCAAAAATCCCCTCCCGGGGAAAAAACCCGGACAAGTACATTGGTGGTCCCTCATTTCTCCATGATATCACAAAAAATCCAAAACCCCACTTATTTTTTTTTTTTTTTAATGTTTACTAATTTTATTCATATTCCGGAGAGAAACCAACCATATAGATCACGAAATATCCGGCCAAAAAACCAGACTTCACAATAAATGTTACTTTGAATTTATTTCCACAGAACAAAACAGGAATCAAAACATTAAAAAATCAGCGTTATCAAGATGAGAAAAATAACACTTATAATTGGTGTGTAAGAAGTATCAATAGTACAGAAAAAAATGAAAAAAGGTCACCATCTAAGTTACGTGCAGCAGTAAAATTTATGATATCAGTACTGGGACAAGTATTTCTTTGGTGACTGAGAAGATATCAACATGGACGTACCGGCAACGTAGGGCATGCAGTTGGTGCATTGCTTCTGGGATCTTCTAAGTCGAGTAGCTACTTTTGTTTTGGCTATGGCGCGACCAATGTTGCCAAATAGTATTTACTTATATGACCTAATGAAACAACATTGCCTGCGCCGTGGCTAAAACAACGAAAAACAAGCAGGAACAGGAAGTTTCGCATAAGATCCCGTGCTTTTGTAATGTTAAAAAAAAACTTTAATTTATGTTCGTACATGATAGCACAGTTTTCTTTCATTGATAATAATTTGATGAACGTTCACCACCATACGTTGAGCGTATACGCATAGAGTACTTATTCGACCCATAACTTTTTATTAAAATTGCTCATTCAAGTGAAAATCAAATTGGAGGTAATTTTCATTACATGCGTTGCTTTTCGCCGTCAGAAATTTATGAGAAAATCAATTCTTCTGCGAATTTCAGAATGGCCTTGTATCATACACAACATTCGACTTCGATTCAATCGGAATAAAATGGTGTTCGTAGTCATCATAAAATTACATTAACATAAGGTGCAGTCAGTTATGAAATTTCTGCAGATGCGACTCAGTAAACCATTGCCAGTAATGTAGCGTATCATAGTTTCGAAAACTACTATTGCCAGCGATGAAAGTTATCATACTTTGGAAAGCTACTATTTATTAGTAGAAGATCTAAGTAACCACTGGTAAATGGTCAAAAGATCAATGCAGACTATGAATGCACCATCAAATTTCTATTCAAAGTTTTAAGATCATGCAAATTTCACACAAAATAATCCCCCTCCTTTTGTTTCATTTTGACGTTCTTGGGCGCTAGCTATCAAAATAGCCTTTTATGTTTTGAAAAAGAGAATTTAAACCGTTATGCGGGATTAATCATAAAAAAAATAAAAATTAAATAAGACAATACCAACAATGAAAAAGTGCGTACTTATGACCCTTGACTTTTGAGAGAGACCCCTGATTTTTACTGCAATGAGCAATTTTAATAAAAAGTTATGGGCCGGACAAGTACTCTGTGCGTTTACGCTCAACGTACGATGGTGAACGTTCATCAAATTATTATCAATCAAACAAAACTGTGCTATCATGTACGGACATAAATTAAAGTTTTTTTTTAACATTACAAAAGCACGGGATCTTATGCGAAACTTCCTGTTCCTGCTTGCTTTTTCGTTGTTTTAGCCACGGCGCAGGCAATGTTGTTTCATTAGGTCATATAAGTAAATACTGTTTGGCAACATTGGTCGCGCCGTAACCAAAACAAAAGTAGCTACTCGACTTAGGAGATCCCAGAAGCAATGCACCAACTGCATGCCCTACGTTGCCGGTACGTCCATATTGATATCTTCTCAGTCACCAAAGAAATACTTGTCCTAGTACTGATATCATAAATTTTACTGCTGCACGTAACTTAGATGGTGACCTTTTTTCATTTTTTTTCTAGACTATTGATACTTCTTACACACCAATTATAAGTGGTATTTTTCTCATCTTGATAACGCTGATTTTTTAATGTTTTGATTCCTGTTTTGTTCTGTGGAAATAAATTCAAAGTAACATTTATTGTGAAGTCTGGTTTTTTTGGCCGGATATTTCGTGATCAATATGGTTGGTTTCCCTCCGGGATATGAATAAAATTAGTAAACATAAAAAAAAAAATTAAGTGGGGTTTTGGTTGTTTTGTGATATGGGGAAACGAGGAACCACCAATGTACTTGTCCGGGTTTTTATCCCCCGGGAGGGGATTTTTGCTATTTGATATCACTTCTTTTTTCTATAGTATTTTCATATATTTCGTTTTAGGTAGACTCCAATAGAGTCTGTATATAACAAAAAACTTACAACGTGTTTGCATCATTACATCATCGATTTATTTCAATGACAAGAATTAGTACTGTTCATACTACTAATTCGACATAAGAGAATGAGACAGATTTTCTACCATAAATTCATTGTTATTGAGATTGTTTAAATATAGGAGCGTTTCGTTCTTGTGATAAGAAAAAAAGTTATGTTTTCAAAAGAGTTAACTAAAGATTCGAAATATTTTCGAGATTTTAGTAATTCGTTGATAGGTTATTATTCGATTATAGCTTGGCAGGAATGTATTATAGAAGAGGCCTCAAGTACCAGTTTTTTCCCCAAGGCAAAAATTCAGAAAATTAAATACTTTATCATAAGCTTTCAAGTTGTGTATTAGAATAAGTCATTCAGGGGCAAAAAGGCAGCGAGGATATTAGAAATTTCGGTCTAAGCTATAAATAGATAATTATATTTCTAGAGTCGCGGTAGCGACTCGAGACAAGTACATTTAATATACTATAATGTCGAAGACGATGAATCGCTACTAGAGTCTTTACAGTAAGCAGAGTGGTTTCGAACAGTTTTTGAAAATTGTTTCGGCGATATATTTAAAAAATTACATCGTTTTGAAAAATGTTGCGGGTTCACGTATTTTTCATTTTTTTTTCTTTCGATTGTGACTATTTAGAACTCTGTAGCCTAACGCATATTGGAAATATTAATATTTCATTCTTCCGAATCATCAAAAAAATGATGCGTTTTTCGCACACATTTTTTGACGTTTCGCGGTCGCTGTCTAGTGACACTAGTTGTAACTAGAAATCTGGTGATATGTGAGACTGTGTTCATGGATGTGACAGCCGATTGATTTTTCTTCATGTAATAACAGTGAACAGGTTTTAGTTCAAAAAGGTTATAAAAATCGCGGATGTGAAATTCTATATTAATAGTGACAGTTGTGAGTTTAAAAAAATAAGATTATAAAGATCGCCGATGTGAAAGCTGACGGATATTATTTTCAGTATTGATTTTGGTTAGTAATAGATAAAGAGTAATAATGCGAGAACTAATAAGTGTTTTTCATATCGTGTAATAACCGTGACAGCTGTGAGTTGAAAATGTTATAACGATCGCGGATGTGAAATTTAGAGTCGCGGTAGTGACTCGAGACAAGTACATTTACGTATACTATAAGATGGCGAAGACGAGTCGCTACTAGAGTCTTTACAGCAGCAGAGCGGTTTCGAACGTTTTTCGAAAATTGTTTCGGCGATATTTAATTAATTACAACGTTCTAAAAGATGTTGCTAGTTCACGTATTTTTTATTTTTTTTTCTTTCGATCGTGACTATTTAGAACTCTGTAGCCTAACGCATATTGGAAATATTAATATTTCATACTTCCAAATCATCAAAAAAGGTGGCATTTTCCGCACACATTTTTTGACGTTTAGCGGTTGCTGTCTAGTGACACTAGTTATAACTAGAAATTTTCTGGTGATATGCGAGACTGTGTTCGTTGATGTAACAGCCGCTGACTTTTCTTCAGGATGCATAAGTAAGAGTGACAGCTGTGAGTTTAGAAAAAAGATCGCGGTTATACTAGTGACTGTTGCGGGGTTAAAAAGTAAGGTTATAAAAATCGCGGGTGTGAAAGCAGATAATTTGATTTTTGGTTATATTCGAGATCAGGACTTTAAACGCGTATTCGGTGAACATTTAATATCTTTGTTGTAAGGTTATAAAGATCGCGGTCAGTTTCAACTTTTGATTAAAGTGACTTTTATTATATTATCAGTAGAAGAGTGATAGTGCAAAAATAAAGTTTAAATCAATAAATAAACTTTTGAACAGTATCTAAATAAATAATTTTTTTTATTAACCCTAGCCCCAACAATCCATTTTTCTGAACATAAACTCTAGAACGCAGTCGAAAACGGTGCCTCTTCTCTGTTACCATAAAATGTTCCTTGGATACAATAATAAAGTTTATTTAGAAACCATTCTCTTTTTTTTTTGATAACTAAGAGAATGGTGTATGATAAACTCGTATTCGGTGAATATTTGATATCTTTGAAGAGCCGTGAGGTTATAAAGATCACGCTCAGTTTCAGTTTTGGTTAAAGTAACTTTTATATATATTGTGAAGTGGTAATTTTGTCCACGTCACAAATTGGTTAACAATTGGCACGGCTCGAGAAAGGAGCGTTTTTCGTCGCTGACGAATTGCTCTCTAGCTTATCTAAAAGGGCCAAACGCTAGCGTATTTATTGATTATTAATTTCTTTTATTTTATAATTTTTTATACGAGCGAACGACGGTCTCATACATCGAAAAACATCGAGAGAGAGAGAGAGAGAACATCGGAATTATCATCATTGTCAGAATTGTCGTATCGTTGAGAGGGAAGGCTTGAGAAGTTTCGGTCGTCAAGGTCATCGACGGAGCGCGAAAAATCATATCGAGCGAGGGTCGCTAGCTCGAAGCCCTCACCCAGAGCTGTCGAACTCGACGATGCGTCAATCAGCATCGGGGATCTTCGGTAAACCTCGGACGTATCGAAAGTCATCGTTGATCAGCGTCGCGCCCGTTTCGAATTCACACTCGAAATTTAAATATAGTTGGCGAATAATAAAAGGAGAGGGCGAAGGTTCGAGAAAATTCTAGATTCCCGTGAGTAGGCGAAGGGTGAGGGGCTAGGACCCTAATCCGCGATATCGCGCTTCGGAAAAATTATCGGGGACTCGAGTTTTGGGCAGCAGCGACGGAGGACGTCTTTTCTCAAGCCGTAGCCGTCTTCGATCAAGAACCCGACGCCATCGGAATTATCGAGTGGAAGCATCCGTGGTCCTTTTCCGGATTTCCAATCTCTGAAACCGTAGCGGTGAGCCGTCGTTTCGCTCTCATTTTGTTTTGTTGTGATTTCGTACCGTTTTGTACTCGCGAGTATATTTTGTGAATTTTGGGATTTAAAAGAGCGATATTGTTTCGGGGTACGTACGCGTTTGGAAAAGTCTAGTAACGTCTTGTCCCGCGATTTAAAGCGTTCGCGAATTGTCGTTGTTAAAGTTTTATTTTGAATTGCCGAGAGGAATTCTAGTATTTGATTTAGCTCAATCTCGAGATCCATAGTTGTAAGTTAAATTGTTATAATATCGAGCCGAAAGGCAAATATTTTTGTTATAAAATTATTTTCGAACACTTAAAAATTATAAATTCTTTTAAATTATTGAATGTCAAATATTGAGAACTATTGTACACTTTTCATATAATATTTTTCCGGAAATCTTATTTTATTCAAAATTTTAATGTCATTTAATAATAAAAGCTATTGTAATTCCGGAGTTGGATTGTTGGTGTGAATATTTATTTTGTATAATTGACCCAGCCCCTCTACCACCATTGGTTTAAAATATAGCTACGACCGGGAAACCTTATTATTTTGTTCTCGATAATTTCAAATAAAATTTGTTTAAGAATTATCTTAAACTGGCGTCCAGAAAGTATCGAGAGCAAATATAATTTGAAGCGCTTGACGGGAAAAGCGTTACAATATATATAGAAGAGTGATAGTGAAAAAATAAAGTGTAATTTAATAAATAAACTTTTGAACAGTACCTTAATAAATAATTTTTTTTATTAACTCTAGCCCCAACAATTCATTTTTCCGAACGTAAACTCTAGAACGGAGTCGAAAACAGTGCCTCTTCTCTTTTTACCATAAAATGTGTCTTGCATGCAATAATAAAGTTTATTTGGAAACCATTCTCTTCATTTTTTATATAACTGAGAGAATGGTGTATGAAACAACTCTAGGTTTGAATTATATATGGTTTTAAATCACCCTAGAGTGGTAGAGACCCTAAATACATGAAAATTCTATTTGCACTTGCAGCCCAAAACGAAATCAGGCGATGCAAAATAATTTTGAGCGAAAAGATATTTAATTTGAGAAAAAAAAATTTCATAAGTACTTCATCCATTTTTTTTTATCTATTGCTCATGAGAAATAATTCATAATCAATAAATATTATAAAAGAAAAACTCGTGTAGTACTTCGGCCAAAATTATTTTTTCCAATTAAACTTTAGCTCTCAAAGTTTTGTACGTATATTTTTTTGTTTCAAAATCTCGTTTCGTTATGATTACTTATATTTAAAAACTTTCGGTGCATTCTGATGCTATTGGAGTATTTCTTCGGCATCATTTTTTATGGAATATTTTTCGATCCGTTGATCTGTTGACACGGATGTTTCGGTGCAATATTTTTTGAAATTTTTTTTTTACAAATTAGAAGAAAATTCAAGTTTTTACTTTTTCGTTGTTCTTTTATGCGTCGTGTGTTCTCAGAACTACTGTATGTTTTAAGTAATCTTATAATTTTATAAGTATTGACGGTTAATTACGAAGATTGCATTCATTTGAATACTTCTTAGATCATCAATATTTCACATTGCATTTTTAGTCCGAATATACACCAGCTCGAAATTCGATCATGTATCCATTTTTAGCCGAAATTATTAAAAAATCGCTTGAGCGACTTCTAAAATTTTTATTCAGTATTCAATTCTTGAGAGAATCACTTTTTGATAAAATGCTACCATATTTTGCGGCAATGCCGAAAAGAAGGTTAATTCTTTTGCATCACTTAGATACATACATAATATAGACATGTTTAATTGGCAAGCTATGAATTTCTTACCCGCGTACATACACAATATTGACATGTTTAATTAACAAGCTATGAATTTCATACAAAAAGTCTACAAATCCTAGCCAAAAACAGCATAAATGCTGTAAAAAAAGCTGAGACAAGTACATTTATGCCTCCCAAATAGTCGTTCCAGTTAATCCGCCCCACCACCCAGCGCCAAAATAACGATCCCTACAAAAATTTACAAAAACCCATCTAAGTCGTTCATGCAAAGATCTCCGCACAAAAATCCTTTCTAAAAACCAACTCATCATACAAAGTTTTATGAGTAACTGCTCTCAATATCTTATCAAATTAAGTCAAATTGTACAGAGGTAATAATTTCATTCCCGTAAATGTTGTGAGTTCACAAAAAGTTGATAAATAAATAAAGATCTACTAGAGTATATGTGGTCAAGTACGTGGGATTTTATTATGTTTATAAAATCTCCAATTATGATCATATGCTATTTCTCTAATTAATGCTTTATTACAATGAATTATTATCCTATGACTTGGAACTACAAGGGCTTTAAAAAAAAATACAGAATTGCATTAGCCTGCGTGAGCTTGAACGCTGCCACACTCTCATTTGTAATATTTGTAGTATAGTTTTATTGGTAACCAATTGATAAAAGTTTACTATCGTACGTAGAGCGGATACGCACAGAGTACTTGTCCGGCCCGAAAATTTTTCATAAAATTTGTCACATAAGTCAACATTAATCTACCATACATTTTGGCATTAACTAGTAAAGTAAACACAGCTAATTTGGAATCACAATATGCGGATTGTTTTGTACCCCAAATTATCCTCCTTTCCTTTAACCAATTGTTATCGATAAATTGATGCTCGGGTGGAGCATATCTCAAGTTATTACAGGGCACGTTTATTCCGGTTTTGTAACATCCGTGGGAAAACTGGAGTTGCAGAGTGTCTAAACGGTACTGTACACCCGAAATAAGTAATCCGGTACCATTTACACGCACTTTTACACCGGTTTTTACTACAACAGGTTTTACAAAACGGAATAAGCCTGCTATGTAAGAGCGGTGATCAGTTGATTACATTTCAAGGTGGGTAAGATTCAAATCTGCGTTAGGAGATCCGAATGTTCGGAATGGTTGAAAAAATTGGCGTGAACAAAAAAGCATATTTTTAGCTGACGTATCCGCTCTACATACGATAGCAAATTTTTATCAATTTGTTATCAATAAAACTATACTACAAATATTACAAATGAGAGTGTGGCAGCGTTCAAGTTCACGCAGGCTAATGCAATTCTGCATTTTTTTTTAAGCCCTTGTAGTTCCAAGTCATATGATAATAATTCGTTGTAATAAAGCATTAATTAGAGAAATGGCTTATGTTCATAATTGGAGATTTTATGAACATAATAATATCCCACGTACTTGACCACATATACTTTAGTAGATCTTTATTTATTTATCAACTTTTTGTGAACTCACAACATTTACGGGAATGAAATTATCATCTCTGTACAATTTGACTTAATTTGATAAGATAATGAGAGCGGTTACTCATAAAACTTTGTATGATGAGTTCTTTTTTAGAAAGGATTTTTGTGCGGAGAACTTTGCATGAACGACTTACATTGGTTTTTGTAAATTTTTGTAGGGATCCTTATTTTGGCGCTGGGTGGTGGGGCGGATTAACTGGAACGACTATTTGGTGGGCATAAATGTACTTGTCTCAGCTTTTTTTACAGCATTTATGCTGTTTTTGGCTAGGTAACTTTATTGTCAGAAGGAGTCTCAGAATTATTATTCGTTCAAAGATGAAATGACGGAAGAATTTGATGCATCATCCTTGGCTTACAAATTATTTTATAAAGCATCGAAAAAATTAGATTAAAAAAAAAATTCGGCCGAAGTACTTGACGAATGTTTTTTCCCTTAATTCACATAATGTATCGGTCATGGTGATAACTTCGCCAAGTACTTCGGCCGAAATTCTTTTTCATCCAGTTTTTTTTCGTTTGCAATCTTTTTTTGCTTCGGACCCTTATTGATACAGAGTTTTTATTTTCATTCTGGTTGGTAAAACAACTGCATTTTCGAACTTGATTCTTTTCTCTATCAACATTCAATATTATTTGAAGATTTTATGTCACACGATAAAGCCTCCCGTACTTTGCCACATATATTTTAGTATAGCTCAATTTATTTTATAACATTTTGCGAAACCCAACCTTAGCTTTTCGCGAGGATTAACTCATTTTGTTTTGTATGATTTGAATTTATTTGATACATTTTTTGAGAGTGGTCACTTTTTTACTTTTTTATAGGATTTGATTTTCTCAGGGATTTTTGCGAGAAAACGTTTTTGCAGTGTATGTATATTCGTGGAAAAATATGGGAATGGGGGTCAACAAATGTACTTGTCCAGGTTTTTCCCCCGAGTGGGATTTTTATGCATGATATGATTCGTTATTCTCGTTCTTTTCAAACATCTCGCTTTATATAAATTAGAAAAAGGTTATATTGGGAAATTATCGCTTTTTCATTTCCAAACCCTGACCCCTTCTACTTCCAGTCAGGTTTTTTCCCCATGAAATAAAGGGACACGTGTTTTGGAATTTTCAATTTGGCAATTTTTTTTAATCTTGAGCCAGGCAAATTTTTTTGACATTTCGATTTACCCTTCTAGAATCAAACTAAAATAAGTCGGGAACTGGGAGGCTGATACAAAAATTTACGACGCTTTTGAGGGCAAGATTAGAGTAGTTAGAACTTTTCCATAGAATTTGTAGCTATTTGAATTTGTGTTTATCAAATAAACATATTAAATAGCAGTATCTCCTTGTTATATTTGGAGATTTGCGGTAAAAATATTAGGCTTATTTCAGCTGGTTGATAAAAATAGAGAGATTTTTTTCGAAATTTTTCATGTTTGATTAAAACGTACAGTAGTTCTGAGAAGATACGACGTATAAAAGAACCACGAATAAGTAAAAACTTTATTTTTTTTCAGTTTTGTAAAAAAAAAAATTTGAAAAAATATTACCCTCAAACATCCATTCCACCAGATCAACGGATCGCAAAAAAATTCCATAAAAAATGACACCGAGGAAATACTCCAATATCATCAGAATGCACCGAAAGTTTTTCAATAAAAGTAATCATAACGAAACAAGATTTTGAAACAAAAAAGTATGCGCACCAAATTTCGAGAGCAAAAGTTTGATTGGAAAAAAGAATTTCGGTCGAAGTTACCACATGAGTTTTTCTTTTATAACGTTTATTGATCACGAATTATATCTCATGAGCAATAGGGAAAACAAAATTGGTAAAGTACTTATGATTTTTTTTCTCGAATCAAATATCGTTTCGCTCAAAATTATTTCGCATCACTTGATTCCATTTTGGGTTGCAAGTGCAAATAGTATTTTCATGTATTTAACTACTCTAGGGTGGTCTAAAACCGTGTATAATTCAAACCTAGATAGGTATCATACACCATTCTCTCGGTTATATAAAAAACGTAGAGAATAGTTTCCAAATAAACATTATTATTGCATGCGAGGGACATTTTATGGTAAAACAGAAGACGCACCGTTTTCGACTCCATTGTAGACTTTACGTTCAGAAAATTGGAATCCTGGCCAATAATCCCCTCCCCGGGGAAAAAACCTTGGACAAGTACATTTGTTGACCCCTGTTTCCATTTGTTTTCACAGAAAAAAACTACCCAAAAAAGTACACAATTTTTAAAAATTTGGCAAGATTGAGGTAGGAAAAAGAAGATTGTTTCTATAAAATAACTATACTGCAAATGACAAATAGAAATGAAAAACTTCACATATTTTATCGAGATCCCAAGAAAAAAAGCAACAATGCCCATCGTGAGTGTCTGTTAATAAATAGAGTCTACAAGTAAATGATCAATTTGCGCATAAAAAAAATAATTACTTTACAAAAACAGAAATGGAAAAGCCAATGATTTACGTTCAGCACTAAAATTTATAATATCAATAATAGGACAAGTATTTTATTGTCGCTTGAGGATGGAGTATGTAAAAAAAGCAAAAATTAGTTGGTTATTGAAAAATGTCACCAATGTACAAAAATAAAAATCGGTCAAAAGAACAGTCCAGAAAAAAAAATCGGGATGAAAAAAAACTTGAAGAAACAAATTTGAAACGAAAAAAATTAGATTGAAAAAAAAATTTCGGCCGAAGTCCACTTGCGAGTTTATAACACATACAACATTACGTAAAATACATTACGTGATCCAAGCTAAGCAAAAAAACTCGCCAAGTACTTCGGCCGAAATTTTTTTTCAATCTAATTTTTTTCGTTTGAAATTTTTTTCTTCAAGTTTTTTTTCATCCCGATTTTTTTTTCTGGACTCTGTTCTTTTGACCGATTTTTATTTTTGTACATTGGTGACTTTTTTCAATAACCAACTAATTTTTGCTTTTTTTTAAATACTCCATCCTCAAGCGATAATAAAATACTTGTCCTATTATTGATATTATAAATTTTAGTGCTGAACGTAAATCATTGGCTTTTCCATTTCTGTTTTTGTAAAGTAATTATTTTTTTTATGTGCAAATTGATCATTTACTTGTAGACTCTATTTTTTACCAGACACTCACGATGGGCATTGTTGCTTTTTTTCTTGGGATCTCGATAAAATATGTGAAGTTTTTCATTTCTATTTGTCATTTGGAGTATAGTTATTTTATAGAAACAACCTTCATTTTCCTATCTCAGTCTTGCCAATTTTTAAAAAATGTTGTACTTTTTTGGGTAGTTTTTTTCTGTGAAAACAAATGGAAACAGGGGTCAACAAATGTACTTGTCCAAGGTTTTTTCCCCGGGGAGGGGATTGTTGGCCAGGATATAACTTCATTTTTTCTGAACAGCTCCGAATCCTAGAATTTTTACATGATAACAGATAATCCTTCAATATCTACGCTGACATAACCAGTAAAACCCTAGCTCAATATCAAATATGCAATGCGATGCTATAAAGAAAAAGCGAACGAACTTAGTACAGCTTGCACAAACAAAGCGCAGAAATTCATTTCAGTTAACACCTCGCATTTCCTGCAGTATATAGCGAAATTCGATACATATATTTGGTGCATCTCAGCAATGTGCATTTCACTAATATGAGAAAAACATGAGTGAAAGGCCAAAAATGAAACCGTATAGAAATATTTGTGGATCACTTTTTTTTAACAAATCATATCATAATGCACACTAAAAACTTGAATGAATATTGAATTTTTACATTCTTTTCTCATACTTTTATTTCCACTTATATCTTTTGCACAAGCCTGATCGAGCGATGCCATTACACTATTGCTGAATTTCTGATCCTTCGACTGGTTGTGAAATATGATAACAGATGATCCTTGAATATTTACGCTGACATAATCAGTAAAACCCCAGCTCAATATAAAATATGTAGTGCGATGCCAAAAAGAAAGAGCGAAGGAACTTAGCACAGCTCGCAGTAACGAAGCGGTGATCCTTGTATGCAAAGAAAATAAGGCATCTCTTGTTTCCGCAAGGAATAGCAAATGCTTCATTGCTTTAAGTTTCACCAATTTTTTTAGATCAAATTGTCGAAGCAGAGAATCTCAGCCCAATTCACAGCTCGCAGCGCCTTCTGTATATTGGTAAATTTCTTGAAGCCGAAAAGAAAAATCGAAGGAACTGAGCACAACCTGCAGAATATTGGAAATTTTATGTTTATTTGTAGACCACACCTGAAAAGTATTGAAAATCATGATTTCACGACAAAAGTTATTTGTCAAATTTTTATAATTAAAGTATTTCATCAACAATTAATATTTTTACAGGTTTTTATTTATGAGCACATGATACATCTTGTCACAACTATTTTCATACACTCACTTTTGGAAAAAAAAACACAGTCTTTTGATCTGTAAGAAAAATTTAAGTGACATGATTAAAAAAAAAAAATCGTTGCGTTCTAGATTGAAACTTCAACATCATTATTTGCGAGTTCACACATTTTCAGAACGTATAACACTGATTTTTAAGGTTATGTTCGTTGTATTGTCTAGGACTTATTCTGGCCACACTAATTAACGGTTTTATTCGGATTATTTTATACGGAAAAATAAAAATGATAACCTCAACGAGTGGTGAGGTTTGTTTCTCTTTGGCTTTTCTGGAATCCGAAACAAAAATGATTTCACCAGCGGGTGCGAGGTTATCTTTTTTAATTTCGCTGATGATTAATTCCGAGATATTAAAAAATATTATTATCACATTTCGCAATATTTATATATTACCGTTTTTTCGCACTATTTATATATTTAAACTATTTATGAATCATGATTTTTCACAATCTAAAAAACACGCGATTTACACGACTCAAACTTTACACTGTCAAAAGTCAATACTACCGTCACACTGGTTAAACATTCAAACTTTCCGTGGTATGGGTGCAGAGGAATGTAGTCACAGGGACACGTTCAAAAACATCACTCGTGTGCACACTGGTTTACCGGTTTGGGAATAATACAGGGAAATGACCACACTCGTGACCAATCAGAATCTCGATAGGCACGCTGAGGCCTTTCGTTGTGACATATACAGACACGTCAAATTCTTCGATGTGTTGGAATTTTTGCATAATTTTGAGCCTGTGCAAAGTTTTTTCTCAGCAAATACGGCATCAATCGTGTTGATTTAAAGCTCAATCGAAAGATTTTTTCTTAATTAGTCTCCAGTTCAATTTTCAAGTCATCATCTGTCTCCTGAGCTTCGTAATTCGAGAAAATGACTTTCAGTTTTTACCCCCACCACCGAAATTTACTTTATTCAGAGATAATATACTCTGGCGAGCCTCGGGCCAGCAGACGACAGAGCTGTCAAATGTACTTGTCCCGAGACTCTACCAAGTCTCTTGATAACTATTTTTGGCATTCCTCGGCCAACTTTTTTCTTGATTTTCGTATCATCCCCAAAAATCCATGAAGTACCAGCTCTTAACATACTTGTATAATGAAGAATGAAGAAACGTACCTTCGAAGATGGTTCGACCGTGATAGAATATGGCAATTTTGACTTTATATTTTTATTAGGTCCCCAATAGAATGACTTAACTTGAGAGGAAAAGTAGACAATTCAACGCAGTTTACGCTGACCTTTTTCTCTCCCGTTTTACTTATACTATGCTTATACTATACCACATTTCCGCGAGAAATTCGACTTCTGCAAGGCGGGTTGATCTTTCCGCGGACGTGTGATGAAAGAAATATTTTCGAATTAAATACTAGAAATAATTTTCGATTCTGCTAAAAAGTAATGACGAATTTTCTGCATTTTAATGAAGCCAACTTCAACAACAACACATTTATCATTTAACATAAATATGTAACTTACTTTTGAGATTGTTTTTCTGATTGTGATTCTCGAAAGAATTAGATACTGAATAAAAATTTTAAAGGTCGCTCAAGCGAGTTTTTAATGATTTCGGCTGAAAATGGATACATGATCGAATTTTGAGCTGGTATTGATCTAAGAAGTGTTCAAATTGGTTTTACCTTCATAATTAACCGTCAATACTTATACAATTATTAGATTACTTAAAACGTACAGTAGTTCTGTGAAGATACGACGTATAAAAGAACCACGAACAAGTAAAAACTTCAATTTTTTTCGATTTTGTAAAAAAATTTGAAAAAATATTACACTGAAACATCCATTCCAACAGATCAACGGATCGGAAAATATTCCATAAAAAATGATACTGAGAAATTACTCCAATATCATCAGAATGCACCGAAAGTTTTTCAATAAAAGTAATCATAACGAAACGAGATTTTGAAACAAAAAAAGTATGCTCACCAAATTTCGAGAGCAAAAGTGTGATTGGGAAAAAGAATTTCGGTTGAAGTGCCACATGAGTTTTTCTTTTATAACGTTTATTGATCACGAATTATATCTCATGAGCAATAGGGAAAACAAAATTCGTAAAGTACTTATGAATTTTTTTTTTCTCGATACAAACATCGTTTCGCTCAAAATTATTTCGCATCACTTGATTCCATTTTAGGTTGCAAGTGCAAATAGTATTTTCATGTATTTAACCACTCTAGGGTGGTTTAAAACCATGTATAATTCAAACCTAGAGTGGTATCATACACCATTCTCTCGGTTATATAAAAAACGTAGAGAATAGTTTCCAAATAAACCTTATTATTGCATGCAAGGGACATTTTATGGTAACACAAAAGAGGCACCGTTTTTGACTCCATTGTAGAGTTTACGTTCGGAAAATTGGAATATTGAGGCTAGGGTTGAAAAAAAATTATTTATTTAGGCACTGTTCTAAAGTTCATTTATTGAATTACACTTTATTTTTGCACTCTATCACTCTTCTATCTACATATTCAAATCACTTTAACCTAAAGTTTCACTTTAACCAAATAAAACTGACCGCGATCTTTATAACCTAACGACTGTTCAAAGATATTAATTATTCACCGAATACGAGTTTATCATACACCATTCTCTTATATAGTTATAAAAGAAAAAAAAACAAAGAGAATGGTTTCTAAATAAACCTTGGTATTGCATCCGAAGAACACTTTATGGTCAAAGAGAAGAGGCACCGTTTTCAACTCCGTTCTAGAGATTACGTTCGGAAAAATGGATTATTGGGACTAGGGTTAATAAAAAAAAATATTTATTTAGACACCGTTCAAAAGTTTATTTATTGAATCACACTTTATTTTTGCACTATTACTCTTCTATCGGTAATATGATAAAAGTCACTTTAATCAAAAGTTGAAACTGACCGCGATCTTTATAACCTCCCAACAAAGATATTAAATATTCACCGAATACGCGTTTATCATACACCTTTCTCTTAGTTATCAAAAAAAACAAAGAGAATGGTTTGTAAATAAACCTTATTTTTGCATCCGAGGAACATTTTATGGTAAAAGTAAACAGGCAGCACCGTTTTCGACTCCGTTCTAGAGTTTACGTTCAGAAAAATGGATTGCTGGGTCTAGGGTTAATAAAAAAATATATTTATTTAGACACTGTCCAAAAGTTTATTTATTGAATCACACTTTATTTTTGCACTATCACTCTTCTGTCTATAATAAAAGTCACTTTAATCAAAAGTTGAAACTGGCCGCGATCTTTATAACCTCACGACAAAGATATTAAATATTCACCGAATACGAGTTTATCATACACCATTCTCTTGGTTAACAGAGAAAACGAAGAGAATGGTTTCTAAATAAACCTTGTTATTGCATTCGGGGGACATTTTGATGGTAAAAGAGAAAAGGGATCGTTTTCGATTCCGTTGTAGCAGAGTTTAAGTTTGGAAAAAAATTGTAGGGTCTAGGTTTAATTAAAAAAATATTTTTTTAGGCACTGTTCAATGGTTCATTATTATACTTTATTTTCCCACCATCACTCTTCTGTCTATATAAAAGTCACTCTTAACTCGTCTATCTATAAACACCACTCTAACCAAAAGTTGAAATTGACCGCGATCTTTATTACCTCACGACTCTGTTTTAAAAAAGATATTGGTCAGCTGTCATATGGACGATCGATCGAATATCACCACACTGAACCATGAAATGATTTTTTTTTATAAATTTATCGATATATTTGCTCACACGTCTCGCACTTTGTTATGTCAAAACAACGTTCAAACTTTCCGTTAGCTCCGTACAGAGGAAAGTCCGTCGCCGGAGACCGGCTTTTATGGAAATGGGTTTAGATGGGCATCAAAACGCCTTTGATTGTATCGTCTCAGCGCATATACCGACACGGCAAATTCTTGAATGTAGTAGAATCGAGCATAATCCTAAGTCTGTGCAAAGTTTTTTCTCAGCAATTACGCAACCAATCGTGCTGATTTTAGGCTCAATCGAAAGAGCATCGCTCAATTAGTCAAAAGTTCCGTTTTCAAGCCGCCAAATTACTCCTAGGCTCTACAATTAGCGAAAACGTCATAAAATGTTTACCCCCACCATCGCGAATCGCCTTGTTTCGAGATAATATAGACTCGGCGAGCCTCGGGCCAGCAGACGACAGAGCTGTCAATGTACTTGTCCCGAGACTCTACCGAGTCTCTTGATAATCGAGAATTATTCCGAAAATTATAAATTTCGATTCGTTAAGTATTGAGGCAACTAATGAATTACATTATATAGGGGGGGAGGGGGGGGGCGGCCGCAACGTCACTTGGAATCACGTGGAAGGATGGAGGGGTCAAAAATGTGCCAAAAATGCATCACGTAATTAATGGACGCCCTATTAACAAAGCAAGTTCGCAATAGATTTTAACAAACTACGTTTATGAGCACTGTCCCCCATACTTAGAAAGACATGAAAAAAATTGGTCAAGACATTTATGACGGTTTGAGACAAAAGTGGCGACAAAGAAACACCCCTCCATCAACTGATCGCAATGAAACACATCACTCCCGTCTTTTTGCCCTGCGGGCAGTCGAGAGTTAAATGTGTCAAGAGGGCTTATTCGTAGCAAATGTACCCCTCTACACGATAAGGGCTCGAAAAATCGCGTCCGATTCCTTTTTGTCTAAAAAATCAACGTTTTAATGAAAAAACAATGAAAAAAGTACATACACATTATTTATAATATCGGTATACACTGTAACGTTGTACAAAAGTCTATACTCACCTGCTTCGTGGCGGAGACCACCACAGCACTCGTTTTCCTCAAAATTGAGCGAAAAATAATATTAGAGTAAGGAATCCAGAACGTGTTATAATTTATCCTACGCAGCCCTCAAAATTGTATTCATTGTCCTGCGATCCGGGGCTAAAATAGCCCTCGAAATTGTATCTGCCCGTCGTATAAAAATTTTGTCTCCGTTAAGAACCGTCCAAAGTATTTCCGAGTCTTGCGCGCCCGTCGAGGTCACGAACAACAACTGCAATATATCGAAAAGGAATAAGACAACGCACACAACAAGGAGAAACGAAGAGCCCAACAACAATCGCGTTTTCGCCACAACGAGACCCCAAGAATCAACAACCCCTAGTCCCTTCCCCAGGAACACAAGAATCCGTTCACTATCGCCTTCCCTACCCGCTTCAAGAAATTTCCCCCCCTTCTGTAAGTCCCCTCTGTTCCGAACGATCAAATTATAAAGAATAATAAATTCACTCACCAACGGGAAGAGAAATACTCGCTTACCAAGGGAAGAAAAACATCGCAGTCCCAGAGCCAAGTCGTGGGGACCTAACCTCAAACTGTCATCGCTATCTCGAGGTCGGACAAATAGTCCGTGGATCTCGAGAGAAAAACACAGTCCCACGGCGTCGAGGTTCTTACCGGTCACCATCCCAGAATCGTCGACCCCTGGACAACCCCGTCGAGGCGACGAAAAATATCGAACAAGTCCCCGAAGGACAGTCAGCACGCGCGCACAGCCAGACAGCAAACAATAAACATCGAGACGATTCACGCCCGCGCACCAGTTCGAGCCAACGACACGGCGGCGCGCTAGATCAGTACGCCGAGACACAGCGCCCTCTTCGCCTACATCGAGTCGAACGCCAAACTCGGAACAGAGTCCCCTCTACCCTCCCCACTCCCCTTACCTACGAACGAGTCCACGTTTGAAACCAACACGCACGTGATTGGATATCGAGTTCGCGCGCGAGGAGAAATTTCCCCCACCAGCGAGTCACCCGCAAGGAAAGCGTGAGAGGGCGAATCTACAGAAGAATTCTCCGACATAGCGGCGTGAGTACCGTAGCCTTCGAGTAGCCACCAAAAATAAAATTCGAAAAAAGACGAAAATTGCGAGCATCCGATCCGGCAGGACTAAAGAGGAGCGAGAGAGACTCCTGGACGATTTTTGGAGTGATAGAATAAAGCTCAGAGATTAAAAAGTAAGTCGTTTTTCGTTCCCTGTATTCTCGACGCGTGGAAGCTCTCGTCGGCCATAGTAGCCATTACACGCTGTACGACGCGTGGCCCTGCCAGATTTTTGAGTTATATTATATTAATTTTTGGAGCCCTTCTGGCTTATAAGCTCGATCCCCTTTTGTTAATAATTGATTGCGGAAACTAATTAAGTGCGCGACGAGTGCTGTGGTGTTAATTTAAGGTCGTTATTTAGTGATTAAGTGACGCGCTTTCCCCCCTCCCTTCCAGTGCTCTAGACAAGTCCCGTCGTTCGGTCGCGCGTTGGCCGAAACGAACCAAACCTTTTTCTTTACGATATTTTCGAGTGACATTTTCTTTTCTTGCGTCGCCATTACGGCATTTATTAGTGACTTAATTATTATTATTTATTTCTCTTAAATTGTTTTTTTTGTGATTGGTTCGCACACCAATATTACTGGCGCCGATTAGGCATTAGCCCATTTTCGTCGTCACGCCATTGTTTGTCGGCGTGCAGTCACGTGCACGACCTCGCGACCAAACCGTACGTTCGTTCGATTTATTATTTTATTTTATTTTTCTCTTTATCTCGTCGTTGTCACACGAGAGATACGTAGCTTCGCGTAAAATTGTAAGAGGAATTAAGTCCTTATTTTGTTTTTCTATTTTGTCATTTTTGCTCTGCCCCCGTCGAACCAACTGTTCGACAGTTCACGGGTATAAAAATAAGACGCCTGAGCTATCAGGGACCCTCTGTCCTTGAGATATTATTTTTTTTTAATAGTTATTCATGCTCCGAGCTAGGCCCAATTAGTTAGAGTTATTATTCCCCCTTTTATGTTGCGACCCCTTAGACCTAAGTTCCTTAATTTGTGATAAAAGCAAAAGGAGAATAAGAATTGTTTCTTTTGTTAATTTTTTTTTAATATGAAAAATTAACTGGCGCCCAATTAATTAAATTATTGTTTTTGTTTGCCTGTGCCTTAATAAATTATTTTTGTTATCTTGATTCTCCCGACAAATTTTGTGTTACGTTTTCTTTATTGAAATTTATTTTTCCCCATTTATTCTCTTTCCTATTCTCTCCTATTTTCTTTATTATTCTTTTTTTTTTCTCTCCCTTTCTTGGCGATTTTGTGGCGAAATACGTCACAACACATACTGATATTATAAATAATCGGGGCACTAAATATTTTTTTTAGAGTTGTTTTATTACTCCAGGATGACTCATGTTTGTTTTTCAGATCGATCGCTTGAGAAGAACCTACTTGTGCAGGTTCTTCTTCTTTTGATTATTACTTCGTTTTAAATTACTTCGTTTGAAGTAGTGAAGGTGACGGAAACTTGGGAAAACCGCTACGGCGTACTCCGACTTCAGCGGCGTATACCTTAATTAACCGGCTGAGTGGTAGACAATTTTTCAGTTTTCTGGCCAAAAGTGGTACGCTGCAGTTCTTTACTAAAATATATACGAATATGTTTTCTAGGGGTTTGTTTGGGCCGCTGAATCCATTCCCAGGGTCAGTTTTGATATAGCACCCCACCGGGGGTGAGAAGATAAGGGTAGAGGATGCATTTGCGCAGATTTTCGGAACGAGATTTTATAAGAATTCCAGATTTACAATAAATAATTTTCGAAGAGTTCCAACCTTATTAGGTGAAAACCCAATTCGACCATCACCCTTCAGGGGGGTGAAAATCAGAGGTGGGGGTGAGGCGCATGCAAGTTCGTCTAATTTGCTCGAGAATTATATCGTGACCGTTTTGGCACAAAAACTGTAAAAAAGGCCATACCCCTAAACCCGCCCCTAATTCGCTACCCTTACATTTTTTTGAAAATCTGACAGAACATTTGTGTAAAGCGACCTCGAAAATGGTTATATATCAAATTGTGTGCAAATCGGTTGACATTTGAGCGAGTAATTTAAATTTGTACATATATGATCCATTACCACTGCGGGTCCATTTTTTTTTGTACATATATGATCCATTACTACTCAACCGGTTAATAATGATTTTTCATGTAAATGTTCTTAAACAGTTTTGTAGGAAATATTATCGTCTACAAAAACAGATCAATCATTTTTTTTAGAATCCGCGCCGTTTCACTGATGTTCTTGAAATAGTTTAAAGAAACGTGTTTTTGTGATACCCGCCTCGAAAGTTTTATTTTAGATTGATGTATAGCGTGCGGAAAGTGACTTATTTCTCAACGATTCGTCTTTTGTCTTACTTTACCGCACTAGTGCGGTAGAGTGAAACAAAAGAATGCTCACTTTACCGCACGGATTCGGAAAAAAACTCAACTTGTAGCTTACTTTACTACACTGATTGACGAACTGAACATAACTACAATTCCTTTTTGAATCTCAAATTAAACTTTCGAGGCAGCTATCATAAAAAATATTGTATGCCAACAAGCGCAAAAAACAACGAATTAAATCGCGCATATGCCGCATTCGCCTCGACTTATGATGCATATTCACACTCGTACTCGTGTGTTTGCGGCATTCGCCTTCGACTGGTGTTGCAAATCACACTCGTACTCGTGCGAATATGCATCATATGCCTTCGGCTCATGCGGCAACTTCACGCGCGATGTAATTCGTCATTTTCCGCACTTATTACATAATATAATATTTCGCAATGATTTTTCGCCTATTGTTTAATAAAATACAACTGCACAAAATTTTGGATCGTAAAGAATCGCAATCTGGAACGACTGGCACTAGTCGCAACCATCGTAGATTTTTCAAGAAGTTGGGCTCCTAAATCGGCTTCATTTCCTGGCCTAATAACGCAGCTAACATGTCAGGAAAGTATAACGGAATGCAAGCAGAAATTTGCAAAGTCAACCAACTAGCATTCTACGTACCATGCGCTGCTCATTCGTTGAACTTAATTGTCCAAAGTAACGCTAAATCATGCGAAGAGTCTACAAAGTTTTTTGTTTTTGCAAAATTTATATGCTTTTTTTCGGCATCAACCCATCGTTGGATAATACTAACAACCAAAATTAACCAAAAAATGAAGCATTTAACATTAAACCTCTATCGCAAATCAGGTGGTCTTGAGGAGGAGATGCGACGAAATCGCTCCACGAAAATTACAATCTCATATATGAAGCCCTTATTGAGATCCGAGATGATGTAAACCAGAGGCATGAGACTAAACTCGAAAGTGGTTATTTAGTAGAAATGCCTACAAAATTGGAAACGGCTATTCTCATGATTTTATGGAATGAACTTTTAGAAAAGTTTCATGCAGTAAGTCAAATATTTCAAAATCCGGGTTTGAATTTGAAAACAGGTGTAACATTGTTGCATGATTTGAGGGACACAGTCTTAGAAAAGCGCGATAAAATTACATATTTTGAAGAAAAGGCGAAGAAATTGAGTACGTCCATTAATCCCGAATACACGATCAAACGTTCTGCCTCAAAAGCAAAATATCCTGACAGTCAGATATGCAAGCCTACACGATTCTCGAAAGTTACTGACGAATTCTAAATTGAGACTTATTTGTCTATATTAGATAAGGTGTCTTGCGAATTGGATCGACGATCTGCTTCCTGTTCGCACATCGCGAATCTTTTTGGATTTTTCACCACGGATTTTCTACAGAAAGATAAGGCAGATTTGAAGACGTACGCTCAAAAGTTGATCGACGCATATACCTAAGATATAGATAAGTCCTTCATAAATGAGCTTGATTTTTTCCAATCGTTTGTGAAAGCGGAAGCAAGACGGATCACCGATCTTCATCCCGAAAATTTATTTAAAATGATAATCGATAAAAATTCAATACCTTTTTTCCTAAATACGTTTATCAATTTAAGATTATATTTGTCAATTCCCATTGCAAACTGTGAATCGGAATGTTCCTTTTCGAAACTCGCTTTTATAAAAAAAAATCCAGTGCTGTACAACGACAGGCTATCGAGGCTGTCTATTTGCTGCATTGAAAGTGCTGTCTTAAACAGTATTGATCAAACTCTAATCATTGAAGATTTCGTCAACACCAAAATTCGAAGGAAAACCTTATATGCAACGAGTTTTACGTCTTTCTAATAGTGACGAATATTTTTATCATTATTCTCTTGATTTCCGATCTCTAGTGTTCTGGCCGCTCAAATACTGTTATGTGATATAAAAAATATGCTATGAATAAAACTGTATAAACAGTACTATCTCACAAATGTTCCCTATTCTTTCAATGCGCATAATGCCATGTTTCTTGTGCTTTTTAGATGTATTCTCATAGTTTCGCACTAGTTGCAAAAACATTGACAACTGAAACATTGAAACTGTGTAGCCCCTGGCTCCTTACATATTAAATCCAGCCCTGCCATTACAGATTTCATAAAGTAAAGGGTCATGAGAAATGAACCCATTATGGATTACTAAAATAATGTGTAATGAAACACGCAATGCATTACTTAAAGTAATGCATTATTGGCAACCCTGCTTGAAATATTACTACTGGGTCGGTTGGAAGTTTTTTATAATTTACATGAACGTGGAAAATTTCGATTTCTCTTTGCCTTAATTCTTTTTGCCACTTTCTTTTGATTAAATTTCATATTTTTTGTTAAGCACTTGGTTCTTCTTTGAAATGGAATCGAAGTTTTTTTTTAGAATGACTCGTCAGTGCAGTGCCAAAAGTAATTCAAATAAATATAAAAATAGATGAAAACGAGAATGAAATGTGAAATGCCAGAGAAGAAAGCAAAGCGTAGGGAAAAGAAGTTAAAAAAATGAGAAGAAAGAGAATGTCGACAATTCGTGTCTAGTCAGAACTATTTTCGAAAACCTCGCAGAGAATTGGAAAAGACGAAAATCGGTTTTATGCTTTTTTTGACGTTTCTTCACTCGACTCATTCACTCCTTTTCCCCTTTTCATTCACATTGACTGGAAGCTCATCAAATCGTTAATGAGAGCAAGGAGAACGATCATTACGACACTTCGTGTCAATGAGTATTCTTTCTTGGTTTATTAATTGAAGGAATAAAAAAGAAAACATTTATTCTTTCTACATGTACATGTTCTACAACTACATGTAGTCAGTATTATATTTGCTCAAAAGCTCAAAATTGTAGCTTTACGATAATCTCAAAAAATTACTTTTTTCGAACGACGACGACGAATTGAAAATTACTCTTTCAATTCGTCGTCGTTGTCGTTAGAATTTTTTTCCAAAATCTATTATTATCAGTCTTCGAATATCTAGCTTCACTATCGTCAGTCTCAATTTGTAAGACGCCTCGCTCGTTCTAGCATCGTAAGAAAACGCTGGTAGTATTTTGTTGGCTACTCCTCCTCCATCGTCTTTCTTGACTGCGAGTCGACTGCCCGAATCTAATTGACACCGTAAGATTTGCACGCACAAATGACAAACCGTCGGCTACTGTCCAGAAATATATATCCTTGCCTCTCTTCTCTTCTAATTCTAGCCCATGAAGGATTACGGAAATATATTACGCAGAATGTATTACGACTTTTGCTGATTTATTAGTTTCCAGTAACACAAAACGTAAAAAAGTGGTATTTTTCGGTGATTTTTCAGCATTTTTGGTCAATCTTTGATTTATCATATCTCCGGATCAAATGGAGGTAGAGAATCATTTTTTTCCTTTTCATCGTAATTTTATAGGGAATAAAAAAGTCCCTATGATTATGTCGGATTTTGTGATAGTTTCAGAGATAACGTGCAAAACACATAAATATATACCTATTTCTGACCTTTCCAATGCCTTCCGCTCCGAATTTAAGGTCACAAAATTGAATACTTCAAATTGAAGTGAAAATGATCCTACTCACCCAAATATTCGCGTAGTATAAATTCATTTTTTGATTTTGCTCTGGAAACGAGCCTAGAGGGCCCATGAGCGAAAACCTATACTGGGTCCTGAAAGCCCCGTAACGCTTTTTCAACAAGGGCCTTTCAAGGCAAATGAGTCGGGGTCTTTATGCCTAGTCCTGTCAGAGCCTTATCAAAAATTGAACATTTATGAAAATATTAATTTTTTATTAGAATTTAATTTCCGATCGTATTAGGGGTACCGGAAAGTAATGTCGCATATTTTTCCATAAAATCGTTCTCTTTACTAGACATGTTTACTTTGTAAAACTTGAAACATAAGTTGATCAACAAATAAGACACATCCTGAAGTCCGACGTTTGAAATTTAGAAACAGTATTCAAAATGAGTTCAGGAATATTTCGGAAAAACTGGGTCCTAAGAAAAAAACGACATTACCTTCCGGTACCCCTAATATTCGGTCATACTATACTATTTCTATTACTCTTGACTTCAATTTACGCAGAAAAAATTTTCTACCCACACCGGGATTCGATCCCATTGATCTATAGACCAAACGTACTTCTACCATTATGGTATTATGGATATCGTAGCGGTTCCGTGTGGTCAATTTACCGTATATAAAAATGTTTCTTTGAAAAACTATAAATTGATACTAATTATGGTGTATAAAATATTTTTTTTTTATACATTCGTAATAAAAAGACAGCAATTCTGATCAATGAGATAATATTTTAAGAAATTACATATTTTTAATCACTCAATCAAGCTACTCGTCGTCAGCTGTAAAGTCGATGAATTTTTCAAGCGAAGTCTGGCAGCGCTGCATACTCGCACTGTAAACATAAACTTCCTTAGCCTTTTTTGATAGCGGAACAGTTCTCGGTTATCAATAGGCTTGTGTTCGATATAACTTAACCCTTATGTACACACCTGGGTACCCGGGTGCCCACCTCGTCATATTTTTGCTTATAATTTGAATAAAAATTAAAATCTCGACCTGAGCCTTCAAATTCCCATTATTCAACTCTTTTTATAGAAGCTAAAACCACACTGGTAATTTTTTTTCAATTTTTTTAAATCTAAACTAAATGACATTAAAGTAAATGTGCTTCGCGGGCACACCCGGGTACCCACTAGATGAAAAATGATGTTTTGACTAGGGAATTAATTAATATCATCGATGAATATTTTATTGAGGTAACAGGGGTTAATAAATAAACAATTACAATAATTTTCAAGGTAAATTAGCGTATATTTACATTTATTTCGCGCAATCAATACATTTAATCGTCGATACACAGTGTTCATCGCAGACAGGCTTTTCACAAACGGCACAACATTTTCGCGTTTTCCTGCGTCCTGCGATCTACCTGTGCAGCGCTCGGAAACCCTACTTCTATCTTTTTTCATGGAAACTAAAGCGGGCCAGGGAACTTGGAAATAGCTTAGATAGTTTCTATTGATGTTTATTTAATGAAATAAATTGATTCCGAACGATTCCATTCATGTGAAAACTCAGGAATTAAGAAAAACTAGTAGTGGGCACCCGGGTACCCTGGGTGTGTAACGACGAGGTAAAAGTTGGGTGTGTCCATAAGGGTTGAAATGTTGTGACCTTGGTAAAAAAATTCATTTGCACGTCCAGGACCGCACATTTGGTGCCTTCGATAATATTTCTGTTTCAGCGTAGCCTAATATAGGTTATATCACCCCTGTCACGAATATGTAACGTTACCAGCTCACTGTAAGAATTTTTCAGCGCGGACCGATCGAACGATTAATCGAGTTTATTGAGGTTTTTCCAACTTTAACTCAAAATTTTGCAAGAACTAATTAGGTAACTCGTTTTTTTATGTTACGATATCAATCATTAATTATTGATTTATAACTGAGAATGAAAACTTTATGGCTATGTAATAATGGAATATATGTAATATATGATCGGAATAAAATCCGAAGAGTGACGTCATAAGATACCAGGTTAAAGTTACAAATTTTGGAATTTAATTTCTTATTTGAATTATCGGTAAAATGTTCCCAATTTTTTTCTGAAGAAAATAGTGAGTTTAGTCGACAACATGTTTCAAATCTGATTTCTTGTCCAATACTCGACCTTTCGCTACGACGTCCTTATCTCATTAAAAAAATTGGTTAAAAAATGTAACATACGTAGCATTCCAGAATCTTCCTACAAACAATTCAGAATGATAATCGAGGCTCCAATACTTTCATCTTATCGGGACCCGACAAGGTCCTCAATGAGTTGCCTCAAGAGTGTCATATTTTGGATAATCAAGGCTACCCTAGTGAACCCCGACTAAGTTTTCGATCGGTCGTTTTAAGGGGTCTACCCTAATTAGAATTTAAAAAAAATCGATTTTTTTTAATTGCATTTTTCGAAAGTATACATATTTAAAAGTATCATACTAAAATTTTATGATGATCCTAGCAGTCTACGTGTACTTTTGAGGGTACTTTTGACACGAAAACTTTCAAAATCCTGCTCAATACACAACCATATGGCGAAGATTTTATCGTAAAAAAGTTAGAGTGCGTCTTACACGTTGCAAAAAGAATTTTCAAGCGTGCTAGTGAAGCTAAAAAAATTCTTACACAGGCACGAAAAGCTGCAAAGAAGGACGAGAAAAAAACCCCAGCGAAAAAAAGTGCAGCACGAACAGATGTCGCGAAAAAGAAAAAAACCGTCGTTAAAAAAGTTCCGGTTGTAAAAACTCAGGATTTAACGATCAAATTAATGAAAGAACTGTCAAAAAACTATGGTTTAGCAATTCAAAGACATTCTGATTCCGTGGAAGAAATGCGCAAGGAGATCTGGGCAGGATTTTATCATAAGATTTCAACTGACAGCAATCCACAGCATTCGTACTGTTCTGAATCCTGGTGTAAATACAAGAAAGCTGTAAAAAATACTTCTGTTCATAAGTTCAAACATCCTCCTGCTCTCGCTAAAGATGTTCAAGAAGTTTTAAAACCGATCTACGATGATTTGACAACACAAGAACTACTTGAAAGATGCCTCGGCCAAAACACGCAGAATAATAACGAATCTTTCAACAACTGCGTCTGGTCAATGGCTCCCAAACACATATTTAGTGGAAAAAAATTGTTGAAATAGCGTGTCGAACAGCTTCTTGTATTTTTAAGGAGGGATTACAGCCAGTATTAAAAATCTTGGAAGTAATGGGCGTCAAAATCGGCCCGACCGCCGTGCAGTTCGTCGCTGACCGTGACAGAACACGTATACAAATTGCGAACCGCCGCAGCAGCGATGCCCCTAAGGAAGCCAGAACGAAACGAAGGCAGGCTATTTTGGATGAGAATGGGCACTATGAAGAAACTGAAGGCATAATGTATGGTGCAGGCATCGCTGATTAGACGTAAGTAAGATTTTTTCACGATTTTTCGTTAAAGAAAACTTTAAACGCGTTTTTCTCAAAATGACGTTTTTGGACGGCTTGTTGATAAAATCTCCGAAACTATTCAACTGACCCTCACCAAAATTGTACCACATTTTCTTTATGACTATAGCTATAGCGCATATCATACGAATTTTGAAATTTGGAGTGTAACTATTTTTTTTTTTTTTCAAAAAACGATGACAAAAAACGTGATTTTTCGTAGTTTTTGAAAAAATGGCCGCCGTTTTGTCATTTTTGAAAAAAACAAAAATCGTATGATATGCGCTATAGCCATTTACCTAATGAATCTAAAACCATTTTTTTCCCCAGATCATCCATTCCAGAGATTTCATCAACGGCGCACACCCATCTTTTTTTTGGACCTGTCTTCTCCCCCATTTTTGTGTACAAAAACTGAGTGAAATAAATATGAAAAAAATTTTTTTATGTATTTTAAGAGTATATTTTTTAGGCCTAACACTTTTTATATCCATATTTATAATTTATACCGGTCAAAAAAATTCGTGAAAATAGTATTTTTTTGCCCGTCTAATTAGGGTAGACCGCTTAAGACTGCTATATTTTGAATAATCACGGCGACCCTGACATTGCCCTGTCGGAGACTAACCTGGCAGTGTTGTTCAAGTCCTTAAAGGCCCGGATATACATTAGGGCTGCCCTGACTATATGACGCACGGGGAGTTTAATATCTTAATTTTTTATCATTTATTTATTGCTATAACTAGTCGATAACGGGCTCTAAAATTTTGCATACGCTTTAAATGTAGAGGAAAAGAACATGCGATTTGTCTCTAATAACTACGTTCGTAACAGTACAACTAATAGAAGATAGTATGATTCTGCGAGTACTCGGAACATAGCGTCAAATGTATTTGTCCCGAGACTTTACCGAGTTTTTTATATGAAGTCCATGAGTAGCAATACATGAAATTGTAGTTTTGTCATCGCTTTTCCGCGCTTCTGATTGGATTACTATGAAGTTATACACGCAAAGCGCGCATCTCGCGTTTGCGTTCCAGTGAAATTATCACTCTGGAGTTTTGTTCTCTGTTTTAATGTCACAATGACAGTTGGTCCGTCAACGTTCTGATGACAGCCAACTTGACGGTCGAGATTCCTGTTCGGAAATTCACGAGTGATTGCACAGAAGAGAACGAGAACTATTTCAATCATTTCTAATAAATGTATGTGCTCGGTTTAATGCATCGAGCATTGAACTCATTGCGTCGTTTAATGGTAGACCAGCTGCTTTCTCAAGTTGTTTAGATGTATATTCATATCTTTGACAGGGTTTTCAGATCCGCGTTATGGTCTCGAAGAGTGGTTTCTTGGATAGAGCAACAAATTCAGGAAACTATTTCAGGGTAGAGTTTTCAATGCGTAAATGATTTATCCTAGGATAGAGTTTTAATTCCGAGCATTTGTTTCAATATAGAATGATGGGTTCGGAAAATCGTTAGAGAACAGATTTATAATTTCGGTGAATCGTTCCACGGCTTTCAGTGTTAATCTCGAAAAATAGTTTCAGGGCAGAATTATAGTTTTGAAGAGCTGTTTCGGGATATATTTGTTCCACGATACGTTATAAAATGAGGACACTTGCAGTCTTTGAGATTAATTTCATGATGGAGCTATAATTTTTAAGAATAAAATTAAAACCGAGTTATACATTCATAGAATAGTTTCGGAATGTACTCAAGATCCAGAAAATTGTAGTTATCTGGTAAAATTATTATTCAAGAGAGTTGTTTCTCAGTAAAGTTATTTTATCGTCGTGGAGTAGCGTTCTCTACGTCGCTATTTTACAACATGTTGTATGTTTTCGATCAGAAAATTATCCATGCGGTTCTTATTTACGTACTGAACCAATCAACCAATGAAGGTGAGTCTGACTAACTTGTCCGACTCATCAAGTTGCACAAATTGAAATCTCTCTTTTTCTTTTTTTTTTTGTGGCTTTATATTTCAAAACGACGAACCGAGCGGCCCCTGCGAGGTTGTATGCCGTGCCGTGTCTTCCAACTCTCTGCGTTATAAAATGCTTCTTCCATTCCCACAGCATCGTTATCATCTCTTTCTATCTATAATAGGATCTAGAGTTACCCTGGCCGGAGTTAAAAGTTTTCGTGGAAGTGTCGTATGGCCCTGTGCCTATATGTTAATTTTGAAGCCAGCAAGAGCTCGGTATGCTAAATTCGCATAAAGTACATGGGGCATTCCAAGCCAAACCGGCCACCTCAGAACCTTTAGGTTTTCGATTTGGCTCAAATTTTTTTTAAGTTATACACATTGGAAGAAGCTCTCTTGATTTTTTTCAGAATTTTTTGTCCATCCAATAATAAGATGCGATTTTTTTTTGAAATTTCGACTTTTTTTCAGTTACCTATAACTTGCCGAAAAATGGACCTATTGAGCTTTTTTTTTTTAATTGGCGGATTTTTCCCGTACTTTTTAGAGGTATTTTTTCAAAAATTATCGGTAAGGGCCTTCTTAATTTTTCTGCAGGTTAAAGCAAAAAATCATGGATTTCACGAATTCCGACATTTTCTATTTTCTTCAAAAAATTCTCAGAAAAACCATGACCAATTTGCAGATTTTTAAGACCGGTTGCATGATGGGCAAGTTTTTCCTTATATTTTTTTCGTAGCATTGAAAAAAAAAATCTCGCTAATGACGTTTCATTTCTGCAATCAAGTGATTTAGTATGATCAGTTTCATCGATTGTAAGAATTTTTTATCGTATTTTTATCGCAATTACTAATTTTATTTCGAATAGTCCGAAAAGGCCTTTATATTTAATCATAAGTACTGTCTTATTCATAAAATACCATGCAGACAAAATTTAGTATCCATTCGATTACAATCAAAGCTGTATTTTTAAACGTTCATTAAAGATCAATCTCAGATTTTGTTGAATCAAAGATATATTCCTGAAATTGAACGATTTTTCATCATTTTAGTGAGGAACATTTATTATTATTTTTTAAAAAATAATATTTAAATAATATGAAAATATTTCGGCAAATGATCACAAGTGCGTCTTTTTACCACTAGATAATCTTTTACGCTCTGCCTGTAGCTGTTACCTTCTCTCTGTCAATAATTAAATTTAATTGCTATCAATTGGTAAGTCTGCTTTTTTGACGAATCGACGCGCCGCCTTGCGGTCATCGTTTTGCATACGAGATCGCCACACTTACAAATTACGATATACCACCTCTCACCCTAATCTATTACTAACGAAAATTTTCGACTACGTATCTGCTGGTACCGATCCCGCTAAAACGACACTATTAACCGTTGTGTTTTCCTAATTGCAGCCGCATAATTCGTGTGTGTATGGTTTTTAGAACAATTATAAGTCTGTTCTTGCTAATCGTGGCCTTTTTAAGTATAGCAGTTTAATAACCAGTCTTCGGGAATCTTTTAATTTAATTAAAGATATTGTACATTTGGGTTTTCTCGTATCATAAATGTAAACGTCAAGTATCTTACGAATTCGAGGTTATACACTGAATCAACCGGGAATTCATGTGAGACTCTTATTTTTTCATGAAAATTAATCAATGCTAAATTGATGAGATGGAATCTACTGCAGCTATTCCGATTGGCACGATCGTTGTTGCAATCCTTTTAATTTGAAGAATCATTGCAAGCGAAAAGGTTTACGATCAGCATCTGGAGATGCTCAAAAGAAATTAGGTTTAAGCAAAGACCACCTATTGTGCACTCTTTGTAGGCATAGAATGTCAGAGATTATCGATCAAAAACCAAATGAAGAATATCCTGAATATGAAAACAGTATTAATACTGATAATAGTGATGATAGTGACGGCACTGAGATTTAAAAATCGCTAGGTGAGTATAAATGAGAAAATTATAATTACTGAGGAGTTTCGGTACAATTCTATTGTTTTCAAGCAAAATTCCAACTTCGCACAGCAATAATTCGTCAAGAAGAGGAATGATCACCGTCACAATTTTTAGATAAATATTATTATTTTTTTGCGAACGTATTGATAATATTTCTTTAATATCAATTGAAATGAAAACTAAAAGTATGCATAAAATTTAATATTAAAACAAGCAACGAAGCAAAGTTCAGAGTTGGAAAAGTGAATGAAAACTCATCATTTTCGTTAAGGAATAAGTGTGTAATTAATAAACGATGAAGACGGATTATTTCATTTTTAGACACCGTAATTGCAACAGTATACTTAGTGGTTTGGCAGTTTTTGAGTAACTTATTAACATTTTTTCTCACTATTTCATTAGTAAAACTATCGTTCACCAATGACTTCAGGCATTTCACCATGTTACAAAGTGGGTTTTTTGATATTTAATTTCACAAAAACCCCCTTAAACTCTTTAAAAAATTAATTTTCCTTTCTCTATCAGGAACACTATCCTTTAGTAGTGAAGTAATGAAATCGCAGCCGAGCACTTCATCTCAAATCAGCATTGAAAGACAGTTACCTGTGGTAAATGAAGCCTTCCAACTCCGAATCGCCGATAAAATCTAAAAATTTAGGGAATGAAGAGTTTGTAATTCGCAAAGTCGATAAAATTTGTTATAATCTAAAAAGTACATTGCTTATTGCCACTGGTACTACTTCAAATCTTGAGGCGAATGACAGAGACTTTTGTAATCTCATTGAACGTCTAAAAACGAAATTCAGCGACAAAAATTCTACCCGGGCAGAAAAAATACAAATTTTGACACGGAATGCCTACGGAATGGAGTGCAAAAAAAAGTTTCGGAAGTGATGAATGCCTCAAGGCACATGGTAATTGCAGCAAAAAGACTTGCTGAAACGAAGGGTGTTCTTTCGACACTGGAATCGAAATTAGGTAGTTGAAATATAAAGTTCGATTATCGTTAGAACAAGAGTTGCGGTAGCGGCTTGACGCCAAGTACTAAAAAAAAAAAAAACAATAGCGCGAGCTCTGTCGCAATCTTATATATTGTTTACGAATTTTCTTTCCCTTAAATTTTGAATTTTCCCAGGCCGGTTCCTTCCTGATGACGTGAAATCGAGAGTTTTTGATTTTTACACTGACGATGAGGTGAGCGTAAATATGCCAGGTACAAAAGATTATGTCTCAATTCGGGATGATAATGGAGAGCGAGTGCATATTCAGAAGCGTCTCATCCTTCCTAACTTGAAAGAATTGTATCAATGCTTCCGGGAAGAATATCCCGGACGAAAGAGTAGGCTTTTCGAAGTTTGTTTCACTTCGACCTAAAAATTGTATACTAACAGGAACAAGTGGGACGCATACCATCTGTGTTTGTGCAATGCATCAAAGCATAAAACTTATGATGCTCGGTAAACATTCAATAAGTATTTCTGAAATCATTTTGATTGATTTGATCTTTATGATATTGAGTTATTGATTTCATTTTAGGTGCCGATTTCAAGTCAGTAACCCAGTATTCAATGGAGCTGCTATATCATTACAATGATTATTTGAAATTGATTATGTGTGAATCTCCATCACCTAAATGCTACTTTGAAGAATGTAGTACTTACCCGAGAATAGAAAAATTGAAGAACACTTTGACTGAGATTTTCGATCAAAATAATATCGATGAAATAACTTACAAGCACTGGATCACATAATCACGTACGAGGCTTGAAACTGTTGTAAAATCTTCCGAAGACTTCATCAATGAATTTTGTACGAAGTTAAAAGTTCTTTTACTGCACTCTTATATTGCTAAAGAACAGGCGAGTTTTATGAAGTCGTTGAAAAATTCATTAAAACAAGTTGAATTCCTCGTCGTTTGCGACTTTGCAGAAAATTATGCTTTCATTGTACAAAATGCTGCAACAGGTTTTCACTGGAACAACAACTCGTCAACTGTTTATCCTGTAGTAATTTATTTCAGAGGGAACAATGAACTGACGCACAAAAGCCTGGTCATAATTTCTGAAGTTAACAATCACGATTCCGTTGCTGTATACGTTTTTTTTAAAATTGTCACGGATTTTGTGAAAAACATTTCCAGCCAAGCCCGAAAAATTTATTATTTTTCTGATGGAGCGCCCCAGCAATTTAAAAATTTCAAAAATTTTCTCAACTTATATTACCACAAGGGTGATTTTGGAATCTCATCGGAATGGCATTTTTTTGCCACTGCGCATGGCAAAGGCCGAGGGGCTGCTCACTCGCTAATTCCGTGGCTCGTCGATTTCCAAAAGAAATCGATTTCTTGTGATTTCGACTACGATTTTCACGATTTCTGAATCCATGAGATTACTTGTGATTTCGTGTGATTTATGCTGATTCTAACGATTACGAGTGATTTCTAAATTTAAAAAATCACTGATTTCTAGACTGAAAAACATTGATTAATTATTATAGATTAACAATAATTATTTTATGGTTAGGGATACGTGGATACTCCATCAATAACACAGTAGACAAAGAGATGCTTATTACCCTGCTTAGAAAATCCGATAGATATCGATTGAAACCGATAGGAACCCATAAAAATTCAGTTGCAATGAATGGATCAATAGGAGAGCGATATGTCCTCCGATTGGAAGTCAATCGGTATCAATGGGTTTGAATCAGCCTGTATCATTAACCGAAATGAATTGGAAATAAGGCATTAAATGGAGTACTTAATAGGAAATATACTTATTGACTGTACTATGAGTTTTTTGAAAAGGAAAATTCCGATACATTTCCAATTCAAATTCTGAATCGGTCGCAATAGGAAAATTCTGCGATAGGTTTTTTATGAGATCCAATCAGAAATGAATGGGAAACGGTGTGTCAAAAATTGCATGCACTGTCAATCGGAATGTATGGAAAATTCACATTAAATAGAATATCTAATGGGAAATAGTCGAATTGACAAGTTTATGGGATTGAATGAGATTCCTGAAAAGGTGAATTTCAACTCGATTCCAATTTAAATATTGAATCGGTTGCAATAGGAATATTCCGTGATACGATTTTCATGGGATCCAATCGGAAATAAATAGGAAGCGGTGTATAGAAAACTGCATGAACTGTCAATCGGAATGTATGGGAAATTTCGTATTAAATAGAATATCTAATGAGAAATAGTCTAGTTGACAATTTTATGGGTTTGAATAATTTTTATGAGATCCTATCGGAAATGAATGGAAAGCGGTGTATCGAAAATTGCATACACTGTCAATCGGAATCTATAGGAACATTTGTAATAAATAGAATATCTAATGGGAAATCGTCCAATTGACAAGTTTATGGGTTTGAATGAGTTTCGTGAAATGGTGAATTCCAAATCGATTCCAATTTAAATACTGATTCGGTTGCAATAGGAATATTGCGTGATACGATTTTTATAAGATCCAATCGAAAGTGAATAGGAAGCTGTATATATCTATCTGAAATACTGAATCGGTTGCAATAGGAATATTGCGTGATACGATTTTTATAAGATCCAATCGGAAGTGAATAGGAAGCGGTGTATATATACACCGAATAGGAAGCGGTGTATATATACACCGCTTCCTATTCACTTCCGCTTATAAAAATCGTATCACGCAATATTCCTATTGCACCCGATCCAGTATTTAAATTGGAATCGATTTGGAATTCACCATTTTACGAAACTCATTCAAAATCATAAACTTATCAATTGAACGATTTCCCATTAGATATTCTATTTAATACGAAATTTCCTATAGACTCCATAGTTTTCTATAGAAAACTGCATGAACTGTCAATCGGAATACACGGGAAATTTCGTATTAAATAGAATATCTAATGGGAAATAGTCTAATTGACAATTTCATGGGTTCGAATGAGTTTCTTGAAAAGACGAATTCCAACTCGATTCCAATGTAAATATTGAATCGGTTGTAATAGGAATATTCCGTGATAATCCGTGATTTTCATAGGATCCAATCGTAAATAAATAGAAAGCGGTGTATCTTTCTATAGGAGGTGACTAAAATAAAAGTGGAATTTTCCCATTACTTCCTATCACATTTCAATAAGACAAGACTCATTATTTCCGAATGCTACACTGTAAAAAAAAAATTATTTGATCCAAGTAATCCAAATTAATCGAGTTCAATTTACTGAACGCAAGTAGATTTTTCTTTGCCATAAATAAAAATAGACATTGCGACAAGTAAATCATTTTTTTGATGACATTTATTTGGTCCCAATAATCTAATTCATTCATATATTGTTTTAATATTGTAAATATTGTTTTACAGATCATGCATTGGCTTTTCTTACTCCATGCTGGACTTGAGATTTATGTATCATTTTTTAACTTCAAGTTCTCATGTAGAGGATGGTGTAATACGTAGCGTCCGTGCTGGTTAGGTCATAGATGGGTAGGTAGGTCGGATCGAATCCCCGTGTAGGTAGGGAAATTTTTCCGTGAAAATGAATGTCAGGAGTGATAGGCATATTAAAATGTGATCAATAATAAAAAATATGAATTTTTAGTTAAAAAAAAAATGATTTTTTGTTTTCAGTAACCCGTTCATTTCGATCTTGCAACTGTGCATTTCTCTAAATAATTTTGTAATTGCCTTTACTAACCATGATGTTTCGATCAAAGATATATTTACTTCATGCGAGTACTGGATTACTGGATAATATACAAATAAATAATTTACTTCGTTCAAGTAAATTTTTTTTGGAGCCAGAAATTCTTTTTGACAATTTAAAGCAATCTCATAATTCCAATTCGTTTTTCCTTGCTTTAAGTGTTTTTACCGATTCATTCCCATTGAGGAAGTCTATGGCATTGGAACAGTTGAATAGGGTTCTCTCCCATTGAAAAAGTCTATCGGAAAGGGGCATTTGAATAGGTTATTTCCTGGACAAATAACACCGTTGATTCGGATTCATTTTTTTCTATGGGTTTCAATAGGATTTTCTAAGCAGGGTACACAAAGAGATGATTATTGTACCAAGAGAGATCTGTCACAAGCAAACATCGACTTTGTTCGCTTGAAGAGGGGATTAGCGATTCCTAGTGATTCCCGAAATCCTGTGATTTCTTTGCGATTTCCCACGATTTCCTATATACTTTGAGAAATGATAAGAAAAACAGGAATCATGTGACTCCCGCGATTTCCAGCGACTTCTGGCGATTGCCTATCTGATTTTTGATAAAATGGTTCAAAGATTTCCTAAGTGAGCAGCCCCTCGGCAAAGGCCCTTGCGATGGCATTGGTGGGACTGTGAAGAGGATGGCAGCACGAGCGAGTCTACAATTGCGATGAGCAAATAATCACTTCACGCGGATTGTATGAGTGGGCTACCAAACCGAACAATCTTCCGAATATCACCGCTAAATTCTCGACGAAAAACGATTATCCTGCTGCTGAGAACAAGTTGAATGATCGATTCAAAAGTACGTCAACGATCAAAGGAACTCAAAAACTCCATTGCGTTACACCAAACAAAGATGGTACTCTTATGGTAAAAAATTACTCCAACTCAGAAGAATTCTGAGTATGTAAACTCTTCAATCGTCAAAGAAAATAAATTAATTAAAAAAATAAATTTCGGTTGTGAAAGAAAACACGCAAATTCGGTTGTTATTCATTCTGTTGACGACCTTACAATTTCTTACTTTTCATTAATGAATATATGTCAAAAAAAATTTTTTCAACCAAAACAAAAAACAATTATTTTTTCAAAAATATGAAAAAAATACAAGGAAAAATTCGCCCATCATGTAACCGGTCTTAAAAGTCTTTAAATTGGTCATGGTTTTTCTGAGAATTTTTTGAAGAAAATAAAAAATGTCGGAATTCGTGAAATCCAAGATCTTTTGCTTTAACCTGCAGAAAAATTGAGAGGCCCTTACCGATAATTTTTGAAAAAATACCTTTAAAAAGTACGGGAAAGATTCTCCGATTAAAGAAAAAAAGCTCAATAGGTCCATTTTGCGGCAAGTTATAAGTAATTGAAAAAAAAGTCGAAATTTCTAAAAAAAATCGCATCTTATTATTGGATGGACAAAAAATTCTAAAAAAAATCAAGAGAGCTTCTTCCAATGTGTATAACAACTAAAAAATTTTTGAGCCAAATCGAAAACTTAAATGTTCTGAAGTGGCCGGTTTGGCGAGGAATGCCTCATATGCTTATTTACGATTGTGTATCATATACAGTGACCAATTCGGTAACGTCATTTTTGCACCCAATCCAAAGTACTTCTATCACAAAGGTCTAACAATAAGTATGCGATTTTTTTTTGCGAATATTACACCTCGTGAAAAAAATAAGAAAAAATAGGCTCATAGAGGAGAATAAAATTCTTGCTTTCATTCATCCGTTATATCAGAAGTGTCACATTTTATTTGATTAAGGTTTCCTGTGCTATTTTTCAAGATAACCATTCCTCCCATATCCTAGTTTAATATTTGCCGGGATAAAAACAAAAATAATTTTAATGATTGTATGAACTTATCTGTAACTGGGGTTCGATTCTAATTAAATGCCACAACTCTTGTGAACAGATCGAATATGTACTATCCCCGTCTGTCACCCGGTATAAAACAAGCTTGAATGAAAAACGAAAACTTTTTGGTAGCGAACTGTTGTCACGACACCAACCATCTACTGCAAATTTTTAGTCTTTGATAGAACTGCCTCAACAATTCTCTATTTATAACGAGCAATAGATAAAGATAACAGTAGTAGGAAGGGATAGGCGTTGTTCACAATTTCGATAGAATTTTACTTACAGGTAAGTTCGTTTAGTCGGTAAATTTTATTTCACACCTCTTCTTTGAAATGAAACATGTAAAGGAGTATATGACAGCAGATCGTCGAGTTTAACCGACTCATATGTTACGTACACCTCAATGCAAATGACAGCTCTTGTAGTGGAAGTGAGCTATATCAAGAAATTCTTGTTTTTGCTTTAAATTTGTGATATAATAGGTGACAGGCGGGTGTTACTACATGTTGCATCCAGGGAGAGGCATGAAATACAATAACGTTACGTAAAAACCGATTCAATTTAGCTATTAGGCCAGTCAATAGAGCATTTAACTTCTTAAAAAATCTAAGAGGATTGCGACTAGTGCCAATCGCTTCAAATTGTGATTCTAGACGACCAAAATTTTGTGCCATCTGTGCAGTTGCGTTTTATTAAACAATAGGCAAAAAACCATGGGGAAAACCCCTTTTTTAAAACTATTTCGCGAATATCAATGAAACGTCGCGGGTTCTGAAAAAAACTATTGATTCATCTTTTGTAGAGGATAATATATCCTACAAAATGGTTTTGGGAAATTTTGACGGAAAAATCAATATTAATCCAGCACCGCAGTAGCGGCTTGACGCCAAGTATTAAAAAGAAGCCAGCGCGATTAAGGCAGGATTTTACTTTGAGCGCTCGAAAAAAGCTATTTTTGTGAATTTTTTATAAGATTATTAATAAAGATATTGATGTAAGGTTTGTTAGGCTTAATGAATACACTCTTGAAATACATTAAAATTTTTTTTTCATTTATTATATGCATTTTTTATACACAAAAACGTCATTCAAATACAATGCTTCGATTAGTAGGTGGGTCTGCGCTGGTGTTAAAATCTTGAAAATGGGCCATCTAAAACGGAAAAATTAAAAAGTTTTAGGTTCAATATAACTCTAGCAACCGACTGAACTGGAATTTTTAATGTACATGCAAAAATAATAAAATGGCAGCGAAAAAAAATTGTATTTTTTTCACTGTTTTTTGCAACAAAAGTATAGTAAAAATCAAAATTTTAATATAATTTTAGTTCAGTCGGTTGATATAGGTGTACAGAATACGTGGTTAAAATTTCGATACAATCGGTTTAGTAGTTTTGGAAATTTTAGCACCGAGCGGTGTAAAAACGTGGTTTTGAGAAAAACGCGTTTAAAGTTTTTTTAAGGTCGTACATACGCAACATGGTCTGAGACCGAAAGTTTTGATATTCCAAACTAATATTGTTTAGATTATCCTACACGTATTGGTAAAATTTCAATTATATTGATCATCCAGTTATCGAGATATTTGCTTTTGAAATTACCATTTTTAACACGCGTTGCATAAGGCAAACCCTGTAATATATCAAATTTCTATTAATATAAAAAAACGGGGAGACAGAAACCAATGAAAAACTGTGCAATCATAAATAGGCATTGTATGATTACGGTCAAAACAAATTATCACTTTTTATTATAAACTTTCCGAGTTATGAGGATTTAAAGTACGAAATGCGTGACAAAATTTGTTCGGCTGGGTCTGTCTGACAATGCATAGCCTGTCAATGACGTGAAAAAGTAAGGTTAAGAGGATGCGAGTAGGACAGGTCTCGCTAAAAGTTTTCGACCGCAGGAAACTGGACTACTCAAAAAATTGATACTGTTTTATTTACAGTGTTAAATTTGGAATTTTAAATGGTTAAATATTTTACGGATGTAAATCGAGAATAGGTCATTTCTTCACTTTTTTAAAATTATTGCTCATTGTCAAATCTGAAAAGTAGATTTACTTTTGAATGGGACTGTCTCGACTGTTCTACCTTAAATGAAAAATCACAAAAAAAAATGACTTACGCTTAATCAACGATACCTGCACCATACAAAATGCCTTCTGACTGTTCCAGAAGATCATTTTCTTCCAATCTAGCCTATTTCCGCTCCGTTCTGCTCTCCTTGGAAGCCTCGGTCGAGCGGCGGTTCTCTCTGACTATGCGTTCCTGGTCGTGCATACTGACATACTGAACGGCGGTTTCGCCGATTCCAACACCCATCACCGCAATAATTTTCAAAATTGGTTGAAATCCTTCATTGAAGATACATGCTGCAGTGAGACACGCAATTTTGATAATTTTTTTCCATTGTAAATGTGCTTAGGTGCCATACTCCAAACTGTGGAGTTGAAAAAATCATTATTATTCTGACAAGGAAACCTTCCCAGGTGTACCCCGCCGATTTTGTTCCGCTTGGAGTATGTTATTCTACATTGAAATCTAAGAGACACCAATTTTTTCTTTTTTGCGGAAACTCATATTTAAGGGGTGAAACACACCCCTAAAGTTGAGGTCTCCTAGGGGAGGTTGTTCAGTTCCATATATATGCAGACAATAGGGCAAAATCAAACCAATTGCATTCAATGCTTCATAAAAAGTTATGACTACTCGATTTTTTTCAGCCCCGAGGGGGTGAATAAGCCGAAGTTATAGGGGTTGAAAATTAAAAACGTTATAACAAACAGAATAACAAACGTTATAACGTTATAACAAACGTTATAACGTTATAACAAACAGAATATGCTCGATATGGAAGTGAAAAAAATTGCATAATTAACAGTTTCAAAAGTTAAGAGATACACGTTTTTGCGTTTTTTGAAAAAATGCATCCTTAAGGGTGTACTACCCTTACATCCGAATACCTTTAATTTCTGTAGATACGTATTTTTTTAAGTATCTATCTGCTAGAAAATATTCTTTTGGATATATTAATATATTTTGGATATATTAATGGATGTAAGATTGTTATCAACATAAAAAAAAAAATCCCTTGAAAAAAATTGTTTTAATAAAAAAATTGCGATTTCGTCTTCGTTATATATAATAATCGTTACAACATATGATTTAGACATCGCAGATAATGAAAATTCTTTTCAATCACATTGTCACCATATTAATATTTCTAGTTATTGTATCATTGTTTTTATTATATTTTATATGCTGTATTTTGTACAGATGTATTTTTGATTGACAAATGAAATTATTCATTATATTCGTTGCAATAGTGGAAATCGTCAAAAAAGTGTTGGAAACATAATGATTTTTTACACGATGAACACCTAACAACAGCAATAATTTGACATACGGGTACATCACAATGCGCTTTGCAAGTTTTAAAACTAAAATCTACAGGATTTTCAAAATTCTTCGGTCGCCATTCATTATAACCGCTTTTGAACCATGAATACCTAAATAAGTTTACATATCGTGGAGATGATAATTGGTTGTGAACAAGTGACTGAAGCTTAATTATATTATTTCGTAAATGCAAATTTAAATCATAATCCATTAATATGACATTGTCAGAAAAATGTTTCACATAATTTTTCCATATCCTGAAGTCAAAAACATCCAAACGTTGAATCTTTCCCGTTGTACCCTGCAGTATTTTTCTTAATTTTATATTTTTATCCCGAGGTTTCGCTTCGTCAACAGCTCCAGGGCAATGTCCAGTCCAGGAGTCAATTAATAAAATACTGTTTGAACCAACTTGGGGGAAGAAGACATTTTGTAGCCAGGTTTTAAAATGTTCTGAAAGTATGAATTAATTTTTCAATTTGCTTCGTTGCAAGAAATAAACAGTATCTTATGTGTCAATATAAGGAATTCTCTAAAAAAATAATTTTTATTATTGCCTGAAGTGAGTTTTCCAGATTTCGATACTTCTATGTAAACGTTTTCTGGTCTGAATAGTGACGATTCCACTATTGGACCAAATTTACCACTTGGTTCTTTCAAAACCAGGAATAGCGGAGAAAGAAGCCTTCCGTCACCTGCTATAGTGGGCTGAATCGTATAACTATGTGTTGTAGAAGCAATTGATTGTACAAGGCATTCAACTTGTTTCTCTCCTTCAACCGCTAATGTTCTTCCAGAATGCATTTCTAATTGGAAACCACTTTGGTCCGAATTGTAGACGTTCGCTAACCCATATTCTTCTAGATCGTTCTTCACTTCAGAAACAAATTGTTCAGCAAGCTTTTGCAGATTGTCTGCATTTTCAATACTTTTTTGTGATAAATTTACTAATTTTTCTGGAAACAATCCTATGAGCTTTCTTAAATGAGTGTACCCACTTGTCTGACGCCTTAAAACGGACATCTTCATGACCGATTTCTTTTTGTGCTTGCATTGCCCATTTTTTCAAGTCGATGTCATGTACCATAAGACCAGCATCAACGGCAGCTTTAAAATTGGCTAAAGTGTACTCGCAAATTCTAGCTATTTTTTCTTTATAAGTTCCACCTTTATTTAAATATTTAGCCCATCTTTTTAATTGAGTCACTAACTGTACTTCTCTAAATTTTTGTTTAACCCTTGATAGGCTCAAATTTTTAGTTTTGCCACTTCTCCAATAGTTGACTGCCCTCGATTTATACTCGTATGAAACAGATTCATCATCAGTAGTGCAAACATCCGGGGGTAGTACCGGATCATTGATTGCCGATCCCCATTCTTCGTCTTCTACTATTTTCATATCCCAATCTTTGTAAGGTTCTTGGAAATATAATGAATCTTCTACGATTGTTTCGACGCCCATGTAATCTTGCATAGCATTCGTTAATATATTTTCAATGCTTCCTTTTAATTGTATTTCATCATTATTTATAGGGCTTTCAGGTATATTTACGGCTTGAAAATGCGCCAAAACTAATCGTATCACATTAAGCGGATTCACTTTCATTTTTGATAATAAATACACTTGATTTCTTAACTTATGGAACTTTTAACAAGTTTTGATTGCAAACAAAACACAGAGTTATATACGCCTTTGATTGTTAATATTATTTTATCACGAGATAAATTCCTTCTAACTCGCACTTATCGAATTGAAGCAATTTCTGAAGAACGCGACTTATAAGCGTAGCACAGGCCATCATATGTCAAATAAGAGAGGCAGAGGCAGATAACAGTTATATATTTCTTATCAACGTATTTTGAAACTTCTTTCAATGATAGGTGAAGTAGAATATCAACTCGAAGAATTAGATAGCTAATAAGCAGGGCTAACGAACACATACAAAGTAAGGTTCGAAATGATAAAACATATCAGTTCATTTACTGCTATGGGATTGTAACAACAATCATCACGTGTATAACAAACTTCTTTTTCTCTAACAAAACGAGAACGAATTTAGCCTATTTGTTCAACAGTTTTTTGATAATAAAAAATAAAGAAATAAAAATAAAAATAAACCCTCCATAGCAAAATAGTGACACAGATGCAAATTAATAATCTTTTTAAAATTTTGTTTCCGACAATAATTACGGCTAGAATTGTGCACATCGTTTTTTTATAGGACATTTTCAATAATATAAAAAAAACAGTGTAAAAAATGAAAATAACATCAAGAATTCATCCTCTATTCTTTAAGAGTGATTTAATGAAACATCAAAAACTCGGTTGAAACAAAATCGCGAAAAAAGCTACTTTTCGATCTCTCAAGAAAAGAATTTTCATTATCTGCAATGCCTGAATCATATGTTCTATCGATTATTTTCAAGGGATTTTTTTTTATGTTGATAACAATCTTTTTAAACAATTTCACGATATGTTCTATATCCAAAAGAATATTTTCTAGCAGATAGATACTTAAAAAAATACGTATCTACAGAAATTAAAGGTATTCGGATGTAAGGGTAGTACACCCTTAAGGATGCATTTTTTCAAAAAACGCAAAAACATGTATCTCTTAACTTTTGAAACTGTTAATTATGCAATTTTTTTCACTTCCATATCGAGCATATTTTGTTTGTTATAACGTTTTTTTAATTTTCAACCCCTATAACTTCGGCTTATTCATCCCCTCAGGGCTGAAAAAAATCGAGTAGTCATAACTTTTTATGAAGCATTGAATGCAATTGGTTTGATTTTGCCCCCTTGTCTGCATATATATGGAACTGAACAACCTCCCCTAGGAGACCTCAACTTTAGGGGTGTGTTTCACCCCTTAAATATGAGTTTCCGCAAAAAAGAAAAAATAGGTATCTCTTAGATTTCAATGTAGAATAACATACTCCAAGCGGAACAAAATCGGCGGGGTACACCTGGGAAGGTTTCCTTGTGAGTATTTCCACCTAAGCATCTTTCAAGCAACTCCTGTTTGGTTAGATCTTCGTAGATGGGTTTGAGAACTTCTTGCATGTCTTCAGCAAGTGGAGGAGGGTGTTTAAAGTCTTTTTAAAGTCTTGTTCGCTTCGGCTTTACGATATTTGCACCAGCCTGTCTGCTTCAGCCGGACAGTACGTATGCTGCGGAGCGTGCTCAGATAGTTAAGTTTGAGAGGCGGAAAAGTACAGTTAGACTGCTTGGATCGTTCCAAAATTTTGAGAGAATATTCTTGAATGTATTTACTTTCCAAAAATGTAAAAACATCGATTTTTTTAAAGTTCCAAAGTAGAATCCTGCCTTAAGATATACGCCATTAAGATCGGAGTACGCCGTAGTGTTTTCCCCAAGATTCCGTCACCTTCAGTTTTAAGGCCTTACATACGTCCAGAATTTTCAAAAAATCGATTTTTTTTTTTACAGATTATTATTCTCTATAGTTTTAGGCGTATTTCTGTGTAAGTCGATTGTACAAATTCCCCATAGATCGAAAGTTATTATAGAAAACGCGACTGCCCAACGAGAGTCTGATGCGCGCATGTAGATGTCCCTTGTTTGAGGCAGCTGGCCTTTACCCTCGGAGCCTTTTAGCGTATCGGTTCTTTTGTTATCCTACGGTATGTATAGGAATGTTTATAAAGCATTATGAGAATATATTCAGATTTCTGAAATTGAAGGTTAGTTCTCTTTGATCGTTCGAAGCGAGCAGTTGTGTGTCGTATTTGTGATTTTCGAAAATGTTAAAACGGCGCAGTCTAGATCGTAAAGGCAGTAAAAGTGAACGATGTTCACGTCCTAAAAAGAAGAAGCCTCCTCAGAGGCCAGATAAAATGGAGAGTGAAACAAAATACACTAGTTCTGCTGCAAAAAAATTATCAGGACAATTAAATGAGGTTTCATTCGATTCTACCTTCTCATACTGTATTTTACAGTTTACTGCGGTTTTTGCAGCTATTTCGGAGTGTGTGGTCTGTCGTACATGTGGTGGCGATATTAAATTTTTAAAAGCAAGTCCCTGTGGACTTGGTTTCAAATTGAATGTTTTTTGTACAAAGTGTGACGATAATATCCAGAGTGTTTTTTCATCGCCTTTGATAAACACTGCATACGAGATAAATCGACGCTTCACATTCGCTTTCCGACTGTTAGGAAAAGGATTGAAGGCAATGCAGCTTTTTTGTGGTGTCATGGATTTAGCATCATGCTTTATTAAGAATAAAAAGATTACTTGGAATAACAATTGGATACGAGGGGTACCACTATTGTCTTGGAGAAAATGCGAACCGGCTAAAACACGCACGAATCAATGCTACTAAAGCAACAAAAGGGGCCAGAACAACTCGTCGATTGGAAAAAAATAAACAACAACAATTGTTTACTGACAAGGAAGGCATACAATATGAAGCTGGAATGGGAGATTAAACGTAAGTAAAAAAAATAAATTAAAAAATTCATTAAGTTCTTGCTTTAGCTGCGCGCGACCTCGAGCGAAACGCACCTGAAACTTTAAATGCATTTTTCTCAAAACTACTTTTTCTGGCACGGTCTGCATGATAACTCATACAGTCTTTAATATTTTTTGATGCTTTTTTTTTAAATATTCGAAATTGTTTTCTCTATAGTCTGTCAAGTCGCATTTTTGATATTGTGATTAAAAAATTTTATAAACATAATTAAAGTGTGACATTTATGACACAAAATGCACACTTTTTTTTAAACTGCCGTAAATTGCCAAAATTTTTCGAATTTCAAAAATCCGGCTCAACAGACTATAACTACAACTTTATTTTACAAGAATATTTTTACGTTTTGCAGATCCATCAGCATTTCAAGAAGAAATGATGCAGACCGTGGAGCAACTTTTTTTTCATAGTGCTTCGGGAAACGTGATTTTTTATGTTGTAATTTTTGAAAAAAAAAATGAAATAAATTTTTTTATAAAGTTTAAGTACTAATAAACAATGTGTAAAAATTATTTTTATTAATTTCTATTGCTATCTCTTCTAAAAACAGTTTTTCTTTTAGCGCGTTTTAGACGCTGCTGGACGTATGTAAGGCCTTAAACAAACTAATTTCTCCATAGGTTCTTGTAAGGCGATCGCTCTGAAAAAAATATGAGTTATCCTGGAGCAACATAACAACATTTAACGGCCCCAACAAATTTTAGTGCCCCAATTGTTTATAATATTGGTATGTGAATTTTTTTCCGTTGTTTTTTCATTAAAACGTTGATTTTTTAGACAAAAAGGGATTGGACGCGAGTTTTTCAACTTTTATCGTGTAGACGGGGGTAAATCTGCTACGAAAAAGCTCTCTTGACATTTTTTGTCGCACGTTGATACTATTGGTTATTGTTGTGTAAAAGTGGGGGAGGACATAAATTCGCGAATCAATCAGACCCACGCGAGCTTTCGCAACACCTGTCAGGTAAATCGAAAAAAGTACGATGAAGGGAACAATAATAAGTGAAGAAAAAAAATGTCCAACTAATTTTTCTATTGTTTATTTGTTGTGCTTAAGCTGCACAAAAATTGTGGCCTTTGAAAATATCCATATAGGAAAGTATTGATACTCCTATGAAAACGTGTCCAAAGAAAATTTTTTTACCGTTGTTATTAACAATTTAAAAGTTTTCGATTTTTTTTACTGGAAAATAATGGCTCAGGAGTGTTTTTTCTTCCAAAAATATGTTGCTAGTATCATCAACAGTATTTGAAAATTTTTCCGACCCGAAAAATTCAATTAATAATCGTCATTGCAGTAATTGTTATTAACATCCATTTTGTTAATATTCGATTATCATTCTGAAAATTTAATGGAATAATCTTCGCACATCCCTCTTGACGATTCCGCTGAAATTTTTTTTTCCCAATTCTTTCAACAATTTGTTAATAAAAAATTTTCCAATTTTTTTTTTCACCGGGAAAAATTATCACTATTTTTTTGTCATTGCGCTGACAACGAATCCGCAAAAACATAATATTTTTTCCAACTTTTTAACGACTTTTAACAATTTGTTTATGAAAAATTTTGCAATTTTTGTTTTCTTTAACCGGAAAAAATTTTTACTGTAATCTTGTTTTTCGCCTATTATTTAAAATATATCGACTGCCCAGCTGGCACAAAATTTTTAGTTCTATAAAATTACAATCTGAAGCGATTGGCACCAGTCGCATTGGTCCTATATTTTTTTTAAAGTTCGGCCCCTAAATTGTATAGGTTTCCTGGCCTATAGTGGTTTTTGTTTTGGTTAACATGATCCATTAGTAGTTACCTACCACTTTACTAGCGGTTTTAGCTTGGGTTAAAATGACCCTATGGTCGTAGGCTATTGGTGGTAGGCCATTCGGCCATTTGGACCCAGTGTGTCATTTCGACCGAGGCCCAACCTGCCACCGCCATTAGTGACCAAGTAACCCTTGGTTAGTACCATTAGGTTTGGCTGCGGCAACCATGGCGATTCTTTATTGCCACGATGAAGACTACCTTGTCTAAAAATTTCAGCTTCTCAGGACTACTTTGATTATTTGCTGCCGTCACTCCGCCTATTAGATGGAATTCAGCTCCAGATTTGGGATGAAAATTCAATTCTATGATATGATGTTGAAGCCCGCATAGTCGGAATGCAACAACATTTCTTATTTTTTCACTGGTGCGTAAAATTAAGCTATAACTTCGGACCACGAAAATCGAGCAGATTTTCTTTAATATCCGAAAGCTTAATCTTCAACAAGAATTGATATATATTCGACGAAGAAAGCTTTTTTCTTTACGTTTCAACGATGCGAAATTCTATATTGTTAAACTACATCATAATTGCAATGACTGTGATGGTTACGTGATCCATGTATGGCTCTGGTGATCTCCTAAGTTGAGCTATATCTAAGCCAGTATTTGAATGGGTGAACGTATAGCCATGCACCGTCTCGTGCATACATCACTGAACGTAATTCTGTTTTTTTTTAAGTTTTTGATAGACCTAATCACCTGCAGAAACGTTCATTTCATATAAATTGAAAGCTTATTAGTGCTGATAACACTAAAAAATTCTGTTCTGCACTTACACCCTGTATATTAAGAAATTGAAAAAAATTACATAAACAGATCGTGGTTAAGGCGGTACCATATAGATAGAAAAATTGCAGCACGTCTCTGGTTTAAACAACATACAAAGGTCCACGAAGAAAACGAGGACGAAATTTCAAATAAATAGTCCTAGAAATCCAGAGGATTAATGCTAAAATAACATAGTATTTTAAGGACAGTACCGAATTTTAATACTTATTCAATAGTCTGAATAAAAAAGTTTTATCCGACATAGTAAAAATGCTGTCATTCATATAGCCTTATTTGCTATTAGGCATACTGGTTTTTGGGGTATACACATGCATCTCTCACAATGGGCATAGTAAAAAATCGATATACTCGAGGCAAATTTTGTCATTACAGCGTTAGAATGTATATAGTGACATAGTAAATTTTGTCATTATGGCATCAGAATGTATATTTTCTGACATCGTATTAAATTTTTTTTTTCATCGTTTTACTGTTGCAGCCAATTTTTTAACGGGGTCATCCCATGTGACAGCTATTTTTTTTGCTTTTTTTGGGAATTTTTTTTTTTATGAACCATTAAAACACACTATCTTTGAATTTTTACCACACATTTATTAACATTTTTACAGTCCCTCAGAATTTTATCAAACAAAAATAACGAGTAGAATTAACTTTACACCGTTTGGAAGACACTCATGTGTTGGTTGATGGCCGCCATGATTCCGGAGGTTTTGCTCATCTAAAATCAAAAAATCAAACGGCATTTTGATTTGTAGACCTGAGGCTATCGCTGGAACTAGAACCAAGTAAAAACGTCGAAAATTGAATTGTTGGCACGGTTTTAAATGTTAAGTTCCAAGTTTCGTCGTTTTTTTCGACTTTTAAAACCGTGCCAAAAATTCAGTTTTCAATATTTTTACTTTACTCTAGTTCCAGCGATAGTCCCAGGTCTACAAATTGAAATGCCGTTTGATTTTTTGATTTCAGATGAGCAAAATCTCCGGAATCATTGCAGCCGTCAACCAACACATGAGTGTCTTCCAAACGGTGTAAAGTCGATTCAATTCGTTATTCTTGTTTGATAAAATTTTGAGGGACTGTAAAAATGTTAATAAATGTGTGGTAAAAATTCAAAGATATTGTGTTTTAATGGTTCATCAAAAAAAATTCCCAAAAAAGCGAAAAAAAATAGCTGTCACAAGGGATGACCCCGTTAATTGGCTAAAAAATGTTTATAAACTGATTGCTGTACTTTTCATATTAACGTTTAGAAAAAAAATTGTAGGGGCTCTGTTTAATAAATAAAATTATTTATTTAGTCACTGTTCAATAGTTTATTAGCACACTTTATTTTCCCACTATCACTCTTCTATCCTTAATAATAAAAGTCACTCTTTACTCGTCTATCTATCTATCTATAAACGCTACTCTAACCAAAATTTCAAATCGACCGCGATCTTTATAACCTCACGACTATTAAGAAAGAATATTGGTCAGCTGTCATATGCACGATCGATCGAATGTCACCAGAATTTTCACCAATATCACTAGTATCACTAGACAGCGACTACGCAAAAAACAGTTGAGCATCAAAAATGTGTGCGAAAAAATGCTCAAGTTTTCAGAGTAACGATTAAAAAAAAATTAATATTATCAATACGCTTTAAGCTACGAGGTTCTAATTAGTCGCGATCGAAAGAAAAATAAAAATAAAAAATACGTGAACTTGAATAGTCTTCCAAAACGCTGTTATTTAATAAATATTAAAGAAACAATTTTTGAAAACAGGTAGAATCGTGCTGCTTACTGTAAAAGTGTCTTGTAGCACTCGCTTGTAAATGTACTTGTCTCGAGTCGCTACCGCGACTCTTAATACGCATGGTCATCATTTTGGATGACTGCACTAGCCAATCAGAGTTTTTGATTGATCAGCTGGTGAATTAAAAAACCGGGAGGATGGTGTGCCAGATTGCGTGGACCTGGTAATATCCATCTCTGTTAAGGTTGTCATAGTGTTTTTGGATTTCTAGGCCTTCTCTATGTTTCCTAGAGAAATACCTCAGTGGGTTGGCTAGCATTTGAGCTTTATCAAAAAGGATGGAGTGTCTTGTTTCCATCTTGTGTTTAAATAGTGTTGACTGAAGAATATGGCCATATCTGACACACCGTTGGTGTCCCTTGATCCGTGTACTGATCTTCCTCCCGGTTTCTCCTATGTACACTTTTCCGCATGAGCATGGTATCAAGAGACTCGGTAGAGTATCGGGACAAGTACATTGACAGCTCTGTCGTCTGCTGGCCCGAGCTCGCCGAGTCTATATTTTCTCTGAATAAAGCGATTCACGGTGGTGGGGGTCAAATTGGCATGTCATTTTGTCGAATTTCTTATATATTCCCGGTGTGTTCAAAGGAGGTTTTGGGTCTTTTGGATTCAGGAGCACTTGTGCTATCTTCTTTTGTGTATTGAAGATGATCTTGATGTTGTATTTCCTGAGAACTCTGCTTATGCGATCTGTTGTGCCTTGAAGATATGGAATGACAGTTGTGCATACGGCTTTTTTATCTGTTTTTTTTCTCTGCTGCCTTGACCGGCGATTTTCTTCTTTAGGCTTTCGATGCTCTGGTTGATTTCTCCTCTATTGTATCCATTATGTGACAGGGCCTGCTTAACAACACGTTAATTATTTGATAGGACAATACGCTGAAACCGACACGGCATCCATAGGGAAGCCATAAACTATTGTAACAGTAATGGTCGCGAAAGCCTCAAAATTAAAATCTACATGACATATGTATTCTCTGTGTATAGAGAAAGCATTAAGTCATATATATGCTTAGCCACGCGCTACCGCTATCTCCACGAACTCACCTCCACTTATCTCCACTGCTCGCTGTTTTGGCAACTTGTAGAAACCATACACAATTCAAACTTAGATTAATTTGAACCTGGGGGGGGGGGGGGGGCGAAGCGTCTCCTTCCTAAACCTGAAAACTACTATTTGCACGTGGTCATTCAATATTTACTCGTGGTAAAATCGATTTTGGGACATATGCTATTCAAACCTAGGGTGGCCCAAACCCAGGGGATATGTTCCTAAAAAAATGGAAGGGGGCGCGAAGCGCCCTCCTTCCCAAACCTGAAAACTACTATTTGCACGTAGTCATTATACTATTTACACGTGGTCAAAGCGGTTCTGGGACATATACAATTCAAACCCAGGGTGATTTGAACCATAGGGGGCGGGGGAGGGAGGGCGCGAAGCGTCCTCCTTCCCCAACCTAGAAACTACTGTTTTTTTCCTCTATGAATGGAGGACGGCAAACTAACGAAAATACAAAGAAGAAAACGGCAAATTATCGAAAAAAATACTTTTTCACTTGGCATTGATTTCGTTTTGTGGTAATTCCGCTTTGGGGGTTTTCCCCCTTTTTTGTTTGTTTCCATGTTTCTTGACGATTTTTGTGAGGGTTTCTTTTTTTCTTTGACCACTCAGTCTATTTTTTTTAATTTGATTTCTTTTTTAACTCATTATAGTTTGATTGTTTGTTTAATCTTTTTTTGTTTTCTGTATGTTCATTATTTTTTTCGTTGTTTTTATTTGCTTTTTTGTCATTAGTTTTTTGTTCAACTGACGCGAACTAAGATGAATTGATAGGAAACGCCAGCGTTTGAAATCGTGATAGACATTCGTATCTTGTTCTAAAGTCATGATCAATTATAGGGAGATTGCCGTTATTATTTATCTTCCCGGATAACAACGTTTTATATCCTTCAATAATTCAATAAATGAATTTTTGTTCAACTTTTTTCACGCAACACAAATGGTCACACAAATAATCGGCCATTGAATTATTACGGACGTCACCACGTGATAGTTCTTTCCGCATCTATCTCCAGGAGGACTCAATATTTTGAGTGCGACCCCGGTTCCCGAGTTAACGAATTCCTCGCTATGATTCACTGTTTTGTGCTTATTCTGTGCGCTATTTGATTAACTCACTATGATTCACTGTTTTGTGATTACTGTGTGCGCTTAAATCTAAATATCCTTTCTGTAATGTATTTCAAACTCCGGAACCGCTATCAGCGGCATCTAGAATGTCGACGGCATTGTAAACATCAGCGCCACCTGAGACGACCTAACTTTACGGGTCTGTTCCGGCGATTCGCCCTCTTCGCTCCGAGCCTCCTCATGAGCGCACGCGTGTTACATGGAGTATTAAATCAACAGCTCCGAACGTGTATATCTTAACATTATAATTATTTGTGTAAATAAACTTTCGTGTCACAAAATATTGGAACGAATTATTTCGCACAACCATTATACTTTCCAACGATTGGTGTGGATTGTGGATCCGATTTTTACGTGTTTTTGGATCAGACTCACAAGGGGAGTGCCAGATTTGGGAAATGCAGTTTGGGATGGGGCGACGCGTGGTTGCAGTACTGCCCCATGGTGTTGCTATGGCACAGCCATAGGGCCAAGTGACCACCCATTTCCGAGAAAAATGCTCGAGAAATCACGGTCACAATTTATATACGAGAATGTGTTGAACCTCATCTAAGTGGCCCAGTGGCTGGGGCAGTAGCGGGCCAGCGTGATTCCGTGTTTCCCGGAGATTCCGTGTTCAAACCTCTGCTCGTGATTTTTTTAATTTCACTTTTTTTTTATTGAAAAATTACTTATACACCGAAGTTGAACAATTTGTTTTTTTTTTTTTTTTTTTTTAATTGACAACATGCTTTCCTTCGACATATTAAAATGTTCGCCTTTGTGTATTTCCGCCTTTTGTAATTTCTTCTTCCCATCGTAAAGGGATAAATATTCCTTTTTTTTTAAACGATGACATCCTTTATTTTGCAGCGCTTTCAGACTCTACCGAGGATGTGCTTTCGCAATGTTAATGCGTTTTATTTTGTATTCCAACGGAATATATTCTTGTTCTTTGGATTTTTTCTCTGCGGGTTCGTACTCATCCGATAAATCGTCATTTTGACGAACTTTCTGACGCTATTAAATCGTTTTCAACAAGTAGTGCAGTGAAATAAGTGACTACATCTTTCATTAGCAACTTCGATTTCTCGCTGTGTAGAGAATCTTTTGGAATATCCTTTGCAAGCCGCGAAGAACCCGCGATTTCTTGACTTCCAGACATTATAGCCACATAACGTTAGTAAAAGAAAAACTTCGAAACACGTCCACTCGTGCCAAGCGTCAGGATTCAACTAGTTCGTTTGGCCCTCTCTTTTCCCTATTTTGGAAACGCCACCTTTTGTGAGACCCCTCTTTATAACGGTTTCATAACGGCAAAGGGCGGTCGAAACCCTGAACTGGTCAGGTAGAAGCCGTAACCCTCGGAACGATAATTTCTTGACAAAATATCTTTTATAGAAACACTATATTCAATATACAATACGAACGAATATTTGAAGGAAATAACTTCGACGGAAAATTTCAAAATGCTGAAATAAAACATGTTTTCAATTTAAACTTCGTTGTATAAGTTATTTTTCAATTACAAAAAATAAATCTGAAAAAGTGAAACCAAATAGATACATTAAAAGTACGAAGCAAGATTTTTCTAAAAAAATATTTCTTATATAATTATTATTATATTCATTAATATATATCATTCATATTCATATGATGAATATATCATATATATCATATATTCATCATATATATACTAATTCATTGGCAAGTTACACGAACAATAACTTGAAAAAAAAAATTTTGTAAATGATGAGCAGAGGTTTGAACACGGAACCTCTGGGTTACTACGCTGGCCCGCTACATTGTAAAAACAAGTGTGTTGTTGCCAACACACATTAAGTGTGTTCTGTACTTAACGCCATAAGCAAACTATAGATTCTTTGTCGCCATTTTCTACACGTTTTAAAGTGTGTTGAAAATCTACAGTTTGCTTATGGCGTTACGTACAGAACACACAAGTGTGTTGTTTTCGACGACACACTTGTTTTTACAGTGTACTGCCCGAGCCATCGGGTCGCTTGGATGAAGCTCAGCACATTCTAGTATATAAATCCCTAGAAAAAACTTTTAAAAAGTAAAAAAAGAACGCCAAGTATTAAAAAGTCGCGACCTTATTCATAAAATGACTACTCTATACTGTTATTATCACGTTAAAATAAAAACTATGCTTTTATTCACGACTTTTATTTCTTTTTTGTTACATACAAGAAGTTCCTTCACCTCGGAAAAAAATACGCAAATAATGTTGTCCTTTATTTTCAAAAAGAAATGAAATCATTTTCATCAAGCCAAGTACAGCGAATGATTTACAAATTTCCACAGGAAATTATGTGCCCTTTAACGGTGCCCGATAACGGGTTTCATCGCTTCAAGGGCTTCCGAAGTAAGGCCTAAAAATGTCAAGAAATTAGTATTATAATATGCTGAATGAATGAAACAAAAATTATATAGAAAAGCGCACGAATACACGTTCCTACACGTACCTACCACAAAAATTCACTGCAAAAACTATACAAAAACTTGGCGTGCATGGTGTTCAGAAATAAGTTCGGGAAGACTAATTTAATAATTAAATATTTGTTCTCTCATCGATAATGAGAGGAGCCCCCGAATCCGTTCCGAGATCGAATGGGAGAATCGTTATTAAGAAATAGCTAAACAAAATAAATGGATGAGATGGATTTATGGGATGGATGGATAATTGGATAGGAAGCATAAAGAGATAAGTTGAATAAGTGACTGAAAACATGCGAATATAGATGGATGAGATGAATGGTTAACAATGCATAGTCGAATGGAATGAATAAGATAGAGGGATCGGATGAATTAGCCGATGACTAGGATGGACGGGTGGACAGAAAAACAAATAGATGGGATACGGTTGGGACGGTTAAACGCATGAATCAACATACGAACGGATGGATGGATGGAATGAATGAATACTTGGGTTGGAGGTACGAACAAATGGGTTGGAGGGAGCAGGCGAGCAAACGAATGGATGGGTGGATGGATAACAGATGGGATATAAGGATAGAAGCAATAGATAAAATAATTAGATACACTGGGATCCTAATACAATGGACCCTAATTCATGTAATGTTGATCGGTCTCCGCTCCATCGGGGAAGCACCCGGTCCAATCCGGCCATTCGTCTAGTGCGCAGGAACGGAAAGACGAAGTGTGCACAATGTTCTGAATTTACAAGTGCGATACGAAGTGAGTCCCGCTGCTGTTTCTCATATCGGGATCCCAGTGTACTTAAATTTGCTACTGATACAGATGGATGAGTCCTTCCTTCGCCGAGCTTATTTCTGAAAACCATGCACGCCAAGTTTTTGTATAGTTTTTGCAGTGAATTTTTGTGGTACGTACGTGTAGGAATGTGTATTCGTGCGCTTTTCTATATAATTTTTGTTTCATTCATTCAGCATATTATAATACTAATTTCTTGACATTTTTAGGCCTTACTTCGGAAGCCCTTGAAGCGATGAAACCCTTTATCGGGCACCGTTAAAGGGCACATAATTTCCTGTGGAAATTTGTAAATCATTCGCTGTACTTGGCTTGATGAAAATGATTTCATTTCTTTTTGGAAATAAAGGACAACAATATTTGCGTATTTTTTTCCGCGGTGAAAGAACTTCTTGTATGTAACAAAAAAGAAATAAAAGTCGTGAATAAAAGCATAGTTTTTATTTTAACGTGATAATAACAGTATAGAGTAGTCATTTTATGAATAAGGTCGCGACTTTTTAATACTTGGCGTTCTTTTTTTACTTTTTAAAAGTTTTTTCTAGGGATATCACTCCTTTTTTGAGAAACACAACAGTACTTTGCTCCAGAAACAGTAAAAATAGTAAAATGATGAAGTTGTGAATAATGAAACTGAGTGGAACAAACAGTAAAATGGTAAAAGCATATACTATTTTAGCGAATACTGATTAGTAAAATAGAATAGAAAATCTCTATAATCGTCTGGGAATGCAAAATTGTCTGAAAAATAATTCATTTTAGAAAGTGTGTACACCTTTTTTCCAAAAAACCCTGTTATTGTTATTTTTGAATGATGCATCGTGTTGAATTTTCTTTCTGCGAAACCGGTTTTTTTTACAAAAAAAATCCTGGATCAATTTTATTTGTTTTCACGCAAAGCGATATCAAGGTTAAACTACATTTAGTTTTCACTGATAATTCGTCATGGTATTCCCACTTCACCACCGCGAACCATTTTTTTCGTTATGAGAAAAAAAACATCAGTAGGTTATTGCAACGTAGCATCGCATGTACGCATTCCGAAATCAATTCCCATAATATATATAACAGCATAAATGCTGTAAAAAAATTTGAGACAAGTACATTTACTCCCCCCAAATAGTTTGTCCGGTAACAAATCTCAGTTTCGACACAAAACCTTCACTAAAAATTATAAAAGAGATTTTCTCCCAAGAAAACCAACCTTGCAAAAATTCTCTGATTCATAGCAAATCTCTCAAAAAATGATAGGAGAACCCCACAAAAATTTTCTCAATAAATTTGAAACTCACAAAAAGTTATAAGAGCCTCTCAAAAATTTATCAATCAAGTCATAATTTCACAAAAAATGCCAATTCAAACCTGCCCAAAAATTAAGTCTAAACTTCACAAAAAGTTATTAAATAAATAAAAATGATAAAAGCATTAAAAGTCAAATACATTAAAACCTATTAAAATTCAATAAAAACACTTTCAACGAATTGGAAATACAGTTGTTCTACCCAACAAGAATAAGAATAAAAAATAATTATGAGAAAAAATGTTAATACAAAAAAGATTTCAAATCCAAAAAATTAGATTGAAAAAAAAATTTCGGCCGAAGTACTTGGCGAGTTTGTAACCATAAGTGATATATTATGTAAATTAAGCGAAAAAATTCCCCAAGTACTTCGGCCGAAATTTTTTTTTCAATCTAATTTTTTGCGTTTGAAATCTTTTTTGTATTAAAATTTTTATTTTTAATTTAGATATTAAATAATCATCGAATACGAGTTTATCATACACCATTCTCTTAGTTATAAAAAATAAAAACGGAAAATGGTTTTTAAATAAAACTTATTATTGCATTCGAGGAACATTTTATGGTAAAAGAGAAAATGTATCGTTTTCGACTCTGTTGTAGAGTAAGATGTGGAAAATAAAAATTACAGGCTTAAAAGTAATAAAAAATACATATTTGTTCAAGCACTGTTCGAAAGATGATTGAAATGAATTGCACTTTATTATTTTCGCACTATCACTTTCTTATTATAATAAAAGTCACTGTAACCAAAAGTCGATCGAAACTAACCGCGATCTTTATAACCTGATGACTGTTCAAAAATATAGTACACTTGTCGGTTAGCTGTCATATCCAGCGATTGTTTGAATAGTACCAGAGTTTTACCAATATCACTAGTGTCACTAGGCAGCGACTGCGAAAAAGACAGTTGCACATCAAAATGTGTGCGAAAAAATGCTCAATTTTTCGGCACAACGAAAAAAAAAACATTAATATTTTTAATACTATTTAAGCTACGAGGTTCTAATTAGTGGCGATCGAAAGAGAAAAAAAAATAAAAAATATGTGAACTTTAATGAACCTCCAGAATGCTGTAATTTAGTTTATATTAAAGAAACAATTTTCGAGAACAAGTAGAATCACGGTCCTTCTGGTAAAAGTGTCTTGTGCGACTCGCTTCGTAAATGTACTTGTCTCGAGTCGCTACCGCGACTCGTAATGTTCGGCATCGCTGACGTGAGGAGCGTACGATGAACCGCACAAAGCGGAGACACCGAGAATCGGCTACGCACGCTACGTATAAGATATATATAGCTTTTCTTCGCGTCTCTTCTTTGTGCCATCCTTCGTAATCTCCCACCACGCTGCTATGAATGAATGTAGCACCAGCGCGGCTGCGGTGGGAACGGACGAGTAATGTATAATATCTTAAAATCTAACTATTTAAAAAAGGCAAATAGTCTGAAAGACGTCAATTCGAGTATATAAGAGAGCGTGCTAGCGCTTGCTTTTTTTTTTAATACTTGGCGTTTTTTTAATACTTTTTTTAATACTTGGCGTTGAAATAAAAAATCGACGATGCCGTTTATAAAAAAACACTCATTTTTTTGGCAGAGAATTAAAATGAACAAACAAAATATATTTTTTCGAAACTCGATTTATTGTCTATCTGAAAATATCTCGAAAACTGCGTTAACTTGAAACCAGTCATTTTTTTTTGTAGCACTCAGTTTTGGAGTTTTTATAGTCTGCACGCAGAGGGGTAAAGCAAGAAGTAAAAAATTCAAGCGGCTGTGAAAATTCAAAAAAATAGTCAAGTCCATAAATCCCAAAATACGTGTCCGCTTATTTCTTGTATAGGAAAACGTAAAAGATTTCTACGAATCAAGAAAGGTCAGGGATTTGGGAAGGTATAGCTGACTCGGAATACCCTATACGCAGATATATCAGCGTAGTAATAAATAGACATTGAAAAATATTGAAGTCGATTATTGAACATCGAGGTAGTCATGATACAACCATATTCACTCGCAACATTTGCTACATTGTTGCTTGTTACATAATAATGTAATTAATGGTTATATATGCAATTTTGTTTTGGCCATAATTTTTTAAGTGTGTCTTTCTTTGCACGTGTGGTTGGAAGATTTCAGAGATAGGAAATGTAAACTGTAAACGTAAATGAAAATATCGATGAAAACCCTTATGGCAAAAATGACAAATCGAAAAATTGTTCAAGAAACATACCAATTTGAGAAATAGGTGGAAAAAAATACTCCGAACTGCAAAATATTGTATAATTGTAAAAATATATAAAGAAAAAAAGCAAATAGTTTCCCACGTCTCATGTTCGTCTCCCACGACTTGAATTTTCTGATAAACATCAACTGTAGGTTACATCGTTGGCATACAGACAGTATCAACACAGTTACTATATAATATGAACAGAATGTACAAAATATGTTTGTAACTAAAAGCAATTATAAGAGTTCATATAAAATAGAAAAAAATGTGAATGTTTAGAAAAGAATTGAACTGAAGTCGAAACGCTTTTCTTCAAACTATTGGAGTCATCACTCGACATCAGCTAAATGCAATAAAGGTTGTGATTTTCTCTCAATTTTATATATCAACGTAATCACTTTTCAGTTACAAATTTTTTTATTACATCCATTTTTAATTTTATAATTACTCGTCAAATATCATTTTTCGTATATGAACTATTTATCGTACAGTTGTTTCAAAGAATAAAAACATTAGGGAGTTGGGTTTATCAGTTGAATTATTTGTTCGCTTTTTATTCGCGGAAATTTTCAAGTTTTAATTGTTCTACATTCACGAGTTTTTATTCGCTTTCTAATCATTTTTATTAATAAACACTTTTTGAACAGACTATATTCGATACGTACTGAACTTCAAAAATTAATTTAGAAAAAATGTATATACATCAATATCTGTTAACGATGACAAGAGTCGAGAGTCAGGAGGACCAGTGTGTACTTTCCGTAGATGTTGCAAGTGAACGTAGTGATGTTGTTCTTGCTCGATATTTAATTGTTGGTTTCAAAATAATTAATCGATTATTTTGGATCATGGACATATTTTCCTGAATATTATATGAGAGTATTAATTTATTCATGTGAGTAATGATAAGGTAATAGAATCTACGTTCCAAATTCAGTTCACTTCCGTCTTCATTCTTTTTCGGCCTTTCAATCAGTTATCATCCTCACATATTCATTCATTAATAAATTTTAATAAAAGTGTGGGAATAATGTTCAAACAAAACCCTGTAAGCATAAATAAATATCACTTCTACAAATTACTTGACTATCCGACTATATGATAGATTAATGAACGAAAAAAGCGATAGTTAATATCATTCAGCGATTACAAATGTTGTAAAACAATTACGGTTTGCAGTAAGTTAAAAGATACGAACGATGTGTTATTGTGACGATCTAACTCAATCGCATTGAGTTGGATTAGTCAGTAGGTTGTTTTACCGATTGCGCATATAAAAAATAAAGGTCATTGATGCACAGCGAAATTATACTTCATTAAAATGCCGTCTCTTTCGTGCTCGTACGTTTAAAGCCGCAAATGTCTCCGAACTTTTTGTCCTTCCATATTTTCTTGCCGATTAAAAGATGAAAAGAAGAAGTTGCGAATATCTGTACGATAGACAAAATATTGTAACGGTACGGTTTATGCAACACGTCGTTACCCGTGAATTAAAGCTACTTAATAATAAGGAGCAGGTATGAAAGAACGTGAGATTTAGGCGGATGTAAAGTTTGAAACAATAAAATTTGATTTATTCATCAAATTTAACACCCAACGTATGGATTTGTACGTGATTGAATAGTACTGATTCTATATAATACACACTAATCAGGGAAATCGTTATTTATTTGAATTTTGTTTACATTTTTCCCAATTTCAATTTTTTAATTGTCGACAATTTGATAAAATAATAATTAACGCAAAATACTTCGATTTTGTAGGGGAATTATCCACTGCGAATACACGAAAATAATTTTTATGTTTGACCGGACAGAAATAATAAATGACTCTTAAAAAAATAATAATATTATTAACTGACATCCTATTAATGGCTCGGTATAACAAAAATAATTAAATTGTCTGATTCGATATAAAAATAATATTTGACGTCTTTTAATTTAAACAGCAAGTAACAGGTCTCCGATTATTTACTTTAATAAAAATTTAGATTGTAATAATTTAGGAAATGGGACCATACCGAGAATCTTGAAATCGAACGAATGCGAATGATTACTGCCCTCTCAGTGTGGAAGGGAAGGATTTCACACCAGAAATCTTTGACCCAAATGAACCCGAATAGGCCCAGTCCCCCTAGTGTGAAAGGAAAGGAAATTTTACACAGAAAATCTTTAAACCAAACGAACCCGAATGGTTTTTGCTCTCTCAGTATGAAATTTGGAAAGAAAATGGGTGTTTTGACTCTTTCATTTTAGAACCGGAGGGATTTTCTCCTGTTGAGAGCTCGGTAGCTCTCCGAAAAAGAGTCCCGAATGCCGCTCTGCACCAACTTTTATACTGTCGAGATCCTTTATTCTCGATTTCTAAAAATAACTCAGACCCAGATTAGTCCGTACAATAATCTCGAAGAATTGTTTTATTTCTAAAATTTCTCATTGGAGCTTCGCGTTGGCCTCCGTACTATTATTGGCTCAGCGCATGGCGTGTTCATAACGCGTATGCGCGAGAATTATTATTCTCTAAATTTTACATTATTTTATAAAATTTTATATTTTCTTATCATTTTTGAATTTTAGTAATCGATTATTTCCATTAGTAACAATAACAAAAGTATTTTTCAAGAGTTAATAACAATTAAACAATAATTAAAAATGCATGTCTGATTCGTCGATTCCCTAGGGCGATCGCCATGCGCGTGCGCAGAAATCCTCAGGTGTTTTAATTTCGTATTTTCGCCTTATTTCTCTAATAATTCTATTATTTAATAAATCCTATTATTCACAATAATGTATTTTTTATCATTAATTATTGAAACGTGCTTGAAGTCACGTATGCCAAATTTTAGTTTGAATTTCTCCCGCCAGGAGGCGACATGCGCATCACGTAAGTGTCGCTCTGTCCGCGTGACAGTGTTAGTTTTGTCCGCTAAGCGGACGCTCGGTATGGCGATGGATGTGCAGTTGTTCACGTCGCGCATGTGAATAGGCGGTATTGTTACAATATGTTTCCACAATTCAACCCCAATAATAGTAGTGTTCGCGAGCCACGACGTTGGTGAACCGTTTTTCCCTCAGTTTTCTGATCTCTTAACGGGACAGACCTAGTTGGAACGTCAAAAAAAAGGCCTTTTTTCCTATTTTTTTTTGGTCAAACGATAAAATAATTCACAACAAAAGTTCTTCCGTTTAAAAGATACATATGTAATGTATATGTTGCAATTTTTTCAACGCAATACATATCGAAATAAGCTGGTGACCGTCAATTGCCGAGGACGCTGCAAAAAAAAACACGGTTTGCGGTGATCAAGCTCACGCTGCAACGGCTCATCTGAAACAAAAAAAACGGAGGGGATTTTTAGTTAATGATATAATGCTCCAGTTGAACGAAGGGTTTTGAAAAATTTCCATTTTTCACAAAATGGCGGCCGTTAAAAGTCAAAAGTGTTTTTTTGACCAAAATATCAGTTCCATTTTTTGCTATTAAAAATAAAAATAATTATCCAAAAAAAAAATCCTTCGTTCATATGGAGGACTACCATGTATAGAAGAAGTGATATAAATTTCAACCCGATCGGTAAAGCCGTTCTCGAGCTACAGTGATCACCGACTTCAAAAACATGGTTTCGAGAAAAACGCACTTGAAGTCCGCTACCTGCTTACCTATGGCTCAGACACGACGTGCTACAAAGTCTTGTATTTCGGCGAATAATGGTCCAATTTACATTTACCTGGGCGGAAAATGTTCGTAAGAGATTCTACTTTTTGAAAATGAAATAAAAAAAAAATCGATTTTTCGAAAATTCTAACTAGGTCTGTCCCGTTAAGATTAATCGTAAAATGCAAAAAGTTGCGAATCCCCATACAGCGAATGAAGTTTTTTTCAAAAAATCACCCTCCTCAAAAGGGGTGTTCTGGAGATACGAGGGTGATGCGAAATGTTTATCCTCAGTTTTTGAACCTCTGTAGCCTATTGAAATGAAATAAAGAAGTTTCGATTCCCCATACAATGGTTAATAGAATTTTTTTTTAGATTTCAATCCCTATAATAGGGGTGATCCGGAGATGCGAGGGTGTTGCAAATTGTTTTTCTTTAGTTTTTGGATCTCTCTAGCTTACTCATGAAATAAAAAAGTTTCGAATTCCCATACAGCGGATGATACAATTTTCTCGAAAATTCACCCTCCTTCAAAGGGGTGATCCGGAGATGCGAGGGTGTTGCAAATTGTTTTTCCTTAGTTTCTGGACCTCTTTAGCCTATTCATGAAATAAAAAAGTTTCGAATCCCCATACAGCGGATTATAGAGTTATTTTAAAGTTTCAATTCCTGTAACAGGGGTGAGCCGGAGATGCGAGGGTGGTGCAAATTGTTTTTTCCTAGTTTCTGGACTTCTCTAGTCTAATCGTGAAATAAAAAAGTTTCGAGTCCCCATACAGCGGATGACAGAGTTTTTTCGAAAATTCACCCTCCTTAAAAGGGATGATCCGGAAATGCGAGGGCTGTGCGTTTTTTTTCCCTTAGTTTCTGAAACTCTCTAGCCCATTCAGGAAATAAAAAAGTTTCAAATCCCCATACAACGATTAATAGAATTTTTTGACATTTCAACCTCTATAATAGGGGTGATCTGGAGATGCGAGGGTGTTGCAAATTGTTTTTCCCTAGTTTCTGAACCTGTCGAGCCTATTCGTGAAATAAAGAAGTTTCGAATCCCCATACAGCGGATGATAGAATTTTTTTGAAAATTCACTCTCCTTAAAAGAGACGATCCGGAAATGCGAGGGTGTTGCAATTTTGTTTTCCTTAGTATCTGGACCTTTTTAACCCATTCACGAAATAAAAAAATTTCGAATCCCCATACAACGGTTAATAGAATTCTTTTTAGATCTCAATCCTTATAATAGGGGTGATCCGGAGATGCGAGTGTATTGCAAATTGTTTTTCCTTAGTTTCTGGACTTCTCTAACCTATTCGTAAAATAAAAAAGTTTCGAATCCCCATACAGCGGAAAATTCACACCCTTTAAAAGGGGTCATCCGGAGATGCGAGGGTTGTGTGCATTTTTTTTCCTTAGTTTCTGGACCTCTCTAGCCCATTCTCGAAATAAAAAAGGTCGAATCCCCATACAACGGTTAATATAATTTTTTTGAGATTTCAACCCCTATAATAGGGGTGATCCTGAGATGACAGAGTGTTGCAAATTTGTTTTCCTTAGTTTCTGGACCTCTCTAGCCTATTCGTGAAATAAAAAAGTTTGGAATCCCCATACAGCAGATAATAGTTTTTTTGAGATTTCAACTCCTATAATAGGGGTGATCAGGAGATGCGAGGGTATTGCCAATTGTTTTTTTCCTTAATTTCTGCACCACTCTAGCCTATTCGTGGAATAAAAAAGTTTCGAATCCCCATACAACGGTTAATAGAATTTTTTGAGATTTCAATCCCTATAATAGGGGTGATCCGGAGATGCGAGGGTGTTGCAAATTGTTTTTCCCTACTTTCTAGACCTCTCTAGCCTATTCGTGAAATAAAAAAGTTTCGAATCCTCATACAACGGTTAATAGAATTCTTTTTTATTTCAACCCTTATAATAGGGGTGATCCGGAGATGCAAGGGTGTTGCAAATTATTTTTCCCTAGTTTCTGGGCCTCTCTAGCCTATTCATAAAATAAAAAAGTTTTGAATCCACATACAGCGGGTGAATTCGCCCCCCTTAAAAGGGATGATCCGGAGATGTGAGGGTTGTGCGATTTTTTTTTCCTCTCTAGCTCATTCACGAAATAAAAAAGTTTCGAATCCTTATACAACGGTTAATAGAATTTTTTTGAGATTTCAACCCCTATAATCGGGATGATCCTGAGATGCGAATTTGATGAAACTTGTTTCGCCGATGTTTTTCCACCTCCTGAGATGATTAGTGCAATAAAAAAGTTTCGAGTCAATAATTTTTTTTTGCAATTTCGTTGCGAAAAAACGTTGCAAACTTCAGCATCATAACAATGAACGTTGAAACTTTTTGTGAGTACAATTGATCAAATAAAAAACGTTAGGTCAATACGTAAGAATTTAGTGCGAATTATTCCTTATTTTCTGCATGTCTCACATTAATTAGATAAATAAGAACGGGTCAAGACGGCATGATATGAAATAATTTTATTATCGCTTCATCGCACTGAGAAGCAAATACTCAATTAACAAAATAATAACGGAGAAAGTGGAATAACAAATAAATGTAGAGAAAAATAATATTAAATACAAAATCCCTCAGCCTAAGCAGTCACCTTAACCTTCCGTGGTCACACGTTCTAGAAATAACGCGCTGGTCACAGGGCAGGCCAGTCTCCTCGGGTGCCAATAACTTATATTAATTCTAGATTAAAGTTGCGCTTGGGGTCATTTGGGCCGCTGGTGACCACAGAGGGTTAACTTGGCCAGCCTCCTCGGGCGCCAATAACTTATATTAATTCTAGATTAAAGTTGCGCTTGGGGGTCATTTTGACCCCTGGTGACCACGGAGGGTTAAAAGAGAAAACTTTTAAAAATCTTTCGGGCATAATACGTGAAGCTTATGCAATTTGTATGTATGAAAAAAATGTAAACAAAATAGCCACTTTAGGATCTACCATTGAGAAAGGTAAACTTTTTAGCTAAATTCTACTGTAGGATGTGGAACACTGGTAATCCACATTAAATTATTCCGCTGTAGAAAAACTGAAGAATAAAAAAAAATAAAGTTATGAAATAATAATTTTGGATGTATTCGACTCTGGTTTCGAATGAGGGTTATCGACAAATTGCAGTACATTGCTTTCTGAAAGTACTCTTTATATTGCGAATCCACTGACTGCATACGTACTCGGATTGGTTTCTGACTTCATTAGAATATGAGAGGCACAGTGCCAATACCAGGTGCATCATTAGCTCGTTTGAATATCCTGCACCTAACGAACCAATACCAAATATTTTAAAAACGAAAATGGTTGCGACGTTTTTGAATTTTTTAATAGTAAAACCTCGTATTTCAAACCGGCGGTCTGGTCTAGTAGCTAGCGTGCTTGCTTCTACGCTAGAGTGTCGGGAGATCCTCGGTTCGAATTCCGGTACCGTAGCTTTTTCACGAGAATGAAATGCGTGACGAGCTCCAAATGTATATATGAGGCATACACCAGTACCTGTACACGTGTATCTCACATGTATACAGCTGTAGTTTATGTTTGCATTCTCGTGACAGGTCGTGACGTAGCTCCGGCACCGTAGGCGATTCCAGGACCGCCTATAGTGGCACCGGTTTTCCGCAGTTTCTTTAGGCCCGTGGAATCGAGGGCCATGGCGAATGCGCTACAGAGGAGGAAGTCGGATGCGGCCGCATGGGGGCCTGGTTACTGATCCGCACCGACCCCCAGGGGGAACTGGCTACTGAGCCGGGCCGATCCTGCAATAGGCGAAAACCTTTAGGTAGAGGGAAAATAAATATAAAAAAAAACATCGTACTTTATAGTTAAAATTATCCCAACTTTGCTTGAATTCTTTTTACCTCACAAATAAAACATAAAATTACATTTTTAACGCTTCACATCAATTACTATTGGGAGTACAACTAAGCTCGGTGTACGGAGAGAACTAATCCGAAACTGAGCACGATGTTTTCTAAGAGTTCTCGAAATTTCAAGTGTGATGCAGCTTTATTCGTGCTCGGATTCGTTTCCGATTTCGTAGAATATTTCAAGGTCCTTCGCCTACAACATGGTAAAGCATTAGCCCAATCGAGAAGTTCGAAAATACGTAAAGAATTTGAAATATTATGATAACAGAAATGAATCCGAAAATGTGGACACCTTTTTCTAGTTATAAATCGTATGTCTTTGCAGAAATGATCATAACTTTGCTCAGATTCGTCCCCCATCGATTGATGAAAATAGAATGATTTTTAAAAACCCTCAACATCCACTGCTATTGAGAGTGCGAATAAAGTCCGACTATGAAGAGAACGTATCCGAAACTGAGCACGATGTTTTCCAAGAGTTCTCGACATTTCAAGTGTGATGCAGCTTTATTCGTGCTCGGGTTCGTTTTCGACTTCGTAGAATATTTCAAGGTCATTCGCCTACAACATGGTAAAGCATTGGTCCAATCGAGAAGTTCGAAAATACGTAAAGAATTTGAAATTTTAAGATAACAGAAATGAATCCGAAAACGTGGACACTTTCTTCGAGTTATGAATCGCATGTCTTTTCAGAAATGATCTTAACTTTGCTCGGATTCGTCTCCCATCGATTGATGAAATTAGAATGATTTTTTTGAAACCTCAACATCCACTGCTATTGAGAGTGCGAATAAACTCCGACTACGAAGAGAACGTATCCGATAATGAGCATGATGTTTTCTGAGAGTACTCCACATTTCAATTGTAATGCAGCTTTATTCGTGATCGGGTTCGTTTCCGGCTTCGTAAGAAAGTTTTAAGTCCTGTGGTTAAAATATGTTAAAGCATTGGTTCAATCGAGAAGTTCAAAAATACGTAAAGAATAAAAAATATGACGATAACAGAAACGAATCCAAAGATGTCGAAATTTTATTCGAGTTATTAATCGTATTTCCGTGCAGAAATGATTATAACTTTGCTCGGATTCGTTTCCCATCGATTGAAGAAGATAGAAATATTTTTTTGAACCCTCAACATACACTACTATTGAGGGTGCGACTAAACTCCGATTACGAAGAGAACATATCCGATACTGAGCACGATGTTTTCTAAGAGTGCTTACATTTGAAATGTAATGCAACTTGATTCGTGCTCGGGTTCGTTTTCAGTTTCGTAAAAAATTTCAAGGTCTTTCGCTTAACGCTGTCACCCCGTGTGACGGCCGGTTTTTTTAGCTTTTATTTTGGGTTTTTTTTGACGAACAATAAAAATATAAACATTTGAACTTTTTACTATATATTTATTGATGTTTCAAGAGTAAGTCAGAATATTTTCAGACCAAAATCTTCATTACAATGTGTGTTGCACCACTCCAAAGGCATACATGTCGAAAAAAAGTTTGTCGACATTCTCCATGATTCCGGCTGATTGCCTTATCTAAAATCAAAAATCCAAACGGCATTTTAATCTGTGAAGCTGTGGCTATCGAATGAACTAGAATCATTCGAAAATATTGAAAATTGAATAATTTACATGTTTTTGAAAAATGATTTTCAAATTTCATGATTTTTTTCGATTATTTTGTTATAAAAAAAGAACGGCCGGGAACTTTTGCATTATTTTACTTTAATCGATGACTATACATGTGCTGAATCTACCATTAAAATTTTAAAGCAATTGGTCAATCCGTTTTTGAGATATCGTGGAGGCCAGTTATAAAAACGCAGTTTTAAGAAAAACGCATTTAAGAAAAACGCGTTTGAAAGTGGCCCAAACTTCGTTCTTCATTTCTTCAACAGAATCTGAATGTCGACGAATTGCTAATCCGTAGAACTTTGTCATTTCATTGATAATCTTGTCAGTCAGTTTGCCTGCGCCTTTTCCACCGATTCCTTTATTACTTTTTTTTGCATTACGGAGTCGCGTCCCCATTATTTTCTCTACATGGCCCACGCATTCTTTTTTTGGTACTAAGGTTTCTCCGTATGTCTTCGTAGCGTCACAAAAGGCCCGGTGCCCCGCCCCGCCGATTTCTCGACCAAGCGCTCCGAACACCTGGTCTTCTAACTGCTGTAATTTTCCAACGACTTCGAATATTGGAAAATCACTTTACCAGCATATTCTACACATGTATAGAAATCAATTTAAGAAAAAAAAATCGATTTTTTCAACATATCACGGGGTGACTGCCTTAATTGTGTTGATTTTGAGATCCCTGTATATGTTTTTGTTCGAGACGTACCGGGGAGCGTTAGTTATTGTTCTGAGGATTTTAGAATGAAACCTTTGAAGGATCTCGATATTAGAATTACTGGTAGTTCCCCATAGTTGTATGCCGTATATCCATATTGGTTTTAGTATCGTTTTATAGATGGTTATTTTATTATGTAACGATAGTTTAGATTTTTTGCCAATAAGCCAATTCATTTTGTTGGCTGTCAGTTCGAGTTGTCTTTTTTTCATTGTAATGTGCTTCGCCCAGGTTAGCCTCCTGTCGATGTGTATTCCCAGATATTTGACCTCTTCTGTGATCGGTAGCGGTTGGTCGTAGAGTCTTACACTAGGGCAATTTCCCCTCCTTGTTGCAAATATTATGTGAATAGATTTTGTTTCACTGGCTTTCATTCTCCATTTGTCTAGGCATTCTTCGATGTTATTTAGGTGTTTAGGATGTTATTTAGGTATTTAGGATTCTATTGGGCAGAGTTGTGAGAACTCCTGCTTTTGGCATACTTGGAATTGTCTCGTGCTGAGGTACGATTTCATTAGAAGAAAATACTGGGGGAGAGTTTTTTTTTATTTTGAAGAGAAGCCCGTCGTGCCAAACTGTCAAATGCTTGTTTTATATCGAGAAAAACAGCTGAGCAATATTTTTTTCTTTCGATCGAATTTGATATGGTGTTATATACCCTGTTGACCTGTTTGATCGTCGAATGTCTGTTTCTGAACCCGAACTGGTGTTTAGGAATGAACTCATCATTGATAATTGTGGTGTTCATTCATTTCAGCATTAGTTTTTCACACACTTTCGACAGGGTGGGTAGCAAGCTAATTGGTCTATACGATGTGATTTCGTTGGGGGGTTTGCCTGGTTTCAAGAATAATATTATTTGTGCTGTTTTCCATTGTGAAGGGATATATGATTGCCGAATTAGCGCATTGAACAGTGTGGTTATGTAGACTATTGCTTTTCTAGGTAATTTTTTGAGAATTTTGCCATCGCTGAGACCATAGCCGGGGGCTTTTCTACTTTTGAGTTCTTTAACTATTACTTCTCGTACTTCATTCGGGGAAGTATGTCGTATAGGTAGGTTCATCGATAGGGGGCTCTCAAGGTAATCCAGTACTTCAGAGATATCTTGGTTCGTAGGGTACGGTTTGAAAACGTTAGCCAGATGATTTGCGAATACTTCTGCTTTTTCTGCGTCACTTCTAGCCCAACTATTGTCAGGTTTTTTAATGGGAGGATTTCGTTGCTGGGGCTGCTTTAGTCTTTTTGTCGCCTTCCATAGCGAGTAGTCTGTGTTCGCAGTATTTGTTAGGTTTGAGAGGTTAAACTGAATTGACTCGTTTTGAAACTCTGCAATGAGTTTTTTTAGCTCTCGAACAGCTCTATTGAACTTCATCCTATCAGTCGATTTTTTTGTTGATTGTCATTCTCTTCTCAGTCTTCTTTTTGCGGCTATTTTTTTTCCTTTATTTCTCTCGGGTAATAGTTCTCGTGTACTTTTGTTTCGATTTGTGGTGTGGCTGCTCGTGCGATGTCTTGGATTAGTTTTGTGACGTATTCAGTGGCTACATCAATGTCGTCGCCATTTTTTAAGGGGATCTTCAGATTGATAACGTTTTGTATTCTTCCTCTGAATATTTCTCAATCCGTTTTTTTGTTGTACAAGAAAGGTGTTCGTTGCCTGGAGAGAATTCTCGTGTTGATAGTGAGTAGTACGGATGTGTGATCTGATGATAGGTCCAAGCTGATTTTTAAGTGTGTGTGGTTTTTTACTATTCCTTTCGTCACGAAGATATCAAGTACATCAGGTATTTTATTCACGTCAGTGGGCCAGTATGTAGGCTCCCTTGGTGACAGATGGTCGTAGTTTTTCTCGTACGTGCTTTTGCAGAGTTCCCGTCCTCTGGCGGTATTAAGCCTCGATCCACAAAGTAGGTGTTTCGCATTATAGTCTTCTCCAGCAATGAAGCGTGGTCCAAGACTTTCGAAATAGTCCGAGAACCTTTCTTTTTTTATTTTGTGTTTCGGTGGGCAGTATACTGCTGCTACTATTGTGTAGCCGTGTTTCCAATCTTCGATGGCAATGGAAATTGCTTGCAGGTAGTCTCTTTCGTATTTGGAGAATTCGTAATATTTTATGGTTTTTTGTAATGATAATTGCTGTACCACCGTGTGCACTGCCGTCCGGGTGTTGGGTGTCGTATATATTGTAGTCACGTATTTTTAAGAAGCTTTTAACAGTGAAGTGAATTTCTGTAACCAACATTATGTCTATTTTGTTTGTGTGGAGACATGTGGTTAATTCTTGGCAGTGTTGTATTAAGCCGTTGGCATTTCATAAGACTATGTTGTAGAAATTGTTCATTTTGTATTGGTGAACTTTGATAATACTGTTTTCAGTAGTTTTAACATTGTATTTAATAGTTCGTTTTGTTGATTGATGGCGGCTTTAAACTCATTAAAAGATTTTTCGAGGAATGATGATATTTCCGAGTTGTTATTGTTTGCGTCTACGTTTGGCCTTTATCTTGTTGCTTTCGCATAGCTTACTGGGCCCATTCTGTTAGGTAATTCGGTGCGTGGCGGTCTGGGGGGCTGATTTGCGAAACGGTGGTGTTCGTTGACTGCAGATCTGTGCCAATGCGGTTTTTGCGAGCTCAGATTTTTTTTGTCCAACATTTCGTGGTATACAATACACTTTTTATTTAATTAGCTATGTGGTTACTTTCGCATAGCACGCACTTGGCCGGAGTGTCCTTAGATTTTTTTACAGTTGGTAGTGCTGTGGTCACCTCTACATTTTACGCATCGGTACTGCCTACGGCAGTATGTTTTCGTGTGGCCACATCTTTGACATCTGGTGCATTGGACTATTTCGTTTCTTTTCTTAGGGGGCTCAATCTGTATTTTTGCCTTAAGGAGGAGATCTAGTTTGTAAGTTTCTTTGTTGTTTTTGTCCTGTTCAAGGTCCAGAAAGAATAGTGGGAGTAGGGCTTTGGTTCTACTGTGTCTTATGTTTATTACATTCCTCACTTGGTGTCCGCGTATTTCAATTTCCCTTTTAATTTCTTCAAGAGCGGTAGAGGGGTGTAGTGATCTAATAACAACTCTGAACGCTCGTTGCTGTTTGAGTTGGTATGTATGATACTCCTACTTCGTCTAACTAGACGAATCTATCTAGTAACAACTCTGAACGCTTGTTGCTGTTTGAGTTGGTATGTATGATAAGATGTTCCTACTTCGTCTAGTTTGTCTATCTAGTAACAACTCTGAACGCTCGTTGCTGTTTGAGTTGGTATGTATGATAAGATGCTCCTACTTCGTCTAGCTTGTGTATTATGATTCTAAAAGCGTCAGCGTTCTTAGCCAGGATTTTCAACTATCCGTTACTATTTACCGACTTGTAAATATAGTCGTCTTTCATGACTACTTCGCTCAGTGTTATCGTTAAATCGCTTATTGAATTTACTCCAGGTATGAAAATAGGAGTTTACTTCTTCGTTTGTCGAAGCCGAGCTGTGAGCAAGGGCAGAGTATCTATTTTCAGCGTGGATATGGTGTGATTCACTGTCGCTTCCGGAGCTATTATTGTGAGAAGCTCTTCTTGGGCGTTTTTTAGTGTGGAATATTTGGCAAGGTGGTGATTTTTTCGGTGCGTCGGCATTGGATGTTCTCCTGAGGATTAATCCTATACCGTCGTTCTCCGTATCCTTTGAGTGAGATGTCGAAGGGATCTGACTCGTATGCAGTTGTTGGTTGCGAGGCGGGGCATTATCCATTTTAGAACAATCTTTCATCACAATGTCATGCGTGTGGGTGAAACCACCACTATTTTCCGCTATATCACCAGCTTTGGTGTCACAGTAGCACCTCACCAGCAGACATAATACAATTCTGATTCACAATAGAGCAAATAGAGCAAATAATACTGCTAGGCACGCACACGCCCGTCTTCTCTGACGGTTAGCACCGAACTCCTATAATTGAATATCAATAAAAATGGTTAAACTGAAAAAAGAGTATTATTATTCTGACTGACTATGTCTAGGAAGATGAACGTGAATTTTTGTACCTACCCAGGGTCGCAAACCCATGAAAATATTATTAAATAATATCATAATTGAATATGGTATATATAATTATTATTCTAAATAATAATATAAATATTATTTTTATTTCGACCTCATATTCGTTCAATTTTTAAGATAAAAATATGTCCAATTTTAATACATATATTAAATTTTTCATTAATCAAGAATGTAAAAATGTTATGATCAAAAAAACTGGATGTTTTTTCTGCGTGTAGCAAAGTAAGTCAATTGATAAAAGTGAATTCATTTATACTGGAATGGTCGAAGTTGGTGAATAATCTTACCAGTTGGAAAAATGTGTAAAAGTACTTTTCGACGTGATAGGTTCTTCTTTCACTTCTATCTTGCCTTGTCTTTGTTCAGGAGTTTGATTCACTTGTGCATGTTTCTAATTCGTACTGACAGCCGAATAAATACTTTGAGACCACTTTGTCTAGGTAAGGAAAGACTCGCGCATTCAAAATAACTTATTAAATGCATAAGATTGAACAGGATAATCGGACAACTTGTAGGTTTCTTAAAAATATTTAATCTTGTTTCTCCATGCGTGAGCTCGGAAAACTTCCTGATGTGAAAAAATGTATTTCTTCTTCTCATGGTCCTTTTTCTTTTTCTTCCGGTTTTCCTCATTTTATTTAGCTTTTTCCGTTTCTCGCCCTCTTGTGGTAGTCAACAGCGCGTTAATCATGTCGTAACTGTGGGTCGATATTTACAAATCCCTGTCATTGCTTGCACTGTGTGCTGCGCAGTGTCCCTCCACTTTGGAGGCTTGTACCTCGGAATCTCCCTGAATAAATTGAAAAAAAATTCATTTTTTTCAACAGAAAACAAAATTTCAGCTCGATTCATGGTTTACCCTTTTCAGAAGTATATCCCACGATGGAAGAAAAAAATCGAAAAAAAAGACAAATTTGTTAAGCTGCTACTCATGGATGAAGCGACAAGTGGTTACAGGAATCCCAGAGAGAGGATGCAGCATATGATGCTGATCGCAATACCGCTAGAGGTAAAGAAGGCTTCTCATCGACGAGATACTCGAAAGGTTAATGATTTCAGACCGTTCCAAAATTGCAAGCAAAAAGATTGAGTCTGAAGCTTCCCCTTCAACCACCTCCCCCGTTTTCACTATTCTCCACTTTTCGGTGCACCGCATCAGTAGAAGCTTGGCAACAGAAACAAGTAGAATAGTGAGACAGCGTCGTGATCGAAACGAGGGTGTGAGCACGAATGAGATGAAACGCGTTGTTGAGAACCCAGAAATATGGAGGCTTGAGAGAGGCTACGTTAAAGTGAAGGCGTGTATATATTGGGACACACATGCATATGTATATATTTAAATGAACACATATTGACTTACCTTCCATCAATTCATTTATATGCAAACGTCATGCTGCTGGGTTAAAGAGAGGGCGGGGGGGGGGGGGGGTAGGAAAATAATGTCTTCGGCTGGTGGACCAATCAATGGAACTTTGAAAAAAATATAATATCAATGCAACCAGCGCCATTCGCTTCAGATTGTAATTCTATATGACCAAAAATTTTGTGCCACCTGGGCGGTCGATATATTTTAAACAATAGGCGAAAAACAATCGGGAAAATACATTTTTTAAAAATATTTCGTGAATATCAGTGAAACGGCGCGAGTGGGAAAAAAATGATTAATCCGTTTTTTGCAGAGGATAATATTTCCAACAAAACGGTCTTCGGACATTTTTACAAAAAATATCAATATTAATTAAGGCGGTCGTCTAGTGTGTCAGGTTAAGAAAATCGATTTTTTTCATAAATCACATCTAAAACATATGTAGAAGACGTGGGTGAAAGGATTTTTCGAAATTCGAAGCCGTTGAAAAGGTACAGCCGTAAACCGGAGCAGGTATACGGAGCGCGCGGCGTCCGCTCAGCGGGGCGTCGCAGCGCTGGCTTTCGCATCGAATATTCTGGAGCCCAGCTGCTACCTGGCTCTTTTGTGTACTAGACTCAACTATTGGGGACTCAGAACTGTTTATAAATCCGTTCCAACATCCGTGTATAGCGTCGGTCGATCAGTGTCGGCGTGGCATCGACACAGTACACATCGTAGTTTTCCTCGCTCAATACAATTTCGAAAAATAATTGAAAATTGATAAAAAGGGCTCTGAGCCCTCTGAGCACTCTGAGCCAGTTCATAGAGATCGAACAAAAAATCGACATTTCATGGAAAGAAATATACAAGTGAAAATGACACGTAATTTACATCTACATCAGCGAAGAAACTTGGAGCAAAGAAAAATTTTGAAGTGACCGTTACTCCAAGCTTGGTTTACTGCATTTTGGAGTTTACTAGCGTTTTCTCAGCTATTTCTTCGTCTGTCATTTGCAAGAATTGCAATAGTGAAGTGGCATTTAAACAGTTTGGTGTACGAGGCTTGGGTTTCAAGATTTCTATGGAGTGCGAATGTGATGAAATAAAACAAATCAACTCATGCCCTATGATCGATAATGCATACGAAATAAATCGTCGCATGGTTTTCGTAATGCGTTTTTTAGGACTCGGCTTAGAAGGTTTGAAAATGTTTTGTGGACTGATGGATATGAGACAAGGTTTGGCTCGAAATACTTATTATCGAGTATTAAATAATATATATATAGCTGCTTCGACCGTTTATACAAATGCGTTATCCTTGGCGGTTACTGAGGAGAAAGAGCTCAATAAAAAAAGCCGGTAAACCAGAAGAGAATTTACAGTCTCGGGAGATGGAACGTGGAAAAAGCGAGGTTTTTCATCTTTATTCGGCGTCTCAACACTAATTGCAAAATATACCGGTAAAGTAGTGGACGCGTGTGTGTTGAGTAGTTTTTGTCAGGGATGTATTTCGTGGAAAAATAAAAAGAGGGATGATCCACAAGGATATGAAGAATGGTTCACTTCCCATAAAGAAAATTGTACGATAAATCATACTGGAAGTTCTGGAAAAATGGAGATACATGCCATCGTGAAAATGTTTACACGTTCAATAGATAAACATAGTATCAAATATTTAACGTATATAGGTGATTGTGACAGTAAGACACTTAAAGGTATTTTAGATGCACAACCATATGGAAAAAATTATGTAATTGTTAAAAAAGAATATGTTGAAAAGAGAATGGGAACTTGGCTTAGAAATGCAAAGAAAGCTAACAAGAGCATAGGCGGAAGAGGTGAGGGTAAACTTGCTGATAAAGTAATTGGTGAATTGATAAAATTTTATGGATTGGCCATTCGAAGACATCCGAATTCCATTGCTGATATGAAAAAAAGAAATTTGAGCCACTTTTTATCACAAGATTTCCACAGACGATAAGCCACAGCATCAAAACTGTCCTGCAGGTGAAAATAGTTGGTGTAAGTGGCATAGAGCTGAATTTCTGGGAATCAGTGATCGATTTGAACACGACAAGCAGCCTCTTTCTGAAAAAGTTCAGGAAGTTATCAAGCCAATCTATGAAGATTTGTCGAAAGACGATTTGTTGACCAGGTGTTTGGGAGCGGAGACTCAAAACAATAGTGAGTCGCTAAACTCACTAATCTGGATTTTCGCTCCGAAGCATCTTCATTCTGGTGCAAAAGTCGTTGAAATCGCCATATTTCTTGCTGTGTTAATCTTCAACGAAGGGTTCGAATCTATTCTAAAGCTGATGGAAGTCATGGGAGTAAACATTGGCCTAAATGCCCAAGCTTTCGTCCATCAGCGTAACGATTCTCGCATCGACCGCTCAGAGAGACGCTTGAGTGATTTCGCCAAACAAGCTCGGATTTCAAACAGAGAAGAGAGAATGGCCTTGCATGACTTATTTGAAGAAGCGGAAGGTGTACTCTATGGTCCAGGCATAGCAGATTGATGGTGAGATCATTTTTTTATTATGAATGATATACAATAACTTTCAAACGCGTTTTTCTCAAAACACGATTTTTTCAAACTGCTGCCATGATATCTCAAAAACTAGTTAATTGATTCTGCTCAAATTTATACAGCATCTTTAGTACATATATAACTGCAAGTTGAACTAAAATAATGTAGATTGCTTCATTAGTTTTTTTTACCAGCTAAATAGACCCAAAAAAAAAGTGCGAAAAATTGAATTTTTTTTCTGAAGCGTAAAAAAAAATTATTTTTTGGAATTCTGACTTTATTTTAGTTTCATGTAGAGCCTCAAGTCTCACAATTGGAATGGCGTTTGGTTTTTTGATTTCAGATAAGCAGAACGGCCGAAATTATGGGAGCAGTGGAGCACCTCTTTTTTTATATGTGTTCCGGTTGGGCGGTGTATCTCCGATTATATTCAATATATTGACTTCAAAAAATTCACAAAGTTTGTTTAAATGTTAATAAAAATGATATACAATTTATAAATAATTTTATTTTAATGGTTTGTCAAAAAAAAGTCCCCAAAAAGGCATTAAAAAAACAGCCTTCAAACTAGACGACCGCCTTAAGATATACGCCGCTAAAGTCGAAGTACGTCGCAGCGGTTTTCCCAAGTTTCCGTCACCTTCACGGTTTTAAACAAATTAGTTTTTTGATAGGTTCTTGTAAAGCGATCGCTTTGAAAAAATCATGAGTCATCCTGGAACAACAAAACAACATTTAACGGCCCCAAAACATTTGTAGTGCACCGATTGTTTATAATATCGGTATGCGAACTTTTTTTCGTTGTTTTTTCATTAAATCGTTGATTTTTTTGGATAAAAAGGATTGGATGTAATCTTTTCTACTTCTATCATGTAGAGGGGTAAATTTTCTACGAAAAAGCCCTCTTGATATTTTTTATCACACGTTGTATATCATCGGTTATTATTGTTGAATATGAGGGAGCACATAAATTCGTGAATCAATCAGACCCACGCGAGTTTTCGCAATACCCGTCAGGTAAATCGAAAAAAGTACGATAAAAATAACAATAATAAAAAAAAAAAATGTCGAACTAATTTTTCTGTTGCTTATTTATTGTGCTAAAGCTGCAAAAAAATTGTGGCCTTTGAAAATATTGGTATAGGAAAGTATTAATACTCTCCTATGAAAATGCACCCAAAAAAAATTAATGAAAATTTTTTTTTCACCATTGCTATTAACAGTTTGAAATTTCCCGATTTTTTTTTACCAAAAAATAATGGGTCAGGGCTGTTTTTTCTTCCGCGAATATGGTGCTAATATCGTCAACAGTATTTGAGAATTTTTTTGATCCGAAAAATTTAATTAATAATCGTCGTTGCAATAATTGTTATTAACATCGATTTTGCAAATATTCGATTGTTGTTCTGAAAATTGGGTGAACTGGTGACTGGTTTGACCGAGGGCAAAAACCTCTACCCCTACTGGTAGCCGAGTAACACTTGGTTACTACCATTGGGTCAGTTTGACCCGGGCCAAAACCGCTACCGTTACTGGTTACCGAGTAACATTTGGTTTCTACCACCGGGTCATTCTGACCCATGCCAAAACCGTTATTCCTACTGGGAACCGAATAATCCTCATTACATTGTAATGAGTAATGGAGATTTTTTACATTACAAAATGTAATGTAATGAGTAATGAAAACGCATTACAAAAAATAATGCATTACTTGCAGCCGTGCCTAGGCCACACAAATTAGTCACGCTTTTTTCGAACGCAAAACACACAAAAAATGGTTAAACTATAAAAATTATAAATTAAAAAATGCACCGAGAGAATTAGAATTAAAAAAATACCGTGTAGTAATAATAAGGACGAGCCAACATGGAATTTTTGTGATTTTGTAGTAAGCAAAATGCAAATTTCCATGAAAATAAAATAAAAACTCTTGTACAATATAGGAAATTTTATTTTATTTTGCATTTTGCTCAGTAATAATTTCCAAAATTCCGGGTTGTTCCATCCTTATCGTGACTGCACGATATTTTTTCAATTTTTATTATCTCCGCATGAAAAAAGTTTTTCGTTGCGCTCGAACGATGCAAACTTAAATATTTTTGAAACATTGACACCATTATGAAATTGAAAGATGACAAAGAGGTGTTCGTCGAAGGAAGAATTAGTAATATATAGCATGGGCCTCCAAAAACTTATTTACGGAAATTGAAGCTATTTGAAAAAAGACTACCCGTCAGAACAATAAAGATTCGAACTCGCAAACATAACAATGATTTCTTACATAGAGGAAGGTATCGAAGTGAGATTGGCGAACCGAGAAGAGGATGGGTTTCGATCGCAACAACTGTCATCAGCAAACCGACATCCGTGCAAGATCCTCTTAGACTCCACCGCGACTCACCTTTATATCAGAGCGGCCATATTAGCCTTTGTAGATAATGGTTAAGTGCCCCTGGATATTTTAGTCCACGTCAGAGATCGCCCACTAGCTAGAACTGCGAAGCATCCCGAGACATATCGCCGTAACACGCGGTAGAAGGAGAATAAAAAATAAAAAGAAAGGAGGAAAAAGAAGATACGATCATCCGATGTTGTTTTGTCGTAGATTTATGTGAAGCAGACTAAATTTTCAGTATTATTACGAAAATGTGTCGTCATACAATATTCCTGGATTATAATGTACAATTTGAATATCAAGATCTTATACGTACGGAGATACTGATATTCTAGTCCACCCGATACGTTATTCATTTGTATTATCCTAATTATTAACAACTATGACATCGAAGCAAATTAAATATACAATATTATTATGATAACCGCATTATTAGTTTTTCAGAATCTTTGACGTTCATACAAAGTGAAAATAATCGTGATATACTGAAACGTGAAGGGACATTTATTATGCCCCTTTATGACCGAACGAAAATAATCTTTCATTTTTTGTAATTCCACCTCATTTTTACGAAACTTCTAAAAACATAACTTTTTACGGTAATGGTTAAGATTATCATCACATCTTCGGTCATGCATCTTTTTTCATAGGAAAATTTTGAAAATTGTACAGCATGTTTGTAGAAATTAAAAATTTGTGAAAGAAAATGTAAAATTTATTGTAATTCCATATATGACTCAAAAAAAACTACATCACCTAGTAAATCCATCACGGCGCCACATCTTTGTCAAATTTTATGTCAATTTATCTCATATTTTTAGCACAGTGATGATTTTATAGATGAAAGCTAGGTTGAGTCTCGCAAATCACCGTTGATTTCGGAATAACCCTATATGGGGTTCTTTCGATTCGTAATGATGCCCCCTACTCATAGTTTTTGTTTGGACTACTATAACTGGGCCACCCTGTATAATTATCAAATTTAAAATTTCCGAAAGAAGAATAACATAACGGAAAGGAAAATAGAAAATAAAATAATACAAAAATGGCATTTACATTGGGACCAATATTGTGATTCGGTATAATGTAAAAACGATATAAATAATACGAATAAAGATTGACAATAACAAAACACAAAATGGTAATATTGTATGAAATAAAGAAAATGAAGAGTGAGAGAACGAGAGGAGGAGAGAGAGAAAGAGAGAGAGAGGGAGATTGATTGATTGATTAATAAGCTTTATTAGCCTTCTCGGCTATTATCTAGGTATAAATACTTTCAACAAAACGTATATGTTTTTACATTTGTTTTACAATTTCAACAATTTTAACCCGTATAGTTTGTAACGAGATTTTCCCGGCTCGGGTCCATCTGTCCCTTCTGAACTCCTCCGCAATTCCTCCCCGGACCATCGTGACCCGGCCGGAGTGGACTGGGTGCCAGGTACGAACGTACCGCCGGTGAAACCGACTTTATGTTTGTCCACTCCGGCGCGGATGCGGTGGACGAGATAGTCCCAGGGGTTACGAGGATTCAGGATGGTCCGACTACTTAGCTCGACTGAGATTCTTAGGGGTAGAGGGGCTGGTTCGGGGCGAGAGTAAGGAATCGGGGCTAACGAAAGAAAATAGACAAAGACTAATAACTTTAGTTTAAGCAACGATTTATTCAGGTAAACTCGACGATTAGCGAAGCGCAGGTAGTTGAAGCCCAAAGGCAGGTAGTGGAGGCGACTGAACATGAAAACACTAAACTCAACCCAATAATAACACGATTTAAAAGAACGGTAATGGAGACACGAAGACAGGTAGTAGTAAGCAATCTATCCGAAAAATAATCCCGAGAGTATTAAACGATGATGTAGTTGGTGTGCGCGACACTAACCCAGGTAGTTCGACCGAGAGTCAGGTAGCTATGAGTCGAAAGCAGGTAGCAAAGGTAACTTATCACGAAATTAATTAAACGACCGAAATAATGACGGAGTTAGTGTGCACGACACTAACTCAGGTAGTTCGACCGAGTTTCAGGTAGCTAAGGCCCGAAAGCAGGTAATAAAGACAACTTATCACAAAATTGGTTAAACAAATGAAATAATAATAGAGTTAGTGTGCACGACACTAACTCAGGTAATTCCATCGGAATTTAGGTAGTCAAGGCTCGGAAGCAGGTAGTACAGGTGGTTTAACACGGAACGACATATATGAAATAATATTTCGAGATAAAAGAAAGACGAAAATTGGGTGAAATAAACTCGAGAACAAAATACTGAAGGGATCCGCGGCAAATAAGAATGACAACAATGCCTAACGTATTCGAGGCCGAGTGAGAGAGAGATAGCACGAAGACAAACCGGCGCGACGCGCTCGCGGCCGGCCTTGAACGCGTAACACAAAAGTGCGACGAGATACAATAGCCTAGACTGGCCAATATCATACTATAAAATTACTCATTAAAATTTATATATTATTTATCATAGTCGATAAAAATTGAATAACGAAAATAAAAGAATATCGCAAGTCACCAAGGGGGACTCGACGGAAAATTGGGTACTCCATAAAACTCAATAATTAGGAGAGAATGAAGACAAAAGAGTCACATTCCCGTTCGAATATCGTCCTCATTCTTCCACGCCAACGATAAATGGCAAAACTCTAAAAATTAATACTTAAACACCCCAATAATCCGACGAATCGGAGAAAGTAGACGAACGGGCTTACCGAGGCGAAATCTCTCCACACGTGGTAGTTGAGGGCTCAGGAGCTCGGTGAGACAGCAACTCGCCGGTGGGACACAATTTCGAAGAATGATTGTTCTCACGCCCCGGTAAGGCTCCGCGCTCTCGTTGTTTCTCCCCACCACTCGACGACCGCCGGACCTAGCTCTCGCGCCTCTGTTGCGAATTAGCCGAAATTCTCGGCGGCGCGTTGAAATTAATACGCGGGAATTTCGAACGATGTCCTCGCTCGGATCCCACCTCCAGCGAGCTTTCCACGCTGCAGGAGCTTTTCCTCTTGGGGACCCGGCCGATGTCCGACTGGAAGGTGGAGGGGAGACCTCCCTCGTGACGCAAGGTGTCCCTCCGCGTCATGGTGGGTCTACAGTGCCACCAGGCGAAACAGCACCTCCACCCCAGGGAATCCCAGGTCCCACCCGACGAGGCGCCGTTGCACACGGGCTGCAGCTCCCGCAGGCGTGGAGGCGAACGGGGCAACTCTCGGTTGCTACGATGAGAAAGCCATGGGCGGCGTTCAATAATGGCCGATATCCGGCGCGGTCTTTCGACCGTTCGCTGGTTGGACTCTGGTGACCGAGAACAACGCCTGGAGGAGTGAGATCGTTGCAAAAGAACCGCTGAAATCAAAGAGAGCTGAGGCGCGAGGACGGTGACTGGAACGACACTCGAGGGCGATGCAATACGGTACTCGATAATGACGTGATTTCCTTTCTCTCTCTCGCTCTCTCACGAGTACAAATTTTAGCGATTAACGCATGTAATGAGATTCCCGAAGGACGGATCCAGGTAACATAAAATTAAAATTATAATTATGACAGAAATCCTCGTAGCGTTCCCCACGGCGAGTCGCAGAGCGGTGTCGCAATGGACCGGACCTCCGGTCCACTGGTCGATCAATCCGTGCGGGTGACGTGGCCAAAAATGTCACGTTACAAGTTTTTACATATCTCATACCTTATTGCTAGTGATACTTTATTATATATTGTTATGCCGCCGCATCATATATGCCGGAATGTCACTTCATCCGGTGAGAACTGTTTCTCACGTAAAAGTAGTGCCACTTCTGCGTTAAGACTTTGGTCAGCAGAATCTGGCGTAAGAACTAACCATGGCGCATTTTATCAGCGTTCTGCGATTAGGGCGGAGTAACACCTTAGAAAATTAGCCATCTACTGTGCCACGAATTACATTCAGTCTGAAATATTCCCTCGTTCGAGTACAATCTTAGAAAATCGAACAATAAACTCAATGTAATTACGATAGTTCATTCCAACAAATAAAATAAATCAAATCTTGTTAATATTTTGTGAAAAAAATTGGTAAAATTTATTTTATTTCCTTTACGGCATAACATAAATTTGGTGGCAGCTAAAAGGATTCTTGAACCAGTGAAGTGTCAGTGAGGATTGAACGAAGCATATTTAAAAGAAATAACATTCATGGTGAAATTTCGGGAATAATATTCAAGGAATAATCTCAAGAAGGAATAGCAGAAAATCAATCAGAAGATTATACGTCTGAGGAAGATGAACGTAGTAATAAAAAACTCATTAAAACCAAGTAACGAATAGAATTGCAAAAAAGAAAAAGAAAAAAACATTAATAATAAAAAGTTGAGCATAAATATAAAACGAACAATGGCGGACGAGCACAACGAAATTTTTAATAATATAATCAAATCTCTTCAAGAACAATTGGAAAATATTAATTTAAGAATAGAACAAATCAGTAACATCGCCAATCACGAAGCGGTAAATACCACGGAAGAAATCGATAATAGTTCATCAATTATAGAAAATGACGTATCATTGGAAATAAAAAAACTTGAAAGCGCACCTAGAATTGATAACTGAATTTGAAGGACATAATATTTCAGTCGAAACATTTATTTTTGGAGTGAAATCAGTTTTAAGGGAGCTTTCCAGTGTGACAGCCCGAAAAATCGCTGTTTTTCGCGATTTTTTTTTTTTAAGAAAAAATAATCTAATCGGTCTGGTTTTTTTTGTATATTAATTGGGTATTGAAGAATACAAAACAATTTTTTAAAGATCGATTTATTTATTAATTAATATCTATAAAAATGATGAAACAATTGTTGCAGAAAATGCACTTGGATGTGGTGTCCACGTTGGGGGTCACAATTTTGATCTGAAACAAAAAACACAAAAAGATTATTGATCGGTATATAATTGGCTTTCGTGCTATGGAGGCTTTTTTTTTTTTTGCAAAAATGGCGCCGGTTTGAACAAAAAGTATCGATTTTAGCATTTTTTTTTGGCAGTTTTTTTTACAAAAAAATAGGAAGATGTCAAAAAAAAAAAAGCTTCCATAGCACGATAAACAATGACGTTAAGAATATTGTGTAAAAAATTCAACTCGATAGCTTTAAAACTCTGCCCTCCAAGTTGGACACCGTTTTGAAAAATGCTGTTTCGAGAAAAACGCGTTCAAAGTTTCAAGTGAGGAAATTTTAGGTAAATCGTTTACTTACGGTCAATCAGCGATGCCAGGTCCATACAATATCCCTTCTGCTTCTTCGAAAAGATCGTGCTCAATGGATTGTTCAGTCCGACGAGCTGTCCTCGCCTCTTTGCTATCCAGGGACGCCCGGCGGTTTGCTTGGGTGATGCGCGCATTCTTGTACTTAACGGCGAAATCTGCGGCGCTCGGCCCTATCGTGCATCCCATCGTCTCCAAAATTTTTAAAATTGGGTCGTAACCTTCATTGAAGGTGCACACAGCACACTGCGTAGCGATTTCTACTATCTGCTTGCCGCAGAATACGTGCTTTGGGGCTAGTTGCCACACACAGTGATTGAAGCTCTCGTTATTGTTTTGACGGTGTCCATCACCGGACACCGTCAGAATATCGCCCCGATTTTCTGCTTCCAAAGTTTTTTCCTTCTCTTCGGTACCTGCTTTTTTCACGACGGCCTCGTATATTGATTTCGCTGCAATCTGCAGGATTTTCACGATTCCATAATAGGTGTTATTATTGAAGTTTGCAGTTAAATCCATCAAGGCGATAAAATTTCTAATGCCATTTATGCCGATGCCGACCAATCGCATGGCAAAGCAGAAACGACGATTGATTTCATAAGCATTTTTTATCAAAGGACAAGAATCTATCTCGGCCGGATCTGGACACGAACACTGAACACAAATTTTAAAGCCCAATCCGCGAATCGATTTTTTAAAAAACTTCACGTCGCTATTACACTTTTTGCACTTCAACAGTTCCTGAAGAGCGCCGAAAACCAAAAAGAACTCCAAAATCACATAGCTAAACGTTTGATCGATTCGGACTTCAAACTCTGGACTCTTTTTCAAGATTTTTGCTGCCGAAGTGCTCGCAAACGTTAGATCCGTTTCGATATCGTGTCGATTTGTTCCCTTGAAACCCGCGGATCTTTTTCGTTCATTTCGCGGATGTCCGCTTCTCGAGCCTTTTCTATCCTGCCACGCACATTTCTCTTTCGTAGATCTATCCATTTTGAATGTCGAAACCGAACTGAAAGACGAACCGGACTCACGTTGGAAGGTACACGAGCAGGTAGGAACGAGACAATAGAAATAACGGTCGCACGGGCAGACGGCCGACGCGGCAGCTGTAGCGCTCCGTTGCCTTCTTCCAAGAAATGCTGTACAGTAACCGAAATAATCTGAATTTCGGCATGAAAATTTCAGGGAATATTCGGAAGAGTGTATACTATTCGATAAAGCAAAAAAAAAATCGATTTTTTGAAAATTTCACACTGGAAAGCTCCCTTAAAAGAAATTGGAGCATCTCAAAAAAACACCTTCGTTCGACTAATCATCTCAAAAAAGATCGTTAAGAACGCGAAAAAAATGATTGACGGTCATGACATTAGATCGCCGGAAGATCTATTTCAAATTCTTCGCAATAATTTTGGCGACAGCAAGTCGTATGATGTAAGCTTACTTGCGAGAAGTCAATACCAACAGGGTAACGACACGGTTATAAATTATAATAAAAAATTTTGTGAACAACACTTGAACGTGAAACGAGCGGTCAACAGTCATTCTGATTTCGACCCGAATCATCGATCGGTAATTCTTTTGAACGAAGAAAAACAAGGTTTGGCATAATACGTTAGAGGGCTTCGCCAAAGAATTAAATTATTCGTAAAAGCTGGAAATCCAAAAACGCTACGCGAAGCACAAAATTTAGCTTTAGAAACCGAAAGAGAAGAAATAATGTCGCACGTCTTATACAAAAAACCTCACATCGATGAACAAAAAAAATCGCGAAAACCCGAATACCGACAAAATTTCGAAAAAAATGATTCTCAAAATTCGCAAACACACACCAAGAATAAATTTCCTTGTCACGGTTGTGGAAGTACAGAATACTTTATAAGAAATTGTCCAAACAAATTCAATCAAACATCGCAAAATTTTTCGTCGCGTCGCATACCGAATGTCCCGCCGAATCATATAAAATTTACCAAATTCCAAAAGAACGACGAAACCCAGGAGCAACCTTCATGCTCCGAATCAACAGTTCAATCGGACAGCGAGATTATTCATTCCTGGCAGACACAGGAGCAGAAGTAAATCTCATAAAGTTAAACTGTACCTCGGGAATGCCAGTAAGAAAGACACTTGCAATGATAACAGGAATAAACGATAGTCCCGTGATTTGTCATCAAGAATGCAAAATAACGATCGATAAAATTGACCACATATTTATAATTGTGCCCGACAATTCCCTTTGATAGAAGATGGTATAGCAGGCCGACCTTTTCTAGAGGAAGAAGACGCTATAATTTTGGTAAAACAACGAACCATAATTTTTAATAGATAATGCGCGGAATCGAAAGTATTAAAAAAGATTGTTCTGGAATCGAATGATAATTACTCAGAATCTCGAAGTGAACTATTAAAGGAAAATACGCGAATCGACCATATTTTAAACAGAAATTATCGCGACCATCTCTGGAAAATCATAGACTCTTATCAAGATGTTTATTGTCTACCCGGAGATTCCTTACCATGCACTAATTTGGCGGAACACGCAATTGAAACAACCGATGATACACTTATTAACGTTAAGCAATATCGACATCCGCCCGCCCAACACCAAGAAATTTCGGATCAAGTGAAAGAAATGCACCAAAAAGGCATAATTCAAGCATCGAATTCGCCGTACAACTCCCCGTTGTGGGTCGTACCAAAAAAACGAGACGCCTCAGGCAAGCAAAAATGGAGGGTAGTAGTCGATTTTCGCAAATTAAACGAAAAAACTCGACCAGACGCGTATCCGCTTCCGAATATTGAAGAAATTCTTGACCAGTTTGGTAACGCACGATATTTCTCAGTATTCGACTTAGCTAGCGGATTTCATCAAATTCCGATGAAAACACACGACAGAAAGAAAACTGCATTCAGTACACCTCATGGCCATTTTGAGTATTTAAGAATGCCCTTTAGCTTGACAAATGCGCCAGCAACTTTTCAAAGGATGATCGATAACGCATTGAGGGGATTAATAGGAAACACGTGTTTCGTCTACCTCGATGATATAGTAATTTATGGGAAAACTCTGGACGAACATAACAAAAAACTACGTTTATTTTTGCAAAGAATGAGAGAAACCACTTTGAAACTCCAGCCTGATAAATGCGAATATTTAAAACCGGAATTACAATATTTAGGTCACATTATTACTGAAGATGGAGTCAAACCAAATCCTGATAAATGTAAAAGTGTATTGGAGTTCCCACGACCTAAGAACATCAAAAATATACGTCAATTTCTAGGTCTAGCAGGATACTACAGGAAATTCATTAAAGATTATAGCAAAAAGGCTAAACCTTTAACACATTTATTACGAAAAGACGTCAATTTTGTTTGGGAAAACGATGAAGAAAAGGCGTTCACGACTCTCAAAAAAGAATTATGTGAAGAACCTATCCTAGCTTTTCCAGACTTTTCAAAACAGTTTACACTAACTACAGATGCTTCAGATATTGCACTAGGAGGGATTTTGTCACAGGAAAAGAAAAATGGAGAACACCCGATTGCTTATACGAGTCGCGCTCTCAATAAAGCAGAGAAAAATTATTCAACGACTGAAATGGAGTTATTAGCGATAGTGTGGTGCGTCAAACATTTCCGCCCATACCTGTATGATCGTATGTTCAGAATTGTCACTGATCACTGCCCACTAGTTTGGCTCATGAATCACAAAGATCCTCACTCTCGCCTCGCTCGATGGCGAATTACTTTGGAAGATTACGACTATGAAATAGTTTATAAAAAGGGGAATGCTAATACGAACGCTGATGCTTTATCTAGGAACCCCATTTTAATGAACCGTCGAATAGATATGCAGTATCCGAAACCGGGAACATCGAGAGAAGACCAATCGGTAACACGAAAAAGAACAAGAAAATACGTAGCGTCATCGCAAACAAAAAAGCCAAGGATCGACGACTCAGTAGAAGATGCAAGAGGTGCCGGATTACAAGATCCACAGCTTGAAGATCATCATCAGGAAGACGCTGAATGAGAAGATCATGAACAAGAAGTACAAAAAACAGAAATAATAAAATTGGGAAAACAAATATTTTTGACAAATTCGCCTATACCCGAGGGTAGTGTCAATGTTTCATTCGTCAGAGAAGAAATTCCGGAAGGTCTTGAAGTCTACTCCGAGGAGGACGATCAAGAATTCCACGTGATAATGCGAGCCAATAATGAAATGACAATGGCTGATCTGTTGAGGCAAATTCAAGAATTGTTGTATGCGGCAATAGCTCACGAATGGAAATACGTCCACATTGACCACGATGGTTGCGTTCGAGTAACAGGACTTCGCAAGAAAACCGTAGAACAATTGTGGAAAAATGTGTTCAATCACGGCGATATATCAGTGTATTTGCACGACGGAGAAAGAATTATTCCTCGAGAGGAAGACATTAAGAAGATTTTAGAAGAAAACCACAACAGTCCATTGGGTGGACATGGAGGAATGAAAAAAACATATTATAGAATATCTGAGAATTATTTCTGGAAAATATTGAGAAGTGATGTCGGAAGATTCGTCAAGAATTGTACAATTTATCAGAGGAACAAGGCCAATAGACACCCAACCAGAATGCCAATGATGATAACTGACACGCCCGAAAACCTTAATGACAAAATCGCGATGGATATTTGCGGACCTTTTCCACTTGCGGAGAAAAGTCACAAATATGTTCTGACCATCCAGGACTGCTTGACAAAGTATTTTACTGCGATTCCGCTGAAATATTTTACAGCTTCTTCAGTAATAAACGAGTTTTTGAAGAATTACGTGAGTTATTTTGGGGTACCTCGGACAATCTTAACCGACAGAGGAACAAATTTTACCAGTGAATTAATGAAAAATTTTGAAAAAATGTTGGGTATTAAACATATTACAACGACCAGTTTTCATCCGGAAAGTAATGGCAGTCTCGAAAGGAGTCATCAAATTTTAAAGGATTATTTTTGACATTTCACGAACAACAATGCTGACGATTGGGACACCAGTATTCATCTGGCCAATCTATACTATAATACGTCCAAGCATGAAAGCACCGGCTTCACACCCTGTGAATTAGTCTTTGGACGTAATCCAAGAAACAGGTCATCATTGAAGACAACAAACATCTCATATTCTCAATATTTGCACGATCTCCGAACGAAGATTTTAACAACATTGGAAGAAAGAAAAGAAATAATCGCTGATAGTAAAAGGAGAACCAAGGAACGATACGACAGAATGACTAATCCGCAAGAATTTCACCCTGACGATTTGATTTGGTTACGAAAGAAACGTACGGCGAATGATAGAACTAATGCGTTGAATCTACCATTTGGAGGACCTTATAAAATTTTGGAAAAAATGTCCGATGTTAACTATAAAATATCTAAGAACAACCGGGAAATCATTGTGCATGCCAATAGGTTAAAATATGCTAACGTTACTTTGTTTCAGAATTGTAATGATTAAAATTCTGGATTCCAATGGGAAAAATGACAAGGAGACCGAATTCTCAATATTGCCAAACTTGTACATGGAGTATTTGGGAGACGTGAAATTTTTCCATGAGACGTATAATATCGTTTCACACTATAATTTGGACGAATTAACACGGGAGGAAGGTGAAATAGGGAAAGGATTGAGTTCCTTGGAAAAACTATGTTTCGAAAACTGTAAGGAGAAAAGGTTGATTCAAAGGTTGATCAAACAGCTTGAAATCATCAGCAAGGATAAGTACAAGCTATTTTTAACAGTAGGGGTTCCAACCCTCCGCAGATATAAGCGGGGATTATTTGATTACGTCGGAAAAATAAGTAAAATTTTATTTGAAACAATGAGCGAAGATGTCGCTATATATTATAATTCGGAAATAGATGTAATCCATAAAAATAATAAAAGAATTGGCGAACTGTTTAAGAATCAAACTCATATAATACAGTTGTTTCTCCAAAGAACTGAAGGCCTTTTCCGGGAATATCATGAATCGTTTAAAAAAATAAATTCTAATTTTCAAAATTTGAATGGAACTTTAAATCAATTAGTTCGAAAAGAGGCAATGGTAGAAAGAAATTCGCTGATCACTGAAATGTGTTTGGAAATCGAATTAGCATCGATAGAATTGGATAGAAATTTTAAAATATTAATCGAATCAGTAACTTTAGTCAAAACTGGCCAAATAAACCCACAGCTCGTATCGCCTGAACTATTGATGAGCGCTATCAAATTAATAAGGGACGAAAAGGGGAATAATCAATTGCCTATCCCTGTTCACGATAGTAATTACTTCGAATATTTAGAAATAAGTAACGTAGCTATTAGTATCATAGGATACCGTTTTGTTTGCGTTATCAAGGTTCCAATTCTTGAAACAGAAAACTATAAAGCATATAGAATAATACCAGCCCCAAAATTGATCGACAACAACGTAATTGCTTACATATCCAATCCTCACGATTATATTATTACCAATGATGACAGAATTCTATACACTCCGAGCGATGAACATTTTTTAGATACCTGTAAAATTTATCAGTCTCAATACTTTTGCAAAAGAATAAATCCAAAGTATTACATTAAAGCCCACGACACGTGTTTAAGCATAATCGTAAATGAGCCTCTAAAGCTAAAAAAAATGATTGTGTCATAAAAATAGTTCATGTTACTCATACGATGTGGGTTCAGTTCAAAAGTAATGACAGATGGTTGTATGTTATGCCCATGCCTGAAAGCATCAGAATAATTTGTGATAGTTACACAGAAGACATAATAATAAATGGAACAAAAATACTTTGGATTGCACCTGGATGTACTGCAGTAACAAATGATGCCATATTGAATTCTCACGTGGAAAGGGTGTATGATAATGACAAAGCATTCACTCCATTGATAACTTATAATTTTAGTGATCACTTTCAAATATTGAAGAATCCATATTTTAATTTGAGTCTCATTAAAATTAATACCATCGAAACACCTGATGTGAAATTAGGCGATTTGACAAGATATGACATCAAACTAAACAACCTCAGTAAAGAATTTGTGGGAGTCATGAACGTACAAAAACATTATATGAAAAAGCGATGGGCTGGATCACGTATGTTTTGTATGGGTTGGGGATATTAATAATAACGTACTTACTCATTAAACTTAAAATTATTAAACTATTAATATGCATGTCGAAGGAAATATTAAGCACATGTACTAAGCCATTTAGTAGTATACTAAATCGCAGAAGAAATCAGAAAGCCTTCAATAATTAAATCCGACTGGAACTAGTTTCGCGAATCAATTCGATATCATCAGGCATAGATATGATCTCCAATTCATTGAACAAACGGATGTATAAATCTCGCTTGCAAAAAGGGAAAACACGACGATCAAACTTTCGAATTTCAGAATTTGACGACGAAAACAAGTAAAAAAAAAATAGAGAAATTCCTGTTGTAATATTGTAAAAAGGGAATTTCTCATCTAAGGATGGGGGTGTTATGCCGCCGCATCATATATGCCGGAATGTCATTTCATCCGGTGAGAACTATTTCTCACGTAAAAGTAGTGCCACTTCTGCGTTAAGACTTTGGTCAGCAGAAACTGGCGTAAGAACCACCCGTGGCGCGTTTTATCAGCGTTCTGCGATTAGGGCGGAGTAACACCTTAGAAAATTAGCCATCTACTGTGCCACGAATTACATTCAGTCTGAAATATTCCCTCGTCCGAGTACAATCTTAGAAAATCGAACAATAAACTCAATGTAATTACGATAGTTCATTCCAACAAATAAAATAAATCAAATCTTGTTAATATTTTGTAAAAAAAATTGGTAAAATTTATTTTATTTCCTTTACGGCATAACAATATATTAACTACAGTTTCTACTTTATCTTCCGCCCAGTATGTGCGCCTTCATCGCTGTTTTAAAATTATTCAATCGTTGGCTGCTTCTTACTACATTGGGCAGCGCATTATATTTTTTTAAACCTTCATAAAATAGGCTTTATTGTGTGCTCTTTGTTTTCCTCGCATTAATGGCAATGTTGTTAGTTTGTCTCGTTGTTCTATCTCTTACTTCTCCTACCAGCTGTATTTTACTACTTAAGTCGTTTGGCATCATATTATTCAAGATGTTATATATAAATACGCATATATTATATTCTAATCTTTCTTTTATTGACACCAGACACAGTGCTTCGAGCATATCTTTAATTCTTGCACGTTTGCTCACTTGTAAGATAGATCTCATTGCTCGGTTTTGTGTTATTTGCAGTTTACTCAATTCCGTCTCACCCATATTTATCATTAATGTTGAACAATACTCAAAGTGCGGTGTTATGATTGTTTTGTAGTTCGTACAGCGTGCATACATAGATATATGGTTCCCTATTCGATTCAAGAAACTTGTTTTTTCCCCTATCTTTTTCAATATATAGTCACAGTGATCCTTAAACTAGAGTCGATCATCTAGTAATACTCCTAGGGATTTCATTACTGCTACCCTTTCTAGTTGTTGTCCTTCTTATGTGACTATTTTTATATCCATTTTATCTCTTTTCATATACTCCTTATAACCATGTATTTTGTCTTATTCCCATTCATTATCAAAGAATTATCATTCAGCCAATCTTCCATTATATTCAGTGCTGCTTGTAATCTTGTTTCCACTTCGTCCGTGCAATCTCCTGTGACGTATATCAACGTATCATCTGCAAATACTTTTATTGTAGTTTCTTCAGTTTTTCCCTTGACGATGTCGTTTATATATAGGATGAATAGTAACGGCCCAAGGACTGAGCCCTGTGACACTCCATATTCTGATGCCACTCTCTCAGACAATTTTTCACCAATTTTCACTTGTTGGTACCTTCCGTTAACGTATGAGTCAAACCATTTCAAAACCGTTCCTTTTATCCCATAGCTTTCCATCTTCTTTATGAGTTTCCTCCTGTCGATTGTTTCAAATGCCCTCTTCAAATCCATGAAACAGCATTCCTATCATATTTCTCTCGCTTGCTAATGTTTTTCATTGGTCCAGGATTGATTGTATTGCTGTCTCGCATGAATGGTCTTTTCGAAATCCTGATTGGTGTTCGGTGAATATATTGTTGCTTTCTATGAATCTGTCCAGTTGTTGTTTGACTACCAGTTCCATCAACTTTTCATAAATTGGAAGCATATTTATAGGCCTGAATTCTTTTGCCTTCACTGTGTTCGCTACTTTAGGTATCAGGATCACCGTCGACACCTTCCATTCGCTTGGGCAGTGTCCTTCCCTCAATGATGTGTTGATAACTTCAGTCATTTCTGTTCCAATTACTTCGAATATCTGTTTGAGAACTAGCGATGACACCCCTTCTTCTGTACCCATTTTCTTGTTGTTCATTTTCTTTATTATCTGCTTGAGATCTACTTTCGTTATACTCTCAAATTCATCCCAACTATGTACCATTTTGCTTCATGTCTTGGCTTTTCTATCGTATCCTGCCTTTTGTTGATACTTGAAATTATTTCTTTAATACTGCTAATAAAATATTCATTAAATCTATTCTCAACATCTTGTTTCTTGCTTGCTGTTTCCTCTTCTCCTTCGAATTGGATTTCATTATATTTGTTGAATCTTTTCGCATTTCCGTTTACAACTTCCTTTAATATTTTCCACATATCCTTTGGCTTGTTTCTGTTGTTGTCAATCTTGTTTTCATAATATTCTTTCTTCTTTTTCTTTATCGTCGATACCCCGAAATTCCTATACGCTTTATATTCATCCCAGTCCGATCTCTCTTTTGATACTATTGCCTTCTTATATGCCTCATCTCTTTTTTTTTGTAATTTCTTTGATCTCCTCTGAGTACCATTCTTAGTCTACCCATTTAGCTGGAATTATGATTTTTTTCTTCGGCGCAATAATATCCAACGTTTGTACTATGTTCTTTATTAATCTATTTGCCTTTTCGTCAGTCGTTTCGTTTCCTCTGTTTTCTATCCTTCACTTTTTCCATTCTTTTATAAACTTTTCTGTTGTTATCTCCTTTTTATTTCTTGCTACAAGCTCAAACTTTTTTTGCTCCATTCTTGTTTTCTTAACTATCATTATAACCCATGCATGATCTGTTACGATGGGCGTTTGCTTCACACATATTGACTGCCTTTTATTCGAGAACAGCAAATCTATAATCGTTTGACTTCGTTCTGTTGTCCTAGTAGCCTGCGTTACATATTGTTTCATTCCTAATGTTAATTGTTCTTTTTCTAATTTCTTCGCATAGAATGTTTTCGCTCGCATATCTATATTGAAGTCTCCCATTAACACACATTCGCCTATGACATTTAGCTCTTCACTCAGTTCTTCAAGGAATGCGACGAAATCTGCATCCGATGAGCTTGGCGAATGATAAACAACCGCTATAGATCCCGTGTATATATTTTTATCGTTCATCCATATTACTACGCACCAATAGTTTCCTACTATTTTTTTCTTGTGTAATACCTTATATTTGATCGAATCTTTAAGGGGTTATATACAGTTGGAAATTTCAGAAAATCGATTTTTTTTTATGGCATTTTCAGAATGTACATACATTTGAGTACATTCTCTGAAAATTTCAAATTAATCCAGCAAGTAATGTCGGAGTTATATGCTATTTTATGATTAATTTCAAATTTCAAAAAATCGATTTTTTTTGTTGCATTTTTGGAGTCTACATATATTCAAATAGATTCTCTGAAAATTTCAAAGCGATACGGCAAATATTCGTAGAGATACATGCGTACTTGAAAGGACGCTTGGAGCATTACAAAGTAAGCGCGCTCCGAACGGCCCGAGCGGCAGCGGTTGTTGTGGCCCGCGTGCCTGAGGTGACCCTTTTCATTGTTTTTGCATACATGGTATATGCGAGAGCTAAGCGTGGTCATTTCTTATACCGAAGAAAGGAATTTTGTCAGTCGAACCAGCTCTGCCACAGTGTAAAGTCGCGCGTTCAAATTTTACTCCATTTTCGTAGTTTTGCGAATAAAAATGCCTTACAAGTGTACCAGACAACGGAGACTATCCGACAAGACGCAAATTTCAAGAGGGAAAAAGCGAAAACAATCGTACAATCCAAAAACAGTCGAGGCCGATGAAAGTAGCTTCAGTACATCCGCGAAAAAATTGAAAAATCAGAAGGAGATCTTGGTTCCTCGTGATTCCTCCATTGAATATCGCATTTTCAATTTTATAACGGTCTTCGCAGCGATAAGTGAATACGTCCAGTGTAAAACTTGCAAAGGAAAAGTGCAATTTCAAACGGCTGCACAACGAGGACTCGGTTTTAAAATCGTCATTCTGTGTGATAAGTGCGATCCTCGAGCCATAAACTCTTGTCCTTTCATCAAACATTCTTACGCGATAAACAGACGATTTTTATTTGTGATGAGAACTCTCGGAATAGGATTGAAAGGTGTAGCGAAATTTTGTGGATTGATGGACATGCCACCTTTTGTGATGCAAGCTACGTACGATTTGATCGTCAAAAATATTCATTCATGCACGCAAATGGCCACCGAAAAACTTTTCGAAAAAGCTTGTGCTGAAGAAAAAGAAGCGTCTGCTCAAAATCGAGGCGATGGAAACTGTGAAGAATTGACAATATCTGGCGATGGAACCTGGAAAAAACGAGGGTTTACTTCTTTATACGGAGTAACATCACTGATCGGTTATTATACGGGGAAAATTATCGATATCGTCGTGAAAAGTTCGTACTGCAAACAATGCGAGGTTTGGAAAAAAAATCGACACTGAAGAGTACAACGAATGGTATGACGATCACAAAGATGGTGTTCCTATATGGTGTTCAAAAATTTGGTGTTCCTATATTTGATTTTGTCAGCGCAATTAATACATTTCTTTACTTCTGCTGTGCACTCTTTACCATTATGGTTTCCGGCACAGTATTGACATGCTTCTTCTTTTTTGCAGTGCTTTGCCATGTGGTTAAATCCTCAGCAATTAAAGCATCTCAATATGCTGACGAAATCGTAGACTTTGCATTTCTTCCATCCTAAATTTATTTTCCCTTTCTGTATCACTTTCTTGTGTGTTTCTAAGTCCATTTTAATAATCACCGATCCCTCTCCCCACCTTCCCTTTTCCTTTCCATTATTCCTCTCTGTAGCACTTCTTTAGACGATCCTCAGTTGAGATTTTTCAAGTTCATTTTGAGCTGTAATTGATTCTAAGATTTCCTCATCTGTCAAATCCATTTCCTCCTTATCGATACCGACTATTTTTAGCTTCGGTTGTTTTTGCTTAGGCACTATTGTCGCGAAATCTTTCCCTATCGTTGCTTGGACTGTTTTTTTCAATTGTTCCAATTCTTTCCGCTTTCGCATCCTATTATTATAGATCCGTTATTTCCTTTTGTCAATCTTGATACTCCGATTGGGAGAGTTTTGATTTGAATCTTTTCAATAATTTTGTTTTTTGTTACTTCACATTCTTGTTGTTCTTTCAGTTTTACTATAAGAATATTCTCTCTCTTATTGTCCTGTTTTATTGCTTCCACGTAACTTTTTGGCCCATATTTATGATCGTTGTTGCTGTTGTTTTCAGCGTTACTCGTGATTACTGATAGTGTCTTTTTAATTTCTTCTATCTCTTTCCTAAGCGGTATTATTTCTGCTCCAATCGCCTCATTCACAATTGTTTTTATTACCTGTTTACTTATTCCTTCATCTTATATATTTCTCACGATTTTTAGGATCTTTTCAATGCTTTTTTCAACCCCTCGATACTCCTCTTTATTTCCTTCGTTCCTCTTCTCTTCTTCCCCTGTCACCGTTTCTGTTGTCTTATTTTTTACTGATGTTGATGGACTACCCTTCTCCTTGCTCATCATTTCTCCGGCTTCCATCCTCTCTTTACTTTCCTTTATACTACTATTGCTGTTTACACTCTTATTTCCTACTTTAGTTTTAGTTTTCTCTCTCATTAAACATTCTTTTTTCCCATTATATAATACAAGGTCATTATCCGAGTTATATATTTTATGTTTTGAGATACATCCTGGGTGGAAACTTTTCATACATGGTATGCATTTTACTGTCTCCGTGTATACTTCTTTTTTGCATGATCGACATATTCATTCCTGTTTTGTCGACATTTTCTTATTTTTTCTTTGCAGCGTATCTTTCGTTTTTAATTAATTAATTAATCTTTTTAATTTCTCTCTCTCTACCATACCAACTGTGCATCGCGTTGTCGAATTTGAACACCTCGTTCTACGTGTTAACCAACCGATGGCGCTCGCCACTATCCGCTATGAAGTATTAGATGGATTGCTGATATCGATCAATGATCCTAGACTTCAAAGATGGTGATCCGTGAATCCGAGTGGCGCTTGCGTCGCTCACGTCAGTGGTCAGCTGACTTTGACTTCGACGTACGGTGTTGTGTGCGATGAAATAACAGTAGTACGGTTGTGATGGTATACTCACCTACTACTTGAGCGCGGGCTACGCATGCGTAGATGGAGTGATCGTCGTGACGGTTTTCTTTCTTCTATGATTCACGAGAAAATTTGCAACACTTTTTCTCGAGAAATCCACTTATCACAGCAAAATGCAATCGACGAACTTCACTCCTATGATGTTAAAAACCCTGCGTCTATTTTATGTCTGGAAGAAAGGACGCCCGCGGGCAAAATTTTGCAGTATTGTTTTAAATTCGACAGCTCGATGTAATATACGTCTCAACAGCTCGAGAGAGAGAGAGAGAGAGAGAGAGAGAGAGAGAGAGAGAGAGAGAGAGAGAGAGAGAGAGAGAGAAAGAGGGAGAGAAAGAGGGAGATAGGGAGGGAGGGAGAGATAGATTGATTGATTATTTTATTTATGTCCTAGGTATGCTTTGGGGCAGTAGTACAAAATTAAGAAGAAATACAATAGAAAAAAATATACAGAAACAATAATATAAAAATAAAAATAACAAAATGAAAGATTTTTAAAAGGTTTCGTTCATTACATTATGATCCGTATCGCAGTATCGAAGAAGCTATACAAGGAAGTGAAATAGGTGCATTTTATGCGTAGAGACGAAAGAGAGATAGAAGTGGGCATTATAGCAATTGTCTCGTTCTATGTTGATGTGTAGTAATTTAAATTACATTATATACTAACTAAGAGTAAAAGTGGCAATGATACAATTTGTAAGTTGACAAAACAGGTAGTAATAGTTACAAACTACGGTTAAGAAAGTGCGATCAGGATTTCAGAGAGAAAAATGGCAATAGCGAATAGCGTAAAGCAAAACAACAATGAAAATTAAATAAAAATTGCAATATTTGAAAATAGTTTCACACGCGGGCAAACATAAAAAAGTTCAACTGGCTATTGGGTTTCAGTGTCAAACAAGAACTTGAATAATTTTTGTTTAAAGGAGATCACAGTGCCTGCCATTTTAATTTCGGGGGGCAATGAGTGCTAAAAGTATATTCCAGAGAGCGCGAATGAGTAGCAGTTCCGTGGTGAGGAATAAGGAAGGTATCAGGTACTACAAGTCGGGATGGGCGTGATGATTGAGGAGCACAACGAAAAAGATCACAAAGGTACGAAAGAGATGAGCCATTAAGCGTTAAAAGCGCCTAAGTCGAACGCACCCGAAGTGGGAGATACGGTTTTCTTGCCGTGGTTACGGATAATGACGTGTCCAAAATAGTCCTGGGGGTTACTACCAAAAAACGATTCAAAGCTGAATATATGATCTTCAAACCTTACATTCGTAGTTTCGTAGTTTCAAAATATGTTATATTAAATAAAATTCAAATCGAGATAAAAAAATTTAAAGATTTGAGATTGAAAAAAAACTAAATGTTGCAAAAATTGTAGTGATTCTTGGATTTTGTGTACCACTGTAATAGCTTTGACTTGCATGGCCGCCATATAAGTATTTCCCACGTACAAAAATGACTTGAGATGGTTGCACTACATTGTTAATCTAACGCAATCGCGAAAGATCAGATACATACCATTAATGGCATGAAAACATTAAAATGCCGTCAATATTGCATCACTGTGACGTTAGTGTGAACGCTAGATATACACATCAATCTAGCGCCATGACGGCACCATTTCATTCGAGTGAGCACGGGCGTTGAAGCTTCTCATTCCGGCTACAGCGTGGCGCAGCAAAAGGCTTTTTCCAAGCGCATCATACGCCTGGAGAACATATCGAAGCACGTTGTCGTCGTCTGAACAACGACCATGTATTCGATTTCAAACTCTGATGGTTTTCAACCTGTTGAAAATGCTCATCCCAAGCAAATTGGGAGGTGCGCCGTTATTGTTACATTTTTGAATTCTCTCGGAGCATTAGTGATCGGAGAATTTCTGAATTTTATGCATGCATCATTTTTCTTCAGATGAGGTAATTTACTATCTTCGAATTGTTACAACAAATTTATTTAAGAAAATAAAATTCGATTAAAATGCAAATTTTCGTGATTACGACAATAAATTAATTGTCGTTATAAAAATGTCATTCGCGTATAAATTCGAAGCAAAACATTATTAATTCGATGTTAATGAATATTGCTTTGCTGGGAATTCACGGAAACTGCATTTATACAACGACAAATATTTTATTTTAATGTAGAAAATTTTTATTTTTTGTCTTAATTTGTTTAGGTTTTAATCGTAAAATATGTTTTCAAATCAGAATGCTAGATGTTGTTAAAACTTAACGCTGCAATGCTGTTAAAACGTAACGCTACAATGTTGTTCAAACCCAACGCTACTATGATGTTAAAACCTGACGCTAGAATGCCGTCATAACCTAACGCTGAAATACTGTTAAAATGTAACGCTACAATGTTGTTTAAACGCAACGCTACAATGATGTTGAAATCTTACGTTAGAATGCCGTCATCATCTAACGCTAGAATGCTGTGAGAATAACAGCACTGAATAACGCCACATTAGCGTCTTTAGTGCGTCATGCAGTAATGTTACTAACGCAAAAGAAATATGAAAATGGCGCGGCAAACTTCTCGTTTATTACGCAACAGAATGCTGAATTATGACGTCATTCTAGTGTTAGTGTTGCGCTAGGCTCTTTTGAACGCCAGCTTTGGCTATCGGGGTATATAAGAGTCAAAAACTTTAAATGTTTGTGTGTTGATAAATGGCAAATGCGAATTTATGTATATTAAAGTTATTTCGATGTTCAGTGGAAAAAAAGTGTTACGCATTGAATTTATACGATAAAATTATACGTGTGTCAAAAATATTTATAAATGTTTTGATTACACAGCTACGAGAAAAATAAGTTCGTTAACCTATAACTTCAAATTTTCTTTTTAATCAGAAATTTTATTTATTAATAAGGCAGGAATACGCAAATATTGTATATATGTTGATGAATTCAAATAAACAACCGAAAACTTTAATCAAATGAATGTGTGCTAATTAGATTTATTGTGTCATCATTATTTCCATAAGTTGTCATATTTTTCTTAATTCAGTATGGTTGTGTCTTTCGGTCCGTTTTTTATCTCATTGGTACGCATACCAAGATCAAGGATCCATTCCAAGTTTCATCATTTTATTGGACAATATGTGTGCTGTGTATTTCTACTTCTTCGCTTTGACTGCGGCAACATGAATTGAAAAATTTGTTACAAAAGGTAATTTCTTGCCCATTTATAGATGTGATAAAAATGTCCGTCATTGTGACGCAATGGGTACATCCGAACTTTCAGACATTTTATGGTCCAGTATATGCTAAGTTATTTTCCGCTTCGGTTGTGGCATAATAAATTCAAAAAGTTGTTTCAAAAAGTCTTCGTATGATCTTTTTCTGATGGTATCAAAATTTGTATCATTGAGATGCAGCAGGCACCTAAAAAGTTTGACAACTTTATGAAGTGACATGTATACTGAGTATTTCCACTTTTTGTCTGTGATTGTGGCATTATTAATTGAAAAATTCATTACAAAAAGTCTTCGGCTGCTCATTTATTGATGCGATCAAAATTTTTGTCTGTGAATCACCATGGAGACATCCAAAATTTCTAAATTTTGTTAGACCCAATGTGCACTATGTTCTTTCACTTTTCTTCTTTAGGTGTGTCATAATAAATTCCAAAAAGCTGTTTCAGGAAGTCTTCAGGTGCTCTTTTTCTGATAGTATCAAAATTTGTATCATTGGAATGCAACGGATACCTGCAAATTTTGAAATTTCTGTGAAGCGGTATATGTGCCAAGTATTTCCACTTTTCGGCTCTGACTGTGGTATATGGATTGTAAAATTTGTTACAAAAGTCTTTAGCTGCTCATTTCTGAATAGGATCGAAAATGCTGTCTTCAGAACCCATTGGATACATCGAAAATTTTTGAATTCTGTTGGGCTTGTAGAGCGCTGTGTTTTTTTGCTTCCCCTCTTTAGTTCTGGTATAATAAATTTAAAAAGTTGTTTCAAAAGGTCTCCGGGTGCTCTTTTCCTGATAGTATCAAAATGTAGATAATTGGACTGCAGCGGATACCTGCAAACTTCGAAAATTTTGTGAAGCGACATGTGTGCTAAGTATTTCCACTTCTCATCTTTGATTGTGGTATTATGAATTTAAACAATTGTTACAAAAAGTCATCGGATGCACATTTTTGGATGGGATAAAAATTTTTGGCTTCAGAATGCAACGGATATATCCAAAATTTTTCAATTTTGTTGAACTAAATGGGCGTCATATTTTTCACTCTCCCGCATTAATTTTCGCAATATAAATAAAAAAAAATTGTTTGAGAAAGTCTTTGGGTGCTCTTTTTCTGATAATATCAAAATATGTATCATTGGCATGTAGCGGATGCCTGCAAACTTTGAAAATTTCGTGAAGCGACATGTGTGCTAAGTATTTCCCATGTTGGGCTCCGATATGGCATCATAAATTGAAACATCTTTATTTAAAAAATGTCCTTCTATGGTCGCTCTGGTTCTGATGGTATCGAAATTTGCGCGAAACTAATGCAACTGATACAACTATCCTCATTCCATTCTCTGAACAACTCACTCCATTTTCTTGGGCAGGATCCTGGTTTGAATTTACCTACTTCGTTCAATATATTGCTTCGAAGTACCCATAACATATTATTTGATCTTTTTGAAATTCAATTAGAATATGAGAATAACTGTCACCTCTGATTCTCATGGTATTGACTTCTTCAATGGTATTGACAAATATCATGTTAATATATTATATTGGTTGTGGCATAATGAATTCAAAAAGTGGTTTCAAAAAGTCTTCGGGTCCTCTTTTTCTATTAGTATCAAAATTTGTATCATGGGAATGTAGCCGATACCTACAAACTTTTAACATTTTGTGAAGCGACGTGTGCGCCAAGTATTTCCACTTTCTGTCTTTGATTGTGGCATTACGAATTGAAAAATTTATTATAAAAAGTCTTCCGCTGCTCATTTTTTGATGGGATTAAAATTTCTGTCCTCGGAACGCAATAGATACATCTAAATTTTCTGAACTTTGTTGGGCATAAAGTGGACTATGTTTTTTTCATTTTTCCATTTTAGTTGTGGCATAACGAATTTAAAAAGTTGTTTCAGAAAGTCTTCGGGTGCTTTTCTTCTGATAGTATCAAAATTTGTATCATTGGAATGTAGCCGATATCTACAAACTTTCAACATTTTGTGAAGAGGAGACTGTGTGCTAAGTATTTCCACTTTTTAGCTCTGATTATGGCATTATAAATTGAAAAAATTTTATTCCAAAAGCTTTCCTCTACGGGCGCTCTGGTTTTGATGGTATCAAAATTTGCTCAAAGCTAATGTGACTAATACAACTAAATTCATTTCATTCTCTTGAGTACGATCCTGGTCTGAGTTTGTCCGCTTTGTTCAATATATTGTTTTGGAGTTCCCATAATATACTATTTGAACTTTTCTATATTCAATGAGAATATTGAAATAGTTGTAACTTTTTATTTTCATGGTAGTAACTTCTTCAATGGTATTGAAAAATAATCATAATTCCACCTGGTTAACCCTTTAGCTGCCATTGTAGCAAATTTCCTACATTCACTTTGATCCCATCGGTGAACCCGTAAAGACAATATAGCGGACAGTTTACAGTGCCGTTAATCTATGCTAGATAGAGTGCCGGGATAACTTGAAATTCAAACGTAAACATATAAATTATATTAATATGGTGACAATGTTGTCGTGAAAATTTACGCCGCTTGCATCTGCTGTCGTTTTCGTCCAAAAAAGTTAGTAAATGGACATTTTTTAAATATTTTTTGACAGAATCGTGTAAAAGAAGCTTGACTGGATGAACTAGGCTTTGAAAATACGTGATTGAATTAGAATAATACTTCGAAATGAGAATGCGAAACCGTCAATGTAGCAAATTTGCTCTAGTCCGAAAATACTACTTCCCGGGCCCTTATCGACAAAATTATGGTTGGACATTCATATTCAGCCCTTTTCCAGCCATACTACCAGAGAGAATAATTTTGAGCCATCCAGAAATAGGCGTGGCCGTTAAAGGGTTAATAAAAATAAGAATGAAAAAATGCGCGAACTTTTTTCACAATAGATTCGATATGTTTTCTCTAAACATACGTGAAACTGATTTTTATTTTATTAATCAACAATGAAAAATTTCGAAAAAAATCTTCATTTTTATCAACAAGCTGAAATAAGCGTAATATTTTTTACCACAAATCTACAAATATAACAAGGAGATACTGTTCTTTAATATGTTTATTTCATAAACACAAATTCAAATAGCTACAAAATCTATGGAAAAGTTCTGACTGCTCTAATCTTGCCCTCAAAAGCTTTGTAAATTTTTGTATCAGACTCCCAGTTCCCGATTTATTTTAGCCTTATTCCAGGAAGGTAAATCGAAATGTCAAAAAAATTTGACTGGCTCGAGAATAAAAAAATTACCAAATTGAAAATTCCAAAACACGTGTCCCTTTATTTCATGGGGAAAAAACCTGACTCGAAGTAGAAGGGGTCAGGGTTTGGAAAGGAAAAAGCGATAATTTCCCAATATAACCTTTTTCTAATCTATATAAAGCGAGATGTTTGAAAAGAACGAGAAAAAACGAATCATATCATTCATAAAAATCCCTCTCGGGGAAAAAACCTGGACAAGTACATTTGTTGACCCACGTTCCCATATTTTTCCACGAATATACTGTAACAAAAATTTGTATCGTCACTTAAAAGCAACTCATTATAGCTTCTCCCGCTCGATGCTCCAACCACGATACAGCCTCGTAGGACCTATCTGAGACAAAAGGATTAAAATTTAGTTAATAATTAATTATTAATTGCGTCCCGGAACATTTATTTTGTTTTTCATTGGCCGGCGAGAATTATTGGAGGGAATAAGAGTAAAGCGGTAGCGAGGAGAGAGACAACAACATGGTAAAGGTAGTCGGAGAGAGAGAGAGAGACTTCGAATTTCGTTTGCAACATCGGCGTACTTCGAGCGAGGCTCGTACGCATTGGTACAAGACACCGATACACACACTCACACGGTACATCAATCTGGGGAATATTCGGGAATCTTCGAGAACATTATCATCGTTGGACGACGCTATTGGTCATCGTCGTTTTCCAGTCGTTACTTCAGGGGAGTCGCAATATTGGGTGACGTCGGACCCTGATTACGATAATCGAATAGAATCCCGTTAAATTAATTATTGAAATCTTCCCTATATCTTTCTCTTGTTATTTATCGTCATTAAGAATTTATTATTTGGGCTAGGGGTTGTTGAAAATAATGAATAACTAAACAATTATTCCCAGTAGAAATTCGGGGCCCCGTCTAACGCCCGCGACTAATTGGCTTGTGACGCGCCTGTCGCAAATCTTCGCGAATATTCGAGAGAAAGAGGGAAAAAGGGGGTGAGAGTGTCGTGTGTGACTCTCGATTTCGTCAGATTTTCCGTGAGCATTGAGTTGGACGGACATGTAAAATTAAACGGTAATTATTAGCAAATTTCTCTCCTTCTCGCTTTCCGAATTGGCCAGTGGGTTTATCCCGTATTTGTTAACGATTTTCCTTCAATAATTTCACCTAAAGAAATATTGAAAAAGTGTTACGATCCCGGCAAAAGTATTAACATTCAATCGCAGCGGCGGCTTCACCTTTCGCTTTAAAAATAATTTTCTCAATTATTGCCACGTGTTCGCGGGTTTTGTGAAGCAGCTCGCTATATAATTAATTTTCGGGTAATAATTGCGTCGTGGTTGAATCCGAAAATCTCAAATCTTTCGTGTAATTAAATTTATTTTTCATCAATAATTAATTGTGTCAGATACGAGAATTTTCGTGAATAAGTGCGAGTTATGAGAGTGCGAATTGTGTGTGTGTGAGACCGGGAAAGAATTATCGCGGGTTGCGAAACCAATAGTCCGGCCGAGTCACCGAATAGCGGGTACTTGGTGACGCTTGGAACAACTATCTTTATTTTATGCGAGATACTAATTATTACCAACAATTTCGTTCCTTCTCGTGAGTAAATCCACGGTAGGAAAATACGGGCTCGTTATAAATTATAAGAGTGTGTAGAATCCCGGTCGTATGAGTGTGAACGTGAGTGAGTGATCGCGAATCTTCTCGTGTCTTGTGGTTTTTTCCCGTGGTATTATTATTATTATTATTTATTTTTATTTTTGTGTATTTGAATCATTATTCGGTTCTTCGGGTATCAGAAAATTTGGACATTGTAAATCCTCAAGGTAAAATGATTAAAGAATAAAATTATAATTTTCATTTATATTTTCTCTTCAAAATTATATCGTGCTCAATTTTCTTTTTATTATTTAATTACCCCGCCCATTCCGCTGCAACGAAGCCCGTCAACCGCCTATCCCTCTCTCTCTCTCGTATTAAGTCGCTTTAGCGGCTGGCGCCCAATTAAAATAAAATAAATTAATACGAGCGAGAGAATCAGGCTTTTGTGGCGTTAAGATTTTCCGTCACAATACATACACTGCAAAAACCTTTTCTCGCAAAAATCCCTGCGAAAATCAAATCCTATCAAAAAGTAAGAAAAGTGACTATTCTCAAAAAATGTATCAAATAAATTCAAATCACACAAAACAAAATGAGTTAATCCTCGCGAAAAGCTAAGGTTGGGTTTCGCAAAAAGTTATAAAATAAATTGAGCTATACTAAAATATATGTGGCCAAGTACGGGAGGCTTTATCATGTGACATAAAATCTTCAAATAATGTTGAATGTTGATAGAGAAAAGAATCAAGATCGAAAATGCAGTTGTTTTATCAACCAGAATGAAAATAAAAACTCTGTATCAATAAGAGTCCGAAGCAAAAAAAGATTGCAAACGAAAAAAATTAGATGAAAAAGAATTTCGACCGAAGTACTTGGCGAGGTTGTCACCATGACCGATACATTATGTAAATTAAGTGAAAAAACATTCGTCAAGTACTTCGGCCGAATTTTTTTTTAATCTAATTTTTTTCTGTGTTTTATAAAACAATTTGTAAGCTAAGGATGATGCATCATATTCTTCCGTCATTTCATCTTTGAAAGAATTATAATTCTGAGGCTCCTTCTGACAATAAAGTTAAATTTAATTATCTATTTATAGCTTAGACCGAATTTCGATAAAACAAAAACCAAAATGTTTCTTATCCATGGCGATGCAAAGTCCACCATGCGAACGAAAAAAAAATGTAGGGGGTGAACCACCCCTGCATTTATCTGTTTCTCATCCCACATTAAATAAGAGTGAATATAATGGAATGGAAGGGGTTTTATTTCCATAAGAACATCAAAATAAAGTTCACATGTTTTCGTATTTTTGAAAAATAGCAACCTTAAGGGGGTGAATTACCCCTTATTTGAATTTTATTATTGCCGTTGCCTTTTCGCTGTTTTATATGTTTTTGCGGGTTCAAAATATCACAACAGCTCCGAATCAACGTTTTCTCATGTTGCGAAATTAATACAACACCCTGACAGGGTGAACCACCCCCTCTCGATGTTCCTCTTTATTCGCGATTTAAAAATTTCTCCATCTATTTTGTTCAATCTGCTTCTCCTTCATTGACGTTACGAATTGAATGGTTTTAAGCACGTATGCATATTTGCGTTAACCTCAATCGTGACGGGGGTGGGGGAGCGGGAAGAGCTACTTTTATTCACTGCGATTCCAATTGCTATGTCTGAATAAGTTCCACAAATAGCGATTTGTCTCGCCTATGTACAAGCATATTTTTAATACGAGCGTAAACACATATTGACAATTGATAAAAAATTAACCCAGAATTGTATACATTGCTTGACCCATGCTTTTCAATTAGTGATTTAACATCTTGAACAAATTTTTCTCTATTTTTCTGTAGAAACGCTTGTTCCTCCACAGTTTTTCTCGTTACAAATTTATTTATTTTTCTAGAAACAATGCGATGCAATTTCTTCAATTTCCATAGCCATTTATTAAAGGCTCTAAATCGTATATCTTCAGCGTCTGTTTCTTTCTGTGCCTGTAGAGCCCACTTTTGAAGGTAAATATCATTTTTATATTCCGCAATGTATATTCAGAAATTCGAGCTAATTTTTCTTTATAAGTACCACCTGTGTTCAGTTGATGTGCCCAGCGTTGTAAATGGAGGGGGAATTTGACAGATTTGTATTTTTGCTTGACGGTTTCGATACTGTAGTTCTTTTTGTACCTGATCTCCAGTATTCCACAGCTTTTTTTTTTGTAATCATAGCTCAGCTCATCGTCACTCGAACAAGCGTCGGAATCGATATCTTCATCATCTTTTTGCCATATGGTATCTTCAACAGCATGTGCTTCGTATTTTTTAAACGGTTCTTGAAAATCTAGAGTCTTTTCCTGTATCATGTCAACTCCATTGTAATCTTGCATAGAATTAATTAAAATTTTTTCAAAATTTTCCTTCATTTCGAGTTTGTGCAATATTCATAGCCTCAAATGTAGTCAGTAACAGTTTAATAACGTTGATTGGATTAACTTTCATGCTGGTAAAAATGTTACGCACAGTACAGCGAGAACACAGAAAAGGAAACACAATTCGAAGCTCACTTAAATATGTACTAGTACAATGCGAATGGTAACCATCTTTTAAAGCAAATATCAGAACAAAAAAATATTCATTTATTTTTTTTTTGCAAAACCTGATAACGGTTTTATCTAATATAACCACACTTGAGCGCTTTGAAAGGCGATGACTGATATTCGTCATGACTAATACTCCGGGTATTAGAATGCCAAAAACATTAGGTGATCATGACTACTTAATAACATTCTAATCTAGTGCAAACACCGTGATTACATATTTACGCCTCTATTTTTTTTTTATATATCGCGAATATTAGAATACCAAAAATATCGAGTGATCATGACTACTTGATAGCATTCTTATCTAGTACAAACACCGTGATCACATCTCTACGCCTCTATGTGTTTCTTAACGGGAGAAACCAGTTTAGGAGGCCGAAATTTTGGTGTTTTTCGTGAATTTTTTTTAACAGGGAAGGAATAATCAGAATTTGTTTAAACTTGGAGGATATTTTATTCATGTTTCGAAGTACACTTTGTAATTGTTTCAAGTCATTTCCGCCGGAAATAGTGGAGTTAGAAGCTGCTGTCCATGGACGACTTTTTTCAACTGGTGGGCATTCTAGCTCAAAAAGTTATTGACCAATCGTTCTGAAAATTTGTGTGAATATTCTTTATTCAATTACAATCTATATGAACCTAACTCTGGGATGATATTATTATTAAAAATATTTTTTTTTAATGCAAATGAGGTGAAAAAACATGGTATGAAAACATGACATTATGTTCAAACACCTCAAAAACATGCTATTTTCAACTTTTCTGATCACAATTAGGTTCATATTCTTAGAAAATATGTTGTTAACGAAGAAAGGAAATTGTAATGATTACAGATAAAAATTGTGACTTCAGGAATGCCCACCAGCAAAAAAGTCGGTTGGCGGTCGTCCATGGACAGCAGCTTCTACCTACACTATTTCCGGTGGCAATGACTTCAAAAAATTACAAAGTGTACTTCAAAGTATGAATAAAATATCCTCCAAGTTTAAACAAATTCTGATTATTCCTTCCCTGTTCAAAAAATTTACGAAAAACACAAAAATTTCGGCCTCCTAAACTGGTTTCTCCCGTTAAGATTAATAAAAGTGCCTTGTAGGGACACTAATTGTAGATCAGCACAATACCTATTGGTTTACGCATACATTACAATTTTCCCACTATCATCAGAATAGTAGTAGTGGCAGCTCCCTGCCTCCCCCCCCCCCCCCCCGCCCCTATTGAAGTTAATGCTAATATGCATACGTGCTTGAAACAATTAAATACGTAACGTTGATGAAGGAGAAGCAGATTGAACAAAATAGATGGAGAAATTTTTAAATCGCGAATAAAGAGGAAAATCGAGAGGGGGTGGTTCACCCTGTCAGGGTGTTGTATTAATTTCGCAACATGAGAAAACGTTGATTCGGAGCTGTTGTGATATTTTGAATCCGCAAAAACATATAAAACAGGGAAAAGGCAACGGCAATAGGAAAATTCAAATAAGGGGTAGTTCACCCCCTTAAGGTTGCTATTTTTCAAAAATACGGAAACGTGTGAACTTTATGTTGAAGTTTTTATGGAAATAGAACCCCTTCCATTCCATTATATTCACCGCGTTTTAATGTAGGGTGAGAAACAGATAAATACAGGGGTGGTTCACCCCCTAACTTTTTTTTTCTTTCGCGTGGTAGAGTTTTCATCACTTTGGATAATAAACATTTTGGTTTTTGTTTTATCGAAATCAGTTGAATGCTTATTGGTGAAACTGCAAAACCACCCCTTGACATGTCTTATTTTGAAGGATGGTTTCACCCCTTAAAACCGTTTTTCCACCGATAAAAAAAAATACGTATCTCTTAGTTTTGAATGCTCGTTCACATACAGGAGTTTCAAGAAAATCGGATGCGGACACCAAAGTAGTGCTCCTTGTGAGTTGCATTTTCAAAAATTTCATAACTGACTGCACCTTATGTTAATGTAATTTTATGATGACTAAGATTTTCTTATAAATTTCTGATGGCGAAAAGCAACGCATACAACGAAAAGCACTTGCAATTTGATTCTCACTTGAATGAGCAATTTTAATAAAAAGTTATGGGCTGGACAAGTACTCTGTGCGTATACGCTCAACGTACGGTGGTGAACGTTCATCAAATTATTACCAATCAAACAAAACTGTGCTATCATGTACGGACATAAATTAAAGTTTTTTTTTTAACATTACAAAAGCACGGGATCTTATGCGAAACTTCCTGTTCCTGCTTGTTGTTCGTTGTTTTAGCCACGGCGCAGGCAATGTTGTTTCATTAGGTCATATGGATAAATATTATTTGGCAACATTGGCAACGAATTCAGACGTACATAGAAGAACAGTCCATAAGGATTTTGTATGCTGACTTTATTGGGGACATGCCCCCAGCGTTAGTTCTCGAATAGCGGCGCTGACGGCAGCGTATCATTTTCGCTCTCGCTTTCTCCCGTAGGTTTATGTTGGGGACATCGTGGCGTCCTTTTCGCTCTTATGGCTGTTATGCACTGGGGGCACATGCGGTCGCTCGTGCACTCTCGCGCTCGCCGGGGACATGCTCGTTCTCTCTTCCACCTTGTTCGTTCACTAGCCCTCCCTCTTTGTTTCTCTGGTGCATGATTCTTTAAGACCTCCTTTCTACTCTTGCCGCGAATATCAATAGTGACAGTTTATTGTATGTAAGGCAGCCGGGCCATTTAATTTTTTGGTTTTTAAATAAATCTTCAAAATGCCAGCTAATACTTTATGTGTCTACGAAGGATGTACGCACTCTAAGCGAAAGCACCGGGACTTAACATTTCATCGTTTCCCCAAACACGATAATCAGTAAGTCTTTGTTTTTAACGGAAATTAAGAAACATTATGTGAACGGTGGATTATGGCATGAAAAATTGAGCAGGATTTTTTTAAAATCGTTCGGAAAAGCCTCAAAATAATGACATATCCCCTTTTTTACAATAGTTCATTCTTATATATTACGTAAATAATTATTAATTCCACGGATGTTGGTTATTGCAGAGATAACCAATATTCTATGATAGTATAATAAGTACGGATGATTCGAATCGATTTCTAAGGCTGAGAATTGAAATAAATTATTATTCTATGTTTTCGGTAGAAATATTGTTCTAATGACTGAAAAAAATTTCGATTAATAATCCTTAAATATTAAGCCCCCTAAAAACTGAAATAATGCGTGTCGTATGTCAATGATAGAAGGCTCGTATAGCCGCAGGATTATCGGCGGTGGACGACGCTGCGAGGGTCGAGGGGATCAAATCTCCCTTCTACACGTTTTTTTTTTTTAATCAAATAAGTCCTGAAACTTGTTTTGATTTCATTTCGTCGGTAAACAACAGTAATCTATTTGATTAGCGGCATTATGAAGAAGAGAAGCTCAGTTAAATTTTGTTTTTTTCAATTTTCTATTGATCTTTTTTGAACTCAGTATTTTATTTTGGAAGCAACAATTTTTCGCCCTTTTCGCTTTTGGCCCCTTTCCTCTCATAGAACCAGATAGGGTAAGGGAAAAATTTCGAAAAAAACATACCAAATTTTATTTTCGAAACGTGCCCGAACAAATCCCGATCAAAAATATTCCTCAAGAAAATTGACCGCGTTATTTCATTACATACGACCAAATTTGCCGAACCGAAATTGCAATTTTTTAATCAGCACGTTTTAATCTGACATTTTTTATTACAAGAACTTTTCTTCAAATGCTCGCATAGTTTTCCGATTACTTTTATAACTTTTTCTTACCCCTTTTATCGGTTTATGATTTATCAACGAGACTCATTGATCTTAAATTCCATGAAATTCGATTGGAGTTGCATGAGAGTTTTGTTCCAGGCTTATGATCTAATAAGCACGACCTGCACTTATTACATTTTTCCCACGCACCCAACAGTCGAATGATATGGATCACTAGATCCGGAAATCCCGCTTTGGTTTCGAACGAGAGGAATCTCGCTTTATTTTGCTTTCTTGGAAAATTATAGTGATTTTTATTACGATTACGACGATATTTTGACAATCACCGTTCTCCGCTTTTCTTTCTCCCATTTCCAGATAGACCCCGTTTCCTGAAGGAATTTTTTTTTTTTCAAATCTTTTTGACCAGATCTCGAAAGGAAAAATGTCAAGCTTTAATTCGTTTCTTTTTTCATTCAGCACGATTTTTTCAGAAAATGTTATTTCTATTTTGGTAAAAAGAGACAAAATTTAGAAATACGAAAACTATTACGTTAAAATAGAAATTCCAAAGGAGTGAAAAGGTGCGTTGGCCCAGTCTCTAGATTGTTTATTCGGATTTATTTTTTCATCGATTTCAGTCGAACCCAAAAGGACATCAATTTTTATTATTAGCAAACTATGGATTTAATAACAAGAGGTCAGAGTACGAATAGTTTTATTTCTCCCAAAAGCTCTCAAAATTGAAATATCGAAGTTCTTTTCATCGTAACATTTCAACTCAACCTCAAGTTCAAAATAAACATCGCCGAACAAAGAATAAATAGATAAAACAATTTATTCGAGTCGTTTTAAATGAAGAAATAAAACTTTTTTATATTTTTCTATTTTCTGAGACTAAAATCGACGGAAGAGAAAATTCGAATGAAAAATCTAGGAACTCGACCAATCAGAGACGCAGCTTATCACTCCATAGAACTTTCTTTTTCAACGTGATAGTTATCGTGTTACGCAGGAATTTCTGTTATTTATATTTTTCTTTTTCTAACACAAGCTTGAGCTTCCCTTAAAGATCTCAACGAAAATATATAAGGAAAAAAATTTCTCCTGAAAATGCGATCCATCTGTACGAGAAAAAAATACGAAAAACAGTCATTGCCAAAATAACATCTCAGTCGTAATAAAAATCGCAAAAATTGTTCCAAAAAATTAGAATGAAGCAGGATTCCTCTCCTTCAAAATGCCGTTTCCTAAATTCTTTTATCTATACGGCCGGTAAAATAGTATAAAAAGAGAGCACAGAATTATTTTATCGGTTGTATAGAACGTCCAGAGTTCTGTGGATTAATAAGAGGTTTTTTTTTGAGCAAAGTTCCACTAAATGGCACAAGATTCAATTTCTCCCATTTCATATAAAGAACATTTCATATTCAAATTCATATCTTAATGTTCAATTTAATAAATTTTATATCCTAATTTTTATATTCAAATTATTGTTTAAAACCAATTATTAAATCACAACAATTGATTTCATTCAATTACGGCTGAACAAAAAAAAATTGTTAACGAGTAGGATTTGATCGCTCGATGCAAGCCGCTCAGCTTAAGCGTCTTCGTTCCGCAACGTCTGAGAAAGAGATAGTTGCCTCATCTCCCCGCTGCCATAACAGCGGTTCGCTCGTTGCGCCGCTACGCGGCCGTTTGGGTCGCAGAATACTTGTCTTCAGGCCGCCCATAAGAACTGACCTTCTATGTACGTCTGAATTCGTTGACATTGGTCGCGCCATAGCCAAAACAAAAGTAGCTACTCGACTTAGGAGATCCCAGAAGCAATGCACCAACTGCATGCCCTACGTTGCTGGTACGTCCATGTTGATATCTTCTCAGTCACCAAAGAAATACTTGTCCTAGTACTGATATCATAAATTTTACTGCTGCACGTAACTTAGATGGTGACCTTTTTTCATTTTTTTCCCCTAGACTATTGATACTTCTTACACACCAATTATAAGTGGTATTTTTCTCATCTTGATAACGCTGATTGTTTAACGGACAACACCACTGTGACCCCCTATTTTTTTCACATTTTTCAAGAATTTTTTTTTGTGGGGAAAAAAAGAGATATTCGAAAATTTTTCTTGGGTTTTGTTCCTTGTTTATTAATGTATCAAAAAACATTTTTTCACATTTTTCACGCCGCATGGTAGCGCTGGGGAAGCTCTCGCGTCATCTCCGCAGTGGTTCGCGGCACGCAGCAGAACTCTCTTCAACGTCGATCTGAAAAAAAATACCGAGTGTTTTCGTTAATAATATGATATTTTGAAGAGAAGTATATAGGGATTTGGAAAAATATTGATTTTTAAAAAATAGGCACGCCTTTGAAATTAAAGAATGATTTGTGAGCAAAATTTCTCGTCGAAAATAGGCTATAACTTTTATAATTATTGAGATATCGAAAAAATCCTATGTACTTCTCTAGATAATCTACTTTTATTGATACAGTAAAAATTTAAGTCGATCGGATAAAAATTGCTCGAGTTCTGCTGCGTGCCGCACTCAAAAAAGTGGTTTTGAGAAAAACGCGTTCAAAGTTTTAGGTTTGTTAATTTATGTTATAAATTGAAAAAAAAAATTATTTACCTTCAATGAGCGATGCCGGCACCATATAGCTGGCCTTCAAGAAGCAAATCGTTGTCTTCTGATTCTTTCCTCGAACTTGTTAAGGCTTTTCTCGCTTCTTTTGCAGCGTCCGTGAGCGAGCGCTCCGCGAGCTGGATCCGCGCTGTGTCGGTCTCAACGCAAAAGTTGAAACAATTTGGGCCGATGGTTATCCCCAACGTCTCCAGCACTTTCATGAGACTTCTCAGGCCATCATTGAACACTAATACCGCGATATCAGTTGCAATATCAATGATTTTTTTGCTTCCGGACTGGCACTTGGGGGCTATTGCCCAAACTGATTTAGTGTAGCTTTCGTTATTGTTTTGCGTATAGCCGCCCAAACAACGCTGCAGCAAATCGTCCCTGCTCAAATTTTCGAAGATTGGCTGAATTGCCTCCAATATTTCCTGAGGAAGGGGCGGTTTATGGCGATATTTAGAAATATCACCATTTGCGACCGTGCGCTGCCACGAACACTACGACTCGGCTCCTTCCGGGCAATCGTCATGTTGTGGCTCACTGTCTGTGGACATTTTATGTTTGATAGTTGCCCAAATTACCTTCCTCATTTTGTCAACATCATCGCTGTTCCTCCGAATAGCCAAGCCGTAATATGTGCTCAACTCGTCAATCAATTTTCCGGTGAGCTTTCCTCTGCCAGACAATCCTTTTTTTTCACGATTTCGCAGAGGCGCGTCCCCATACGTTTTTGGACATGATCGATGCACCCTTTTTTTTATCTCGAAACCGTCGTATGGATCGCTATTCGATATGCCCAGAAAGGTTTTAGAATCGCCGTCACCAGCGCCCAGCTGCGCGGGACCCCGAGCGTCGCGGACCGCTGCACCGCTCCACAAAATATTCAATATCTACGAAAATAATTATTTTTTCGACCTGGGTCCAACGGCATTTCAATCTTAAAAGTATTTTAGATTTTTTAAAATGGTTTTCAAAAAATCGATTTTTTGAAGCCGTCACAGTGGTGTTGTCCCTTAAAAGGCCAGTCCACTTTGGAGCCACGAAAAAAGGCTATTTTCGCGATTTTTTTTTTGAGGATTTTATAAAAGATATGAATATAAAAGTTGTTGGGCTTGATAAATAAAGTCTTGAAATACATAAATAAAAAGTTTTTAATTCATTTTTGTTCATTTTTAAGTACAAAAACTATAGTTTAACGTAACGCCTCAAAAATAGGTGGGCTAGGTAGCTCCATTGCAACTCGGCAACGGCTTGTCTGAAACAAAAAAATCAAAGTCCATTAGATTCAGTATGACACCAGCTATAAAATGACCCTCGTATGTAAAGTTTTATCAAAAAATAAAAAAATGGCAGATGAAAAACGAAAAAAGTAAAAAAATGCGTTTTTTCGCAGTTTTTCACAAAAAAAAGAGTAAAAATCAAAATTTTAAAACCATCGAGGGTCATCTTGTTGCGAATCATGTTTACAATATGTGATTCAAATTTCAAGAGAATCGGTTTATTAGTTTTAGAGATACGATGGAGCTAGATTTTAAAAACGTTATTTCGAGAAAAACGCGTTTGAAATTTATACTGTGAAAAACTCTTACCTAAACTCAATCGGCAATTCCTGCACCGTACAAAATCCCTTCTGATTGCTCATCATCATCGATTTCGTCAAGTCTTGCTTGCTTTCGTTTGAGCACTCAGAACTACGGCGGTTTGCAGAGCGAACACACTCGTCATCGCGATTGTCGGCGAATCCGATGGTGATCGGGCCGAGTTTGACGCCCATTATTTCCATTATTTTAAGCACTGGATGAAATCCTTCATTAAAGACACACGCGGAAACTTTGCAGGCAATGTCTACGATTTTTTTGCCGTTGAACATGTGTCTAGGTGCCATATTCCATACGCAGTTGTTAAAACTTTCATTATTGTTTTGCGTATGGCCACCTAAACACCTTTCGAGCAGTTCTGTTTTGGTGAGATCCTCGTAAATAGGTTTCAAAACTTCCTGTACTTCCTCAGAAAGAGTAGGAGGATGTTTGTAATGTTGCTGAAGTGCCTTAGCTTTGAGGTACTTGCACCATTCTATCGAGCAGTTGTGATGTTGCGGCTTGACATCTGTAGAAAGTTTGTTGTAGTACCCTGCCCATATTTCTTTGCGCATACCTTCAATAGAATTCAAATTCCTTCGAATAGCTAAGCCGTAATTTTCAGACAACTGTTTCATCAACTTGATCGTCAAAGTTTGTGTTTTTGCTTTTGACACTTTTTTTACGGTAGCCGTTTTTTTCTTCGCAACTACAGTTTTTTTCGGTGCGGTTTTTTTCAATGCGGCTTTTTTCGGTGTAACGTTTTTCGATGCGATTTTTTCCTCTTTTGCTTCCTTTAGAGCTTTTTTCTTCTGGATCAAAGATTTTCTTGCTTCATTTGCACATTTGAAAACGCGTTTGGCCACATGTAAAGCACACTCCAATTTGCTCATATGCGCTATACGCGCGCTATACGCTCAGGTAGACGAAATGAGGTCCTGACGTTCAGGTAAAAAAAAAAAAATACTTGTTAGAGAGCTCAGATTTTCATAAAATTTTGACACAATATTTCTGAATGTATGTACTTTTGTAAACAGTACAAAAAAATCGATTTTTTGAAATTTTCAAAGTGGACTGGCCCCTTAATGTTTTGATTCCTGTTTTGTTCTGTGGAAATAAATTCAAAGTAACATTTATTGTGAAGTCTGGTTTTTTGGTCGGATATTTCGTGATCTATATGGTTGGTTTCCCTCCGGAATATGAATAAAATTAGTAAACATTAAAAAAAAAAAAATTAAGTGGGGTTTTGGATTTTTTGTGATATCATGGGGAAACGAGGGACCACCAATATACTTGTCCAGGTTTTTTTTACCCGGGAGGGAATTTTTGCTATTTGTAAATTTATTCATGAACTACGTTTCTTTGTCGATATATAACAAGCAGATATTGCGCAACAGTTTCTTGTCGACCAACGACGTAATCCTTGACCTTGTTCGATATTTTGACGTTACGACTGACAATTATTTCACAAAGATCAGTAAATAATATTTTGTTTTACAATATAATAAATTCGACAAAATGGTAGCGCGACGAGACTCCTCGAGGGTTGGCAATCATTTCGACTTCCTTTTAGGATAATCGGGTCCGGAGTGAGTTTCTAATCATCAATACATTAACGGGTGATCTGCTCCTCTCCCCACTCTTTAGTTGCTGGATCCTCAGTTATCGAAAATCGATCATAAGTGACGCATACGTGTCAACCCTCGACACTATAGCTGCCCTTGTCAGAGGACGTAACTAGGGCTAGGTTAAACCCTAGCCCTAGTTACTCGGACTACTCGATAGGTATTACTCGATAGATCGTCGACTATCACGCTCAATAATTCGTTCGCTTGATCTGACGAATCTCGCACGACATAATAATCAAATGAATATTTACATTAATAGATAAATCATATAAAACAATAGGGATGACACAATTATGAAATACGTTTGGAACGAAACAACTTCGATGACACCCGAGGAGTCGGTCGAACGTTGACGTCGAGGAAAAACTTATTTTCCTGTTACAATATTTTTCAATAAAAATTGGTACTGGAATAGTTGAATATATACTCAATAAAGTATCCTTTACCCGATCCTTAAACAATTATTTGAACCTGGGTAAAAAAATGTGACGGGCCAAAAAATGACATTTTTTGGCGCCGTCACACAGTCACGTTTCCCCTTAAAATTGACTTCCTAATTAGTGAGAGAAAACAGTGCAAAAAAATCCAATAATAAATAATAAATTCAGATATTTCATTTAGTCTTACAATTGATACTTTTATATTTTTAGGTTGAAGAAACCCGTACTGAAAAAGGTGCAGCTGTAAGGCGAGGACAAAACTTGATCCCGGCTATCTGTGTGAGGATGGGAATCATTTTGACGGCACGACGTGATACTGCAAGCCAACTGTGTAACATACGCGATACTATTATGCAACCTGTATCATGTCGCTTTTGAACTATCGCGGGTAAGCATATTCTTGTTGTACCGAGAGTCTAATGAATGGTTACATCGTTAACTGGGGCGAAGCCCCCGCGTGCAGACCACTGTTTTTGCATCTCTTTCTCTCTTGTGGTGGTCCACAAGCGAATGAGGGAGTAAAGCCTCTCACGAGTTAGTCAGTGCGAGAGTCGCATTTCTGCAATAGATGCTCTCTCAGTACGATACATCTCGTTTCTGCGTTGCCATTGATGCTACATCCAATCGGAAACCTCATGCTGCTTTTCCATCCTCTGGGAGCCATTTGTATCGCTGTCGTCTAATGGAACCTGCCATCTACCGTTCTTTTCAAACGTCCGCATCGAGCGCTCGCCTCTTTTCTTCATCTCTCTCTTATTCGTATTATACCTATTTTTTCTCTCCACCTCTTTCTATTTTTTTCTTTTCCTATCTCTCTATTTATCCAAAATTACATGAACTTTCAATTGCGTTATTTTCTTTTTACATTACGTATTACGCGCGAAAGGTTAAAAATGTAGTACCTTGGGAAAAAGACGCGCTGCCGGATTTAGATTTCCCACTGAGCTTGTACCATAAGCTTTCATTCTTTTTCATTACTACTGATTAAGCTCACGCAGTTATTAGACGCTTTGGAGACGTTTGAATGTTTTATAGAAAAATGTTGTGCCGCTTTTGCTTTTTTTATTAATGTATCTAGTCGTAAAGTAGTCGGTGGAATCGTTTCGATTCTTAATATATAGATATGTACAGAAGCATTTTTTTTTACCAAAACTATGATTGACATTACATCAGAACGTACAATTCAATTGGTTTTATTTAGATCAACGAATGATTTTCCAATATAGCATTGCAATTTTTTTTTAACGGCAATCTGAGTTTTGATGGAATGTGAGCATGCGGATTCTGCATGCTTCTGTGGTCGATGGAGGAACATATATCCGAATGCCGCGACGGTCATATTTAAAAAATCCGAGAGCCCGTACATACTTGCATGAATGGTAACGAGGACTCAAATTTTCGCCATGTCCATAAGATAGGCTTTGTTTATCTGACATCGAGGTATTCAGGTTCCGGAAATAATGAACTATAAACCATACAAAGGCAAAGGACTAGAGGGTGGTAGACATCGTTGTAAAGGATATCGCTGTTTGACACTTCACGTTACAGACGTTCTTCAATCCACATAGCACTTTACATTTGTTACATGTATTTGCAGTGAAGATAATTTTGTCGAGTGGCTATGAACTCATGCATCCTAAACTCTATGTGTATATACTTGAACCTTGGCGCTGCTTCGAATGTTTTACTCGCTTCAATGTCCGAAGCCTGGCGGAGAATTCAGTGACAAGCGGAAAATGGTAAAAAAGAAATTGGCCATATTTGCAACGCTTTTCATAATCGGTAAAGGGGATTCCTCTAACGATAACCTGAAAAAATACTTTTCCGATATTTCACAGTTAACTTGAATATACTTATTATTAAATTGAAAGGTCGTATTTTTATTAGATTTAAATAGATAATTCACGATAAGCACAGATATTTATTAATGTCTGGAATTAAAACCCATAGTCATGGATTTATAATTATATATTGGGCATTAATTAACATCATTGATAATATCAATATGTGAAAAATAGTCCATCTTTGAACGCAGGAGCAGGAATATTTACTATCTTCAGGATTCTACGATAACTGATACTAGGCGATTTAAATGCGCGCTTCTCGCGCGTCAACTTTTTGCCTAACGTTATTTTTCGTAATAAAATAAACCTTAATATTAACGAAAACATCAGAGTCAATTTAAAAAAATATGATTTGTACATGAAAGATTATTATTTATTATTTATTTACTTAAGTTTTAATAAAATTTGCCTTTTTCGAGATGTATTGAGAATTATTATAATTCGCTATCTAGAGTCGCGGTAGCGACTCGAGACAAGTACATTTAAAATACTATAAAAACAAAGACGTGTTTCGCTACTAGACTCTTTACAGCAAGCAGAGTTGGATCGAATGGTTTTTTAAAATCTCCGAAAATTGTTTCGGCGATAATTGATTAATTATAGCGTTTTGAAAGATGTTGCTGGTTCACGTATTTTTTATTTTTTTTTTCTTTCGATCGTGACTATTTAGAACTCTGTAGCACATCGCATATTGTAAATATTAATATTTTATTTTTCCGTGCCATGAAAAATGGGTGGCGTTTTTCGCACACATTTTCTGACGTTTCGCGGTCGCTGTCTAGTGACACTAGTTGTAACTAGAAATATTCTGGTGATATGTAACAGTGTGTTCGTCGATGTGACCGCCGACCGTTTCATATCTTTTTTAATAATAACAGTGACAACTGTTGAAATGAAAAAGGTTATAAAGATCGCGGCCGCGGATTAATGGTGATAGTCGTGAGAAAAATGAGGTTATAAAGATCGCGGGTAGTCATAAGATTAAATGATTTTATAAAGATCGCGGGTGTGAAAGTTGATGTTTAGAGTCATCAGGGTTAAGGTTAATAGTGATGGTTATAAGGTTGAAAAAAAATTATAGTGACGGTTATGAGAAAAAATTATAGTGACAAAAGCCAAACATTCAGTTGTGTGTGACGAAAATCGAGCAGAAAACTAAATAAAGAAAAAAAACATGGATGATTACAGTGTTTATTTTTTGAGTACATCTAGAGTCGCGGTAGCGACTCGAGACAAGTACATTTACGTATATTATAAGATGGCGAAGACGAGTCGCTACTAGAGTCTTTACAGCAAGCAGAGCGGTTTCGAACGGTTTTCGAAAATTGTTTCAGCGATATTTAATTAATTAATTACAACACTTTAAAAGATGTTGCTAGTTCACGTATATTTTTCTTTTTTTTTCTTTCGATCGTGACTATTTAGAACCCTGTAGCCTAACGCATATTGGAAATATTAATATTTCATCCTTCCAAATCATCAAAAAAAGGTGGCATTTTTCGCACACATTTTTTGACGTTTAGCGGTTGCTGTCTAGTGACACTAGTTATAACTAGAAATTTTCTGGTGATATGCGAGACTGTGTTCGTTGATGTGACCGTCGAAGACTTTTCTTCAGGATGCATAAGTAAGAGTGACAGCTGTGAGTTTCGAAAAAAGATCGCGGTTATACTAGTGATAGTTGTGGGGTTGAAAAGTAAGATTATAAAAATCGCGGGTGTGAAAGCAGATAATTTTATTTTTGGTTAGACATTTTCGAGATCAGGACTTTAAACGCCTATTCGGTGAACATTTAATATCTTTGTTGTAAGGTTATAAAGATCGCGGTCAGTTTCAACTTTTCATTAAAGTTACTTTTATTATATTATCGGTAGAAGAGTGATAGTGTAAAAATAAAGTTTAAATCAATAAATAAACTTTTGAACAGTGTCTAAATAAATAATTTTTGTTATTAACCCTAGCCCCAACAATCCATTTTTCCGAACGTAAACTCTAGAACGGAGTCGAAAACGGTGCCTCTTCTCTTTTACCATAAAATGTTCCATGAATGCAATAATAAAGTTTATTTAGAAACCATTCTCTTTGTTTTTTTTTTATAACTAAGAGAATGGTGTATGATAAACTCGTATTCGGTGAATATTTGATATCTTTGAACAGTTGTGAGGTTATAAAGATCGCGGTCAGTTTCAGTTTTGGTTAAAGTAACTTTTATATATATAGATAGAAGAGTGATAGTGCAAAAATAAAGTGTAATTTAATAAATAAACTTTTGAACAGTACCTTTATAAATAATTTTTTTTATTAACTTTAGCCCCAACAATTCATTTTTCCGAACGTAAATTCTAGAACGGAGTCGAAAACAGTGCCCTTCTCTTTTACCATAAAATGTCTCTTGCATGCAACAATAAAGTTTATTAGGAAACCATTCTCTTCATTTTTTATATAACTGAGAGAATGGTGTATGATATCACCCTAGGTTTGAATTATATGTGGTTTTAAACCATCCTAGAGTGCACTTTGCACTTGCAACACAAAACGGAATCAGGCGATGCCAAATAATTTTGAGCGAAAAGATATTTGATTTGAGAAAAAAAAATGTCATAAGTACTTCACCAATTTTTTTTTTATCTATTGCTCATGAGATATAATTCGTAATCAATAAATATTATTAAAAAAAACTCGCGTAGTACTTCGGCCAAAATTATTTTTTCCAATCAAACTTTAGCTCTCGAAATTTTGTACGTATATTTTTTTGTTTCAAAATCTCGTTTCGTTATGATTACTTACATTTAAAAACTTTCGGTGCATTCTGATGCTATTGGAGTATTTCTTCGGCATCATTTTTTATGGAATATTTTCCGATATTAAAAAAAAGTCAAGTTTTTACTTGTTCGTTGTTCTTTTATACGTCGTATCTTCTCAGAACTACTGTACGTTTTAACGGGGTCATCCCATGTGACAGCTATTTTTTTCGCTTTTTTGGGAATTTTTTTTTGACGAACCATTAAAACACGCTATCTTTGAATTTTTACCACACATTTATTAACATTTTTACAGTCCTCATAATTTTATCAAACAAAAATAACAAGCTGAATCAACTTTACACCGTTTAGAAGATACTCATATGTTGGTTGACGGCTGCCATGATTCCGAAGGTTTTGCTCATCTAAAATCAAACAATCAAACAGCATTTTAATTTGTGGACCTGAGGCTATCGCTGGAACTAGAATAAAGTAAAAATATCGAAAATTGAATTTTTTGCACATTTTTAAATGTTAAGTTCCGAGTTTCGTCGTTTTTTTCGACTTTTAAAACCATGCCAAAAATTCAATTTTCGATATTTTTACTTTACACTAGTTCTAGCGATAATCTCAGATCTACAAATTAAAATGCCGTTTGATTTTTTGATTTCAGATGAGCAAAACCTCCGGAATCATGACAGCCGTCAACCAACACATGAGTGTCTTCCGAACGGTGTAAAGTCGATTCAACTCGTTATTTTTGTTTGATAAAATTTTGAGGAACTGTAAAAATTTTAATAAATGTGTGGTAAAAATTCAAAGATATTGTGTTTTAATGGTTCATCAAAAAAAAATCCCAAAAAAGCGAAAAAAAATAGCTGTCACATGGGATGACCCCGTTAAGTAATCTAATAATTTTATAAGTATTGACGGTTAATTACGAAGACTGAATTCACTTGAACACTTCTTAGATCAATATTTCACATTGCATTTTTAGTCCGAATATACACCAGCTCGAAATTCGATCATGTATCCATTTTTAGCCGAAATCATTAAAAAATCGATTGAGCGACCTCTAAAATTTTGATTCAGGATTCAATTCTTGAGAGAATCACTTTTTGATAACATGTTACCATATTTTGCTGCAATGCCGAAAAAAATGTCAATTCTTTTGCATCACTCAGATACATACATAATATAGACATGTTTAATCGGCAGGCTATGAATTTCATACCCGAGTACGTACACAATATTGACATGTTTAATTAACAAGCTATGAATTCCATACAAAAAGTCGACAAATCCTAGCCAAAAACAGCATAAATGCTGTGAAAAAAGCTGAGACAAGTACATTTATACCCCCCAAATAATCATTCCAGTTAATCCCCCCTACCACCCAGCGCCAAAATACCGATCCCCACCAAAATTTACAAAAACCCGTCTAAGTCGTTCATGCAAAGATCTCCGCACAAAAATCCTTTCTAAAAACCAACTCATCATACAAAGTTTTATGAGTAACCGCTCTCATTATCTTATCAAATTAACGGGACAGACCTAGTTGGAACGTCAAAAAAAAAGGCCTTTTTTCCGATTTTTTTTTGGTCAAACGATAAAATAATTCACAACAAAAGTTCTTCCGTTTAAAAGATACATATGTAATGTATATGTTGCAATTTTTTCAACGCAATACATATCGAAATAAGCTGGTGACCGTCAATTGCCGAGGACGCTGCAAAAAAAAAACACGGTTTGCGGTGATCAAGCTCACGCTGCAACGGCTCATCTGAAACAAAAAAAACGGAGGGGATTTTTAGTTAATGATATAATGCTCCAGTTGAACGAAGGGTTTTGAAAAATTTCCATTTTTCACAAAATGGCGGCCGTTAAAAGTCAAAAGTGTTTTTTTGACCAAAATATCAGTTCCATTTTTTGCTATTAAAAATAAAAATAATTATCCAAAAAAAAAATCCTTCGTTCATATGGAGGACTACCATGTATAGAAGAAGTGATATAAATTTCAACCCGATCGGTAAAGCCGTTCTCGAGCTACAGTGATCACCGACTTCAAAAACATGGTTTCGAGAAAAACGCACTTCAAGTCCGCTACCTGCTTACCTATGGCTCAGACACGACGTGCTACAAAGTCTTGTATTTCGGCGAATAATGGTCCGATTTACATTTACCTGGGCGGAAAATGTTCGTAAGAGATTCTACTTTTTGAAAATGAAATAAAAAAAAAATCGATTTTTCGAAAATTCTAACTAGGTCTGTCCCGTTAAGTCAAATTGTACAGAGGTGATAATTTCATTCTCGTAAATGTTGTGAGTTTACAAAAAGTTGATAAATAAATAAAGATCTACTAAAGTATATATCATCAAGTACATGGGATTTAATTATGTTTATAAAATCTTCAATTATGTTCATATGCCATTTCTCTAATTAATGCTTTATTACAATGAATTATTATCCTATGACTTGGAACTACAAGGGCTTTAAAAAAAAAATACAGAATTGCATTAGCCTGCGTGAGCTTGAACGCTGCCACACTCTGATTTGTAATATTTGTAGTATAGTTTTATTGGTAACCAATTGATAAAAGTTTACTATCGTACGTAGAGCGGATACGCACAGAGTACTTGTCCGGCCCGAAAATTTTCCATAAAATTTGTCACATAAGTCAACATTAATCTACCATATATTTTGGCATTAACTAGTAAAGTAAACACAGCTAATTTGGAATCACAATATGCGGATTGTTTTGTATCCCAAATTATCCTCCTTTCCTTTAACCAATTGTTATCGATGAATTGATGCTCGTGTGGAGCATATCTCACGTCAATACACGGCACGTTTATTCCGGTTTTGTAACATCCGGGGGAAAACTGAAGTTACAGAGCGTCTAAACGGTGCTGTACACCCGAAATAAGTAATCCGGTACAATTTACACGCACTTTTACACCAGTTTTTACTACAACAGGTTTTACAAAACGGAATAAGCCTGCCATGTAAGAGCGGTCATCAATTGATTGCATTCCAAGGCGGGTAAGATTCAAATCTGCGTCAGGAGATCCGAATGTTCGGAGTGGTTGAAAAATTTACCGTGAACAAAAAAGCATATTTTTCGCTGACTAGTCGAAAAATTTTCGGGCCGGACAAGTACTGTGTGCGTATCCGCTCTACGGACGATAGTAAACTTTTATCAATTGGTTACCAATAAAACTATACTACAAATATTACAAATGAGAGTGTGGCAGCGTTCAAGCTCACGCAGGCTAATGCAATTCTGTATTTTTTTTTAAAGCCCTTGTAGTTCCAAGTCATAGGATAATAATTCATTGTAATAAAGTATTAATTAGAGAAATGGCATATGAACATAATTGAAGATTTTATAAACTAATTAATCCCATGTACTTGATCATATATACTTTAGTAGATCTTTATTTATTTATCAACTTTTTGTAAACTCACAACATTTACGAGAATGAAATTATCATCTCTGTACAATTTGACTTAATTTGATAAGATAATGAGAGCGGTTACTCATAAAACTTTGTATGATGAGTTGGTTTTAAGAAAGGATTTTTGTGCGGAGATCTTTGCATGAACGACTTAGACGGGTTTTTGTAAATTTTGGTGGGGATCGGTATTTTGGCGCTGGGTGGTAGGGGGGATTAACTGGAATGATTATTTGGGGGGTATAAATGTACTTGTCTCAGCTTTTTTCACAGCATTTATGCTGTTTTTGGCTAGGTTGTTCTTTCCTGTCCGCGACTTGTCAAAAACAAATTTGAGTTGTAGATATTTTGAAGGACCAGCTGTCATTGTGACATTTTAGGACAGACAGAATAACTTCAGAATCATAATTTGACTTGAACTCTAACACGAGATGCGAGCTATGTGCAACGTCATAGTGAACCAATCGGAATAGCGGAAAAGCGGTGACAAAACTGCAATTTCGTGCGTTGCAAAGTAAAAAATGGTTCAAACTCCGAACTATTATTTTGACAAACCGAATGAACTTAGTCCGAATAAATTTAGCCCAGCAACGGTCGCGTTTCGCGAACCAATCAGAATCGCGGAAAAGCGATGACAATGAACAATTAATTCACACGTCACAATCCTACTTTATAAAAAGGGACTAGATGATTTGAACGCGCGCGTTCAAATCTTACCTAACATTATTTTTAATAATAAAATAAACCTCAATATAAATGAAACCGTTAGTATAAATTAAAAATTTGATTTATACACGAAATATTATTATTTATTATTTACTTACTTAAGTTTTAATAAAATCCATCTTTTTTCGAAATGTATTGAGAATAATTCTCATTCGCTATTCTTCTTTCCTGTTCGCAACTTGTCAAAAACGAATTTGAGTTGTCATAGATATTTTGAAGGACCAGCTGTCATTGTAACATTTTAAGACAAACAGAATAACTTCAGAGCCATAATTTAACTTGAACTCTAGCACGAGAAGCGAGCTACGTGCAACGTCATAGCGAACCAATCAGAATAGCGGAAAAACGGTGACAAAATTGCAGTTTTATGCGTTACTCATGAACTTTATGGGTGCGTTCGACTTGGACGCTTTCGCGCTCAAAGCGCAGCTCTACCATTGAACGGTATTACTATACCTTGCGCTTTGAGCAGCTTTAAGCGTTAAAAGCGCCCAAGTCGAACGCACCCTATATATAAATAAAAAAAGAGGAAATGTTTTGTTTCACTGCGATCATATCATACACATACGCAATGGAGGGTTAAAGAAGTAAAAATCCCGTTCAGCTTTATGGAGATTTCTTCTTAAGTATATACCCCAACAAGACTATAGAGAGCGAGAGTGAACATGATCTCGGCCCAGGTAAGATTCAGTCGGCGATTTCAGTGGGCACAAATAAGTGCGAAAGGAGGAGGTGCAGGGGAAATAATATTTTCGAAAGGAAGTAAAGCCATATGGCTGTTGGTACGTATATACGCACATATATGTATATTTATACATATATGAGGGTTAGTTGGACGAGGCCAAGGCTCGGGCTTCCGTATCTCGTAGTGGCATTTTCCTCAATCGTGATATATTGAGAGACGCCATCCTTCCAAGTACCTAGGTTTTCCACTCCCGGGGCCCCAAAAAGTTATGAGTGACCCGACATAAGTGATAAGAGCCGTTTATTACATCTCGAAACACTTTACATACTTTTTTTCGTTATTTCGTTCTTTAACGTATCAAGCCTTATTTTAGTGCTCTCTTTGCACGTAGAAAGAAAATCATTATTCAAATTGAAGTCGTAGAATAGAAAGTAGTACAAGCATCAATTAGACTCGAGTACCCGCATCATTTCAACCAATTATGAAGAAGATCTCGAGTCTCGGTTCAATCAATATCTGAGTCGTAACGAATTTGTGATCGTTACAAACTCTTGACAAAGAAAAATAAATTATCACATACAGCAGGGATATCGCTCAATCTATATCAACTCCATTTCCAATAATAGATGTTAACCTTTATCCGGCTAACGTGGGTCACTTGTGTCCAGGTTTATTTCAATTTCTGTGAGTACAGTTTAACGTGTCGCCCAATTATAATCATTGCTCACCCTTAAAAAAAGATTGTTTGAAAAAGAATCTTCGAGCAAAAGAACTTAAAACTGCTATTCAAGGATGTTCCTATATTTACATAACTAAAGATTACATTCTGAATTCTTTTATATTACATAATAGAGCAATATTAAAACCAACAGAATTTTATAAGATTTTTTCACCGTTTGGTGTTTCAATTATTTACCTTGTATCCCTTTTTCTTGAGACTCGGAGCGCACAAAATTTTCCCTTCGTTTTTTCCGGGCGCCAGCCGTTGTTTAAAATTGCAACAACAATTTTATTGAGGAAACACGAATGAAAGGTTTACCCGACTATTCGGCCATTAATTAGTAGAGCGGGCGTGGTGTTACAATAAGAATAATTCCCAATTTTGCAACATGAATCCGAATGTACAATTATTATTTATTAAAGCGATAGCATTTCCGAAAAAATTATAAATTACTGCAAACGTGAATTTACCAAATTTTATCCGGAAAAATAAATTACATTCCTGAGTATCAAACTCAACGAGAGCAATACATTTTGTATACAAATTTTTCGTCTAATGGTCACAAGTGAAGGGCGTGTCCTACAATATAATATATTTTAATTAACTTTCCGTAATAATTTATGGAATTCCTCTTGGCAATTCTTTTAATAATAATTTAACGAGAACAATGCAATAGATGGAGAAAATAGACGCGAACAGAACGATTGATGAAAAATTTTTCATGTTCACCGTTCATGTGTCAATTTCAATTATTTAAACTATTCTAGAAAAGATTTTTTTAACGAAGATTTTTTATCATGTGCTGCATTTAATTTTTAAGGATAGGGGAAAAGTAACAATTTTTCACCGCCTGATTAATTATTTATTAATATTTATTAGATGCAAAGCGACCGAATCAAAATTAATATGTAATAAATTTGACAACGTCGCAACGACCATCGTGAATGACGCAAATTACCTTTTTGAACGTTTCTGGCGGAAAAATTGAAATATATCGGAGAAACTGCCCGGAGAAAATAAATTTGTTGAATCAACAAGATTTTTGTTGATTCAATTTTAATAAAAAGTTATGGGCCGGACAAGTACTTTGTGCGTATACGCTCAATGTACGGTGATGAACGTTTATCAAATTGTTACGAAACAAACAATACTGGTGGCCTTAAATAACAACCTGCGCTACCATATATGGACATAAATTAAAGTTTCTTTTACATTATCAATTCACAGGATCTAATGCAAGACATTTCTAAAAATGAATGTTAATGAAAAAGTAATTCAATGGTCCTGCGTATGTGTGTTGAGTTTTCGGTCGATTTATGAATATTTTTAGTTGTTTCAGCTACGGCACAGAAAATATTGTTTTATTGACCCAATTAGTGGATACTATTTGACAACATTGTCCGTGCCATAGCCAAAACGATTTAAAACGTTCCTACATATGGGTAAGTCGTCACCCATCAAGGTACTGACTTTGCCTGTAGCTACTTAAGAGCGAATCCTCCTTTAGAAGGCCGAAAAAAGCGGTTTTGGGGGAATTTTTTTAGGACAGAAAAATAGCAGGTCTAGTAAACTTTTCAATTTATTTAATTGCATATTTGAACATTAAAAAAAAATTTTTTTTTGAGAGAAAAATATTCAAACGCAGCCGATTTTTATGCACATTTGTGCAACACCAGTTTCCAATCGGCGGGAAAGATGAAGCTCGTAATTTTTGCCTGAAACAAAAAACCCAAAAAAAAATTCATTTTCATATATTTTTCGTCTAGGTGAACTAAGAAAAACCCAAAAAATTGTGAAATCTAAAGTTTTTCTCAGATCTGAAAAAATGTGCTTTCTGCAAAAAAAAAAAAAATAATTTCAACTTGATAAAAAAGTTGTTTAGAATTTTTTTTTATAAATCTTTTCAGTTCAAATAGAAGAGAATACAAAACTGAAGCTAACAAGCCTTGGTTCGTTTTGATTGGTCGTCTAGTTTTCTTGCAATCACGCCAGTCAGTTTAGAAAAATCATAAAAACGAAAACTCGAGAAAACGCGCTTTCCAGCTGCCCGAGCGCTCGTAGACCTGCCGACACCTTACTGCGTTTAGTGCTGTATCTTTGAAAATATTGCGAATTAGCCTCTATAACTTTAGATACATATTCTTAGATATATTAGGAATAGATTTAAGCAATAAAAAAAAATCGATTTTTTGAGCTTTCTAAAGGAGGATTCGCCCTTAACTTGGAAGATCCCAGAAGTAATATACCTACTGCATGCTCATCGTTGTCGGTATATTGATGTTAATCTTTTTTCAGACACCAATGAAATACTTGCCCTAGTATTGATATCATAAATTTTACCGTTGAACGTAAATTAGATGTTGAAATTTTTTTATTTTTGATTTCTTTGTAGACTATTAATTCTTTTTATACACTAATTGATTTTCTTTTTTTCTCGTCTCGTATTAACTAATTTTTTTCGATGTTCAAATTTTTGTTCTTCTGTGTGAATGAAATGAAAATTACATTCATTTTGGTTTTATGGCCGGATATTTCATGATCAACATTGCTGGTTTTTTATCTTCTATTTTTTTGGGGTCGGGGGAGGGGGAGCGTAGGATTTTTTTCTGGAAACAAATGGAAATGGGCGTCAACAAATGTACTTATCCAGGTTTTATCCCCGTGGTTGATTTATCTTCAATAATGCTAAAAACCTTCTACACTTAATAAATGTAATGTTATAATGTATATGAGGACGCGACGCGTTGCGATATATATTTTTGGAGACGTATCGCATCTCCGTTCCTTGTGATTGTGCTCTACAAGTTTGATTACTACTATTTTTTTTCTATATCCAACCATTAACGAGATATTTAACATAAACAACAATTGGAATTGTTCTACTGACTATATGTTAGAAAATGTCGACTATAGAGAAAAAAGTTATAAATAAAAGTTATAGGAAATTTAATTTCCTACAGAAAAAGGCTCTTATCATTTTGATCATCCGACGCACCGTACACGAGATATTTGTAAAAAGCGTTTTTCGAGATGGTGGCTAACGCTCGCGGCCCCTCAACGACGAAAACTTGGATTTCCGCTTAGGGGCCACCCACTAACATATTCCAATTGAAAAATTCATTATCGGGAGTTTTTGTTTTATGAAAGAACCCGGTTCCTGGACTAGAGTACGCATCATCTGCCGGGTGAGCATATAATGCCGGAGACGAAACACATTGCGACCCTCTGAAAAGACAGTCGCGTACACATTTTTGAAAATGCCATGGGCTACAACACTGTCGAGAATACAGTGTTACATGAGCAAATTAAGAGATCCTATATTGGTACCTTTTGAAATGCAGGTTACTGACATGACGAATAAAACCGAAATTTCGGTCTCGGAGACCCAAATTTGGGTCTTTTTTTTCCAAATGCCTTGCGAAGAAAGAGATCGAAATTTCGGTTTGGGAGATCCAAATCAGGGTCTTTTTTTGATCGGCGGCCTTTCGAGGTAAACGTCCGAAGTTTAGGTCTCAGAGATAGAAATCAGGGTCTTTTTCGCGAGTTTTCACCCTTAAAAGAGACCGTTAATACGGCCTCAGAGACCCCAATTTGGATTTCGCGAAGGGGGTGGCGACTCCAAAAGAAGAACCTGATCCAGTTCTTTTTCCCCCATGAATCTCGAATGAAATTCGAGTCTCCGAGACCCAAATCCGTCTCCCAAAAAAGACCCAAAAACGGGACCCAAATGGGTCCCATTTTTGGGTTTTTTTCCGGGTCTCACTGTTTCGCTAGAGCATGAACTCCTTCGCTACGAACGTGATTTCCATCGTATTTTAATGCCATTATCATATTTATTTGTGATGAAATCATCGAAAAAATTAAAAAAATATAATACGCATAAGTCGACATAGACACCTCTTAATATTGAACGACTGACCTCAGTTTTTTACAGAAATTTCATTTTATTAATGTCCAACGGAAGCACGTGAATCCACAAGAAAAAAAAATGAATTTTCTTTTTTTTGCATCGATTGATTGAGGAAAGATTTTAAGTTGTGAACTTCTAAATCGTCACTGCATCTAATTACAATAATTGAGAGACTTTGCATTCAGCAATGCTCAGAAAACGTGTTCTGCATTGAAGGATAACAATTAAATTTTGAACAAATCGGAATTTTGGTATGATAGCTTGAAGTCTTTGCATATTACATTCATTATATTTTTTTTTTATATATAACAACACTCAATAGAACCCGTTTTCTAAATACGATTGTCTGCCCAATGGAACATATCGTGACTGAAGGAAAAATTGATCCTTTTTTTCACTCAAAAACTTCATGATCAAGCAAAAAACACCTGTGATCAAATTTGTTCGCCCAGCAAGTAAAACAAATATGAAGTTATATTTCAAATTATTTGGATCGTAGAGTATTATGGATTGGATATGGTATGGTATTACATGAAATTCAATTCGAATGCTTCGTGTAGAATATTTCGTAACACTCGCAGACTGCAGTCTCTGGTGAATACGATGCCATTTGCCGAAACACTGCAGTGAAAGTATGCTAGATTTGCGGTAGACACATACGCCATTTACTACACTGATGTATCTTGTGTATATAATGAATATGTACATATACGTGGCACGTTAGTATTATTGATGTATTGAGGCGAGAACAGCAAGAGCGGGAATCTTGCAGAATGACGCGTACAGCATGGAATTCTTTTTTTTCTCTATTGAGTTTCGTAAACGTTCGCCTCAGCCTTTAAGTGCAAAACCGATATAGCTCGTGGTTACAGTAATATTCACATGCATATTACAACATCATCTATTGCCATGTAGAACAACCTACAACCTAAAAAATTCGCATGCACACTAGGGTGATAAAAAAAAATCGATATTTTTTTTCGTGGGCCGAAGGGGTATGTTAGTATGTGCACAAAAATTAACTCACCCAAAATTTGGTATTTAAAAAAAATTTTAGAGGTCGCTCAAACGACTTTTATATATTTTTTTCCTATTTTGGGAAAAATCGTTATGAAAAACATCTCAGACCAAAATAAAATAAAATAATGCATTGAATAATACGTATCTTGGTATATAACACAAATTCATCGAAAATATATTTTTTTGAATATAATATTTTTTCGAATTTTTTCAGCCGAATAATTATTTTTCTTCTCGCAAAAGAACCATATTTTGCCTTCATTATAAAAATTGTAAATCGTTATAAACAACATCGCAAACAACAAACACATTTGAATAATGCGTTGAACGATATGTATCTTAGTACGCGGCACAAATTCATCGAAAAATTATAATATTTTTTTTTTTGAATGCTCAGCTGTAAAATATTTTTTCTCCTCGCATAAGAAGCATATTTTGCCCAATTTTTTTGCAAGGCTTGGGGCCGATATAGCTGTTAGATATAGCTGTTACATCACTGTCCGTTTAACAATGTAACAAGTACACGTGTATTTGTTTAAAGTAAAAGAGTGCCCATGAAGACGTGAGATGTGCGCTGTTAAAATAAAAGAGAAAAAAAAAAAATACGTGAACCCGCAACATCCTTCAAAATATCGTAATTAATTAAATATTACGGAAACAATTTTTGAAAGTTTTCGAAAACGGTTGGAAACGCGGTCCTTCGGGTAAAAAGTCTTGGAGCGAACTCTCTTTAAAAATATTCTTGTCTCGAGTCGCTACCGTGACTCTAGCAGGGATCGGCAAAAAAAAATTACAATTTAGCATTTGTTACTACATTAAAAATGTCTAATGATAATAATTGATTTTTTCATTAGTAAATATTTAAAATTTACCAAACGATATTATTCATTATCGTAGACAAACAAATCCAAGAAAGCGAATTATCAAAAATTAGAAAAATGAATTTTTTTGAAGGAATTATTGAGAATTAATTGAAAATTGTTAATTGTATAAAAAACATTATTGATTACTTCTCTAATTAGTAATCCTGAAAAGATAATTGTTATTGGAAGAAAAAGCAATAATGAGAAAGATGAAATTTTCCATTGACGAAAAAATAATAATGGGAAAAATTAAATTTTCCATTAATGAAAAAATAATAATGGGAAAAATGAAATTTTCCATTGACGAAAAAATAATAATGGGAAAAATTAAATTTTCCATTAACAGAAAAATATTAATGGGAAAAATTAAATTTTCTATTAACGAAAAAATAATAATGGGAAAAATTAAATTTTCCATTAACGAAAAAATAATAATGGGAAAAATTAAATTTTCCATTAACGAAAAAATAATAATGGGAAAAATTAAATTATCCATTAACGAAAAAATAATAATGGGAAAAATTGAATTTTCCATTGACGAAAACATAATAATGAGAAAAATTAAATTATCCATTAACGAAAAAATAATAATGGAAAAAATTAAATTTTCTATTGACGACAAAATAATAATGGGAAACATTAAATTATCCATTAACGAAAAAATAATAATGGGAAAAAGTAAATTTTCCATTGACGCAGAAATAATAATGGGAAACATGAAATTTACCGTAAGAGCTCAACAATTTTTGGAAATTTGTTTTTATTAAAACAAACAATCATGTAACTTCATGTATCACAGTTTCATTTTACAATCCTTTGTTATTTACTAAAGCTCATTTTACATTTGTAGGCCATATTTCATGAAAATATTCAAATTTTATATTCATCACTACGAAGAAAGTTCCGAAAGAAGCTCCAGAGGTTCTCTCCAGAACCTTCCACTTTTTCTCATATCCGCTCTATTAATACTAATAATTATGTCCTAATATATATTATTGTCTAATATATACCAAAGTTATGTTATGCTAATGTTTATGTTCATAAAGTAATAATTAGGAGAGCTAAATTTTCCCTTAACGCCGAAATAATAATCAAAAAAATCAAATCTTCGATTGATGGCAGATAAAAATGAAAACAATCGTGAATCTTGGTGGCGAAAAAATTATAATAAATAAAATCAAATTCCTACTCTCATTAAGCTTCGTGTTTTTTTTTTATTTATTCAGGTTCGCAGCATTTGCTCTCATGGGTACTCGAATTTCAAAGTTATCATCGTTTAATCGGTTGAACTTTGGCAAGTTAAACATAGTGGCATAGCTAAATAGCCGTTCAACGGGAGCGGACGATGACAAAGGTGTGTTAAATTTTATAAATATATTTTTTACAATTGGGTGTAAATTCAGGACATCTATGTCCGTTCTAGTTTCGCTCAAAAATTTTTGGAATGTGGACTCTTGATCGGTGATTCCGAAGGTGATATGATCGGTAACCATTGTTTCTTGATCATCCCACGACGAGAACTCGAAAAAGTCGTCGTCTACAACTTCCATTGTTTGTTTGTCGCTGACTTGATCTGTAATACTTGCGAGAGAATCCTTCAGTGTCAAAAGAACATTTTCTTGAGCAGAAGGACTCAAACAGCGAAGCCATTTAAGCTTAAATCTCGGATGCGCAGCAGCGCCAACTGCACTGACGCGACCTTCGTCCACGACGTCGAAAACCTTTTGGAATCGACTATTGACTCCTTCAATTAAAGAGGCCACTAGATTGTCGCACCATTCCAGAGCGCCAGATAACTTTTTCAATTTAACTTTTACCGATATCAAAGTAGGAAGCAAATATCCGTATGAACACATTTGTTCTCCCTGAAGAATATCGAGAGCATCCGCTATTGTCCGATTACAACTCTTCCATAAATCTAAAGAGAATATTTCGGTAAATACGTACAAATGAAAAACCTCCCGATACTCCACAAAATTTTGGATATACATAATGCTTTAAAATAATATACAATTAGATTCTTACCGGAAATCTGTTTCCCGAAATGAGCTGTAGATATCAATTTCAGGTGGTATATCCAGGAGCTTCTGTTTGAATGACAGTATTTGTCGCAGGGCGTCGTATAATGAATTCCATCTGGTTGCGACCGGTCGTTTGAGTGACTGTCCGAGATATTTTTGCAACTTCTCACTCTGTTTTGGTGACGACTGCAATTTCCACAGAGTGTTGCAGCTCGCGATCATTGTGTCGTAAGCTGTTTTCAAATTTGGGGTCGATTGGATCCCAGCCATGGCATCCCTCGTTGCTACGAGGTTTAGAGTATGACTAGCGCAACGAAAATGTTGTGGTAACGAGCAATTTGAATCGTCAGTATTCAGATTTCCGATCACGTCAATTTGACCGTGATCATCATTAAAATCGTAGCTTCGTTGTTTGGAGTTACCAAGATCCCCTCTGTCGGAGAGCAACAATTTTAGAATTAGTCGATTGAAGGTTTTTATGTGCATCTATCGCAACTGATACTTCAAGTAGGAAAATCTATATTTATTTCTTCATAATTTATTATTGATTAAAATCAACAACTCAATATGAATTATTTTAACAAGAGGAGGAATCCGTCTTTTGAAACTCACCGTGGAAAAACTGTCACCAAAACCGATTCCAAACTTGCGAAATGCTTTAACGAAGTTCGAGTCGTTATCCGTTATGGTGGCAACAACTTGTGTACTGCTTATGCCATAGGAAGTGTGAATTTCTTTGATCATTCGGGCGATCTTATCGAAGGAATGGTCACCCATAAATCGTCGACACGCAATGACGTACGATTTTTGTTCGAAATCTATCACGTCAATCTAAAATAAATATGATATATTACGAAACTTTTCCAGTCTAAGTATAGATGATAAGTATTTTAAAGTAAATAAGTTCAAGAATAAAGATAAAATAACAATGAAAATGTATTTTTCAAATTATTTTAAAGCAATAACTTGGTTTACACAGGAGCATTTAATCCCATTTCACTTCGATCCAACGTGAAGTTGGCCGCGTCTAAAAGTACAACATTAAATCCACTTCAATTTCGTAGAAAGGCGGAATAAAGTAGATTAGGACCGCAATTAACACGGTATAAACGTTCTATCGGCAACTGAAGTAAGCGTTGGCAACGCCGATTAAAATGGCGTTAAATACTATAAACGCTGGACTGATTAATATGTTTTTATTACGAATAATCATCAGAAACCGTTTAAATATAATTCCTTTCGAACGCAAGTGTAAACGCGTTACCAAAGTCATTCTACATCAAACTTAAACGAGTTAAAGCGTGTAAACGAAGTCATTGAGCATAATGTTAAAAGCTTTTCGTTTTCCAAGTATTTTACCCAGTGAACCGTTATGCCCAAAAAGCGACGAGTGCTAGATGACCAAACGTCAGCCGTTGTACAAACGTACTGGACCGTTGTTAATTCCTTTTTTATTTTGACGACCTCGTTTTCGAACGTTTCCTGTATTATTCGATTGACACTTCGAGCGGATAAATGTTTGAGTTGTTTTCCGTTTCTTTTTGTTTGCATATCTGGGTAGAAACGAGTATAAAATAAAATAAAAGTTTCAGGGGTATATAAGAAGGAAAATTCAATCTGTTTGTGTATAAAAGGCCGACGAATGATATTATCTCGCTTTACGTTAGTAGAATTTATATTAACCCTCTGAGAACACACTGAATTAATTTAACTCATACATATTTCAAGACTATACTGATAAATTTTTAGCTAGAAATATTTACATGGAAAAAATCACAATTTCTTTTTTAAATTAAAGTTCAAAAAATTTGTTTTTTTGAATTTTCAAAAATATGTTAATAATTGTATCGCCATTTTTCTTTATATCAATTGATTTATCAATGTTTCAAATATATCTGGAAATTTTTTCAAGCCGATCGCACATGTCATTTTAAAATGGCGAACGATCAAAGTTCGCGTAGGGTCAGATTGACCCAGAGTTTCATTGACCAGAGAGTTCATGCATGAAAAAATAGGTTTGTTCTCGGAGAGTTAACATTCTGTATTTTCAAGAAGAATGTTAAATTTATTTGCAAATAAATTACCGTCAAATATTTTTCGGAAAGATGGCGATTCAACTGTGTTGATCGAAACTAAATTCTCCAAAACGTAATACATTACGTTTTCTTCAAATTTTGCTTGGGAAAATGTGTAGAACGTTTTTCCTGTGAGTCTTTCATTAATTTCGGTTTTCATTTTCTTTTGCTTGGTCTCTACGTACTCCTTGAACTCGTCTAATTTTTTTTTATGGACATTCTAAAGTACCATAAATAGAATTATCTTGGGTTTTTTTTTAACACGATATAAATTTAGATACAAAGAAAAGTTCACCTCAAAGTATATACGGACGAAAAATAATTGAATGAACATTATACTTCGACATGAGTTGTGTAAGGAAAAGACATCAAAGACTCACTTTATGATTCACATACGTAGAGGAGACCGGGGTAAAACGGGGCATCGAAAAAAATATTGTACTTTTTAAAGATTTTACACGCTTGGCCTGTTTCTTACCCCTAACAACTGAGGGATGTACCGTGATTTCTTATAATTTCCAAAAAATATATATATAATTTTATAGATTGCATTTATATCACGTAGAAAACGTAGAATTCGACGATAATCGAGTAGCTCGACTAGTCATCTTTAAATGTCTTGCTCTTGGTAAAACAAAAATTACAATTCAGATAGTTTGAAAAAAAAATTCAAAATTAAATCATGAAAAAAATTGATGAAAACATAAATTTTGCATAATAGTTTTTCAAAATTTTTAAACATTTTATTTCATTTCACGAAAGGAGGAGAACCGAAAAGCCAATTAAACATAATTTTATAAATATTTTTACAAATTTTAGACCTACCCCGTTTTACCCCGTATCCACTATCTGTATACTTTGTTCTAAATTAATTATCTAATTACTAAAGATTCAACCTTACAAATTTACCTTAATATGCGAGGTGAAATTTAATGAGACTCTTAATAAGCCATTGATGCAGTGGTGTTTATTTGACTCTGTTTGACACAACTGACAAGTTGCCGATATTGATCCATCTAACTTTGGATTTTCCACATTCGGAGCAAAGTAAGTAGGGTAAACTGCCCATTGAAGGAATACGTAAGGCATGCGCAAACTGTTTTGAGATTGGAGTGGGAGATAATGTGTAAGGATATAAAAAAAAACGTATTCATTGTTCAAAGAAGGATTGAATATTGCATACGATTTTTTTTTTGCTTTTGTGTTAATGAATATTCCAGAAATTAGCAAAAGGAAACGTCATGCCCGAAATCCCAAAGACCGAACACTTTACCCAATGAAAGAACACTCTCTACCCATTGAACGAACACTCATATTCAACAGTATAGCTTTCACTGATACCTACTAGTTTTCTTTATTTATTTCCAATGATAGGAAATAATTAACATTAATATAAAAATACATGTTGTAATAAACATTAATATCACAAATAACAACGTAATATATATAGAAATATATTAATTTTTTAAACATCTTTTGATTTTAGTTTTGCCTTTTGTCTTTGTTTTTTAGCTTTTTCTGCTTTGACAGCATCAGCTGCTTCCTTTTTCATTCTTCTGATTTCCAATCGTTCTGCAGCTGCTTTTTCATTGGCTTCCTTTTTAAGTCTTCTCATTTCTCGTTTGTCGGTAGCAACCTTAATCTTCTCAGCTTCTTTTTGTCGTTGGAGTTGAAAATGTTTTTTCCATGCATCTGAAGTTAACGCATACGGCATTGACTTTTTTTCCAGTTTTGTAGTTTTTTCGCTCTGGGGCTCAGGCCAATGTAAGTGCTTCTCCCATGCATCCAATATTTCTCTTCCGTTTTGAACACCAATATTTCTTTGATTGTGTGTTTTCTGTTCATTTTTTGGTTCTGAATTAGTGTTATTATTTTCCTCGGAACCTTGTTTGATTTTTTCGCAATTTCTCATCTGACGATTCCCAGCATCCTTAAGTTCGTCCACCGATTGATTTGCGTTTTCGTCCAAATTTGTCTCACTATCATCGTTGAAACAATCAGATGCTTCAATTTGAGTACTACTCAACGTCTCGAGATCGAGATTGAAATTGTAATTATCGTCTTCGTAGAACCCATCCGATGCTTGATCCGGTAAATTCGTGACCCTCGTTGGTTCACCATAACTCTCTGCTGTAAAAGAAAACAAGATTGGAAATGAAATTTCTAATACCTAGCAATAGCGTTTAATTATTTTGTTTTGAATCGTCGTACTTTCTAAGCTAGTAATGTTGGTCGTTTTATCAGAAGCAATCAAAATAGACTCTCCGATATCCATCAAGGATAGGTCATTCGCGTCAACGATCTGAAGGGAGCCAAATTCAGAGTCCACCGAAACAGCGTTACGGACAGCTTGATAATCCTACTGGCATTTTAATCCTGCAGCGCGATTGTAGCATACTTTCCAAAATAAGTACAACGAATCATTGCTGTACTCGTTCAAATTCCTCTTATTTGAAAATGTTTGATAATTCCTCGGACCGATAACATGCTCCAAAATATTTTGAGCAACAGCGAAATCATTTTGTGAAATTGGTGATTCGTCAACGTCGGGTTTTTTAAATAAATCTTTTCTTCTTCTGGAGATGCATTTTGTGTACTCTGGTGCATCAGGATCAAAAGGATAGAGCCCACACCTCTTAAATCCATTTTTTATCACAGCGGTGTTCTCGAGAAAACGAGCGAAAGCGAGTTTCAGAGTTGGAGCAAAATTCGATTTCATTATTGACTTCTGAGTTGCTTGTTTATGCTCATGAACCACTGTTTTCCAATGTGATTTTAGAGCTTTAAAAACTGAGACGTCGCAAGGCTGCATCATGTGCGTAGAGTTTGGAGGCAAGCAATATAAAATTATATTATATTGGAGACAAAACTCAGCGAGTTTTTCATTGAGATGAGATTTGTGTCCATCCAAATAAATAACGACTGGAAAGGGAACATTATTTGCCAATAACCATGGATAAAAAATATTGGCGATGTACTCGTAGAAAGAAGCTGATATCATCCAATCACTGTCAGATCTACCTATGGGCCACCCATCTGGCACCGACTCAACAATATGACTAGGGAGCCTTTTATAAGGATACATAATCATAGGTGGCAAGGCTTCTCCAGCTGCAGAAAATGTAAATAAAACAGTCATATTTTCTTTCTCATGTCCAGCCGATATTTCGTAAAAATTTCTTTCATCTTTGGGACCCAACAATAGTCCGCTTTTTGGAGACATTTGAATGCCTGTTTCATCTCCGTTGTATATACACCGAGGATTATTCATCGTACTTAATGCATCATGTTCTTCGAAAAAAAATTTTGCTTGTGCAAACCAGTCTCTTAATGATTCTTCGGTAACGGAGGCTCGGGCTTTCGATATCACTTCTGTGTTTCTCTTTTTAATGAGTGGATGTCGTTTTAAAAACAATTTCAACCACTTATCGCCTGGTCTGTTCTCTTTGAAAGGATTTTCTCGAGGTATTTCTCGAAGCAGATTTTGAACAGCATCCTTAACTTCATCGGGATGCATAGGGAATCCTAATTCAGCTTTTCCGATTATCCATTTTTGCAACCGCAGCTCTTCTTCATCTGTCAAAATGGATTGTCGACCGATGGCACAATCTTCAGGGACGTTCCCATGTACTTTTGAATGTAAAGTTGTCTTTGGAACACCATAAGAAATTGCCGCCTTATTCAACGTCATCTCTCCACATCTCACAGCTTGAATCGCCTTACTCATGTCACTTTTGTCATACTTGAATCGCTGATATGTTTTTTTAACTTTTTCATTCACCGAGTTATTTTTTTCATAAGATGCCATCTGAAAATGACATTTAATGAAATATGAACTCAAAAAAAAATACTACCTATTACGGCATGATAATCATTGATCAGTCAATAGTTTTTTCAATGAAAAGAGGTTAGAAACGCATGTGTTCATTCAATGGAAAGAGGTTAGGAAACTTGACCCTACATATGAACACTCGCGAATTTAATGTATTTTTATATATTACACAGTTACATAATGGTTGAACTTGAAGATTGGACAATTTTATTTTTATATTAACTGAAACTTACCGTTAATCGTAATTTTTTGGTTATCAACAAGCCGCCTGATCGGAAATGTTCGTGACCGGGTCTACTAACTACGATTTGCCGGAAAACGAACTTATTGGATGTTTTTTTTTTTTAATGCGTAGTGTCAAGCGTACACCACCAGGGTACACCACAAAGTAGTTGTGAATATTGTGGAATTTTCAGTAAAAAATAAATACCCTTACTTTAGGTTGCTATTAAACGAAATTATTTGTTTTTAATCATTTCGTTCATTCAATGGCGGGTGTTCCGCAAATGGACAATTCACCCTACCATCCAAGTGTGGCAAACGACTACATTCTATGAGGATTTCTTTTCTCATTTGTGTTATATTCTGTATACCGCCTTGTACGATTTCGTTCAGGGGCTTCACGAATATCTAGGAAAAAAAATAGCAAGCGAAAAAAACGTTCCGGAACATGCCCGTCCTGACCGTCTCAAGATGACGAAAAATCGGAAAAACTTTTAAAGTTTCAAAAAATTGGACAATATCCTCTGTGGAGATTATCCACTTTTTTATTTTACGATTTCGTTCAGGGGCTTCACGAGTAGCTAGGAAAAAAACAGCAAGCGGAGAAACGTTCCGGAACATGCCCGTCCTGACCATCGCAGGATGATGAAAAATCGCAAATACTTTTAAAGTTTCAAAAAGCGCTTCCGATACACAAGGGGCATATATATTCGACACTCGAAAAAAATGTCTATTTAATGTTTTCATCAGAGAAAATGACGTTAGAATTAACTCCAATGTGTTGCAATCATATAAACAAATTACTGGATATAGAAAATTAGGGCATGCTAATTACTCAGCGAAGAATGTTAAAAACCGATATAAATCACATTCTGATAATTTTTGATAATTTTTGTACGTTTATTTATAATCGTCAAGGCGGACTCGGGGTTAAACAGAGCGATTAATCGCCGTGGCTTTTCCCTTTTCACAATACGAGCATTATATGCATAAATATTGAAACTCAAGATATTAACGTAAAAAGAAATGATTAAATCGATAGTAATTCCATTCACGGTTAACATGTCCACGAACTATACAAAAATTATTGAAAAATCCTATAATTGAAGTTTATTTTGTTTTTTTTTTAAGTTTCACAGTTTTTGTAAAACGATTCAAATTCTGGAGTCGTTATTATTCGAATTCTGGCATTGTCTACGGTAATCGACATGTTTTTTAATGGAAAGTAGAAAAAGCGAGTAAGAAGGTCATGTGGAGGAAGAAAATAAATGTAAATAATCGAAATATAGCAAATAAAAAATTGAATGATATTAAAAAATATTTTAATGATTTTTTTTTTAAGCAGTTCCATGAATTCCCTTGGTTTTTTTTTATTTTCTCTGAGATTCTCAACTTTCATTGGATTTACTTTTGAAAATAGAAATGACAATAGAAATGGGTCCGGAATTGAACATCCATAAACATTTTTATGAATCAAAATGAGGAAAAAACTTAACGAGAAGATTGTGTCAGAAAAAAAGAAGTCCGGAGAGAGAGAGTGTGAAAAGAATGAGTAACAAACGAGAGAGCATGGTTCATGTGCAATAATGTTATCTATGAGTATAAGAATTATTCATCGGACAATATTCTGAGCGAACTGTGGAAATAGTACTACGCAAAGTCATTTGAGCGGAATATCACATAATACATATTTTCAGCTCGAATCATCGATTCATCAAAACAGTTATCGAAGTTAAACAATCAAGAAAAAATTGTAAATTGTTCCATTACTCAAACTCTCGTATCAAGTCTGATTTTTTTTGTATTTTAACTTAACGAAGAGAATTTGAAAAGTAAAAGTTTTCAAAAAATGTTAAAACTCAAAAAAATTTGAAATTCTTTATTACCGTCAAATGTTTGAGATTTTTTTCTTCTCTTCACTATTTATATGTTTTCAAGGCCCAATAAATCACGCGTGTATGTTTATGCATTTTTTCACGAGCTCTCAAACCTAATATTGAAATAGGAGCACTCGAGTTTCCCGAAATTAAAAAAAAAGAAACAAATAATGAAAGAATAATCTGCGAATACTTTCTCTAGCACTGTTCTCAAGGTGATCTTGCAAACGAGAATTGGATGAAAATTGTCCGATGAAAATGTTAGATGAATAAATGAAAAATGAATTAAAATTTCATACATACTTTGTTAAGAGCGGATTATCAATTCCCTCGGTTGTTGAAAGCGAATAACAATAGCCTGTTTCCCCGCAAATCACTCGAGACTTGCAGTATAAATTTCGAGAAATTATCAAACGTCGATGAAAAATATGATCAGTGTGACCATAAAACAGAAACAAGTTTTTCGTCGACTGTTTCGACTGGTTTGGACTGTGCGACTATTTCGGAGTCTGAAATAAGGATCGAATGAAAACGTCCAGCCCAATAGCAAGTAGCGATAAACGAAAATAAGTGCATGAAAAAAATTACTGTGAAATAATATTTCGAGGTTACGGCTGCCGAAAGCTCGGCGCACTTAGCACCGGAGTTCTCAATGTTTCCTAATTATATCGATGAGCACTCGATCACATGATTTTTTGGCAAAACTTTCAAATGTCAAGAAATAATAATATCTCTCGTTATTTTTCCGTTGTCCCGCGATTCTTTGACCGATAATTTTGAAGATTCGACGCGAAACGACTCACACGTGCTTCACCGTAGAACAAAGTCACACGCGCACAATTTCGTACGGACTCTGCAAACCAACCAATTATATTCCGGCAGAGAGGCCAACAGCGTATTCAAAATGAATTAATATGAAATGCAGATTATTCATGTTTCGTTAATGGAAAATTTAATTTTTCCCATTATTATTTTTCGTTAATGGAAAATTTAATTTTTCCCATTATTATTTTTTCGTCAATGGAAAATTTTAATTTTTCCATTATTATTTTTTCGTTAATGGAAAATTTCACTTTTCCCATTATTATTTTCTCGTTAATGGAAAATTTCATTTTTCCCATTATTATTTTTTCGTCAATGGAAAATTTCATTTTTTCCATTATTATTTTTTCGTCAATGGCAAATTTGGCTCTCCTAATTATTATTTTTTCGTCACCGAAATTTTCATTCCTTCCATTATTATTTTGCCGTCAATCGAAAATTTTGTTGTTTCAGTAGGTATTATTTCATAAATGAAAAATTGATTCTTGCCATTTTTATCGTTCCGTCAATATTAAATATCATACTGTCGCATTTTTATTTATACATTAATGTTTATTATCGTTCCTTATAATTAACATTTTCTTTTTAAATAATAATTTTTTTTCAGAATTACCCATTATGGAGGTAATCGATAATATTTGTTACATTCATTTTATTTTTCCATCAATTCATATTATCGTTGTCAAAAAAAAGCATTTTTCTGGAAATGGATAATTTCTATTTCAGTGTTATTTTGACAACGATAATAGTAAATATTAATTGATAATTTTTTTATTTTTTCTATAATGAAAAGTATCAATTTTTCTCTTTTTATTTTTTTGTTTAATGATAATTTTCATCAAAAATATTGATGAAACTAATATTTTTGCCGATCCCTGGACTCTAGATAGCAGCGCCACTGTTTCTATGACGGTCCGTGACTCTTTCATTCTGGTCAGTAAGCTGTTTCTGATAGTTGCTGTAGGGACGTCCCTATTTTTTCATCATTGTACGATTTTACTTTTTTCCTAACATTGCTGGATATACTGTAATGAGATTTTTCCCTGAATGGGAACGATCTGTCCCTTCTCAGCTCACTCGTCTCATCCTCTCGCGTAGCTCCCCGGCCGCGAGAATGGACTGGGCGCCAGGTACACAGTACCGCCGAATTATTCGACTTGATTTTCGCCCATTCTCGTCGATGTTAATCAAGAGAATAAAGTAAGGTACAGAGTACACGAGAGATACGAGTGACCGAGGACGGTCCGGCTACTCAGCTCAACTGAGATGCAAAAAGGTAGAGGGGCTGGTCCCGGGGTAGAGAGTAATAACACGATTGCACACAAATTAAGGAAGACTAGGCCAGGTTTCCACTTTAACAATAAGATTTATTCAATTAAAACCGTCCTAACCAATACAGACAGGTAACTAATGACAAGATAAATTGGCCGCTTCGCGAACCGTCACTAAAACTATCAGAAAGGTAGCTACGGCAATTGGACGGATGCGAAGGCGATGTCAGATAGCTAACTGATTATTATAGCTCTCAGTCCGGCACTCTTAGGTAATCCTTAGTAGCCGACTCAGCGCATCTCTGCCTGGACGACCACGTCCGGTAAATAGGTACGGGCGACAGACCGAGAGAGGTAGCTAAAGATAACCGAGAGATAACTAGAGAAACTCGTAAGCAACAATTAGATAACGAAAGGTAATTAACGTAACAAATAAGCGCGGATCGACATTAGGTAATAAAGGTAGTTAAGTCATACCATACTCGCGAATAGGTAACGTCTCGATAAGAGACAGGTAAGCGACAAAAAGGTAACTCGAGGTAATTACACGGTAGACGGAAAAAGATAGTTAACGGAAGGCAAAGATAGGTAACTAAACGCGAGGCAAAATTAGGCAGATAAATATTATACCAAGGTCGTCACAAGAGCGAAGGTAGTTGATCCTAAAATAATCACGAGTAGTCAAAGCTGGGACAAGCGGTAACAATAGGCAAAATACATTGTATCTCGGCTCACCGCTTCTATCGTAAGACGGCAACGAGAGCGAGAGAGACGGCGGGAAAACAACGACGCGCGGACTAGCGCGTGTGTGACCCTGAGCGGAGCACGAGATCCCTCGAGACTCTTACATACACCAATGTTACGACGCAATATTATAATAATTCCCCGTAAATTAAACTCGATCAAAGATACTTCCATACAATATTCAACATAATTCGAATGACTCTAATAATTTACTGAACTTTACTGATAATATTCGGGCGAAAGATCGACACTCGATCACTCTCTCGGATTCTCCGTGGACAAAGCCCCATCGCCTAAAGAGACAATACAACGAGGAGGTGTCGACTTATAATATTACGCGACACCTCGCCTCGTTATTCGCAAACGCCATAGAAAGATACTCTACAAAACAAGTACAGAGCCTCGGAGGCATCCGAGAGAATAATCGGTAGGGAGGAGGAGGAACGAGCTTACCGAGGAACAGCTTCGTCAAACACGTGGCCGGCCGCTTCTCGGCAATTCGGCTGGTGAGGCACGCAGGCAAACGGTATCTTGACTCGCCGGCTGGACTCTCGAACTAAGACTGTCTCCCTAGACGCGTGTTCCTCGGTACGCGACGCTGGCCTTCGGCACTCTCCCCACCACCACTGGCCCCCCGCAGAGCAGCGCTGTCGCGCTCTAGGCGCGAACTAGAGCTCTCCTTGCCTGTCGCGCTTCACGCGGTGATTTTAACTAACTAGCGGGACCCGAAACTTATTCTCGGCCCGCGCAAATGTTTTCACTGTTTGAATTATCTCTCGCCTCCTCCGCGCACCCAGATCCCTCCCTCCTTTACTATTTTTGCCTCGGCTCGGGCACTCTTCCTCTCAGGGATCCGGCTGGCATTCCTGTAGAGACAGAGGGGAGGCCTCCCTCGCGACTCGAGGCGCGAATCGAGTCACGGTGGGCCCACAAATACGCCACCAGGCAACAGCACCTCTCCTCCAGGAAACATCCCCCGAACCCCACCTGACGAGGCGCCGTGGTGAGCGGTCCACGGTACCCGAGCACGAGACGGTGGACGGTGCAACTCTCGGCTGCGACGGCGGGAAAGTCACGGGTGGCGTTCATTATATGGCCTTGATCCAGCGTGTTCTTTCGTCCGTCCACCCCCTTGAGCCTTGTAATCCGTACTCAAAAGTCTATGCGAGAAAGCGGGATCCTTCGTAGCGACGGAAGAAAGAGGCACTCGATTGAATAAGACACAACATAAGTGAGAGGCAAGGGTGGCGAGTAGGTGCGATTCCTCAGTTCGATAAATCCCAAACACTATTGCTAATGACTAAATAAATTAAACTAATTTTCGTCTCGAGGTAACTTATCTCCGCTTTAAATAGGTGGTTGTAGGTAACTACAGGTAATTATGACATCATAACGGTAATCTTAAATTAATGATAGAACTAAATTAAAATTAATAAAACGATACGACATCGCCTCTACGACTGTTGAGCCCTCGTTCGTGAACCGACCGACGAGTCGATGCGCAACGGCAAAAATGGGCCGTAAACCCGGTCCACTGGTCGACAAACATCCGTGCGAGTGGCGAGACAAAATGTTTCGTCACAAACCTCCATCCCCGAATTCGTGTAGTCGGTTGATGTTGAGCGGAGCTCGTCGAGACGGCTCGTAAGGGCGTAGAGGGGGGTCCATAGCTTCCGACGTCCCTCTTAGTGTCGGGTTGACTTTTCCTCGCACGAATGTGTCTCCCAGCTTCCCAGATACCCGTAGTTGTTAACTGAAACAAAGACCATTCCTCGGCATCTCGACCTCGGAGCCCAGTTATTCCCGTCCTCCACGCCGTAGGCGTGCTCCCTCCTTTTGTCGATCTGACCCCAGGAGAATACCAATACTCCACAAAATTGAAGGGCCCGATGGAATGGGCGTGATAACGAATGAGGTTTGCTACCTCCAAATGCGTCATTACTCGAGCTCTCCTCCGAACGTGTTCCCCGTATATCAAAAGAAAATCGAGCAAAGCAGCACGAACAGCACAAATTTTCCAAACCAAGGGGCGACGGTAAATCATGCATCCACCAATACTAATAGGGATCGCAAAGTCACCGGCCGGGGCGTCGGTAATAACTAGACTAGAGATCGCTAGCTTATAAATGTTCGTTCTTTAATAATGCTTAGGTAACAATAACAAGGTAATAAGATAATAAGGTAAAGAGGTAAGTTAGAAAGAGAATAAGTCAATACTAGGTACTAAACGGCCAGATTCGTACCGTGGCGGGGTGAGGGAAACTCACAGCCGCAAAAAAAAAACAAAGAAAGATACAAACAAAAGGAAAACCGTTAATGGTGCACGTGGGTGAAAACAAAATTTGGTAGGCAAAGAGAACAAAAAGGGAGAGAAAGAAAATATGGCGTAGGCAAAACAGAGGTAAGGTGGCCATGGCGTTCCCCGGTGGTCGCCTCACTTGCCCTCCTGGGCGTAGATCGGCCCGTGAATCGGGCACGTCTTGACGGTGACGTTTTGCCTCCCACACCGGAAACAGAAGCGCCGCCTTGGCCGATCGCAGGTTTGCCGACGATGGTCCATTGCTCCGCAGTTGAAACATTGGCCTTTTCGTGCGCCAGCGTCCATCACGACCCCGATGGTCTTTGGCGGGGGCGCGGCGGCGGGTCCCGTGGCCACACCGGTCTGACCCGGTGCTTCGCCCGATGCTCGGACACGTTCGGCAGGAAATACGGGCCGATCGACGCCTCGCTTCACGCCCAACGACGCGGATGGCGCCCAACCGCGTGTAGCCAGCCGATGTTCCAGGGCCGCCTGGGGGTCTGCTACGGGGGTCGTCTGTGAGGCCATCTCCTGGGTCGAGCGTCGGCCAGTACCCCACATCTCTCGCGAGGTGGTCTGCGAGGCGACGTCCTGTGTCCTACGTACGGCGGTTTGCGAGGCAGCCTCGCGGGTCCATCGCGTGACGATCGTCTGCGAGGTGGCTTCCCGTGTGGGTGGGAACTCACGAACAACTGCGGATGAACTCATCGCTCGAGGATGACGCAGACCCTCTGCAATCGGGCAAAAACCTCCCGTCCGGTGAGTCAGGGCCCGCACCAGATTTGCCAGGGCGTCCAAGAAACCCGGTCGTACGTAATCAGCTGCCGCGATGAGCTGTATGTAGGGCCGGATCCCGTCAAAGAGGGGGTTCCCGTCGACGTTGATCGCCTCCTCGGTGTCTAAGGCGTCCAACAATTCCTCGATTAGAGCGGTTGGCGATGAACTCCGTCCCGGTGGTGGCGATGACGCGCAGTTCCGAGTTGTCGATATCGGGGAGAGGTCTCGCGGTTGCGGAGTCGTATACTCGGTCCTGTTTCGTGGTGATGGCCGAGGGGTCCGAGCCTCCTCGTCGGAATCCCTTAACAGATCGTCCTCGGCCTCGCTGCTCAGTTCGACTACGGGAACGGTGGGTTCAGCCCGTTGGTCTCCTTCGCTGTCCTGATCTTCATTATCCCTCACCTGGTTCGGTTGGTACTCCATGTTGGCGGTGGGAGGTAAGAGACAGTAGGTAGGAACGATTCAAGCGTGCTAAGCGTACGATGGCAGGAATGTAGGGGGGAGATAACAGTAGGAAGTAAAGGGAATTCTGCAACACAAACAAAGCCAAGCGAGACAGCATGGTTAATTACAAGCAAGCAAACACATAGCCAAGCGTTAATAACGAGTGGGCCTAAGGTCAATAGGTAAGGAACGGTAGAGAAGGGGGAAAGAAAATACTTAAGTAAGGTAGACAAGCGTGAGGACGAGGTAATTTGTTAATATCGGTCGGCTCGTCGGTGTCTCAAGTGACTAGTGGTTTGAGTTCTTGGACGTGAACTTTTCCCGTCCAAGTTCCCTCGAGATTTGATAATTCCATGATCACGGGTGACAGCCTCTTTCGGATTATAAAGGGACCGTGGTACTTGGTGGCCAACTTCGCCGCTACGTGTTGAGCCGCGGAGGAAAGTATGTGTTGTCGTTTCAAGACTACATCCCCTACTTGGTAATCTCGATCGCGGTGTTTTCGGTTGTAGTACAGGGCTTGCCGTTGTTGCGCCTCGTCTATCGCGATTCGCGTAAGCTCGCGTAGTTCTCCCGTCCGTTTCATACGTTCGCGCCATGCCTGGGTGGTGTTAGGTATTATTTCCTGTTCTCCCTGGGGAGTTAGGTAATGCGGTGGCGCCGGTTCTCGCCCGAAATTGAGGTAAGCTGGACTCGCTTGAATAGAACTGTGGTGGGCCGTGTTGTAGGCGAAGCGGATAAACGGCAAGTGCAAGTCCCATTCGCGATGATCAGGTCCGAGGTGGGAGACGATCATGGTCTTCACGACTCGGTTTACCCGTTCCACCGGATTCGACTGGGGGTGGTAGGGCGCGATGGTCTGGTGTATAACGCCTAGTCGTTCTGACAAGGTCCGCATATCGCGATTTACGAACTCGGTTCCATTATCGGTGAGGAGTATCCGAGGACAACCCCAGCGACACGCAATTGTGTCTTCGATAACTTCCGCGATTTTCTTCCCGGTCGCTTTACGCAAAGGGATGACCTCGATCCACTTGGTGAAGAGGTCTTGGAGAACGAGGACGTAGGCAAACCCGTTTTTACTCGTAGGTAATGGCCCCATGACGTCGGCCGCGACCGTGTCCCAAGGTTGTTCGAGGATACGCTTGCCCATTAAGCCTACCGGGACGGTTTGCTCTACTTTACAGCGTTGGCATACAGCGCATTGGCGGACGTATTTAGTCACCTCCCGGAACATATTCGGCCAATAATACCTCAGGCTGAGACGGTGGAAAGTTTTTGCTATACCCAGGTGTCCTGCTTGCGGAACGTCGTGTGAATTAAACACAGCTTGCTGACGAAGCTTGCGGAGTAGTACGAGTTTCCAAGCCTCTAGATCGCCGACTACTAGGGCAGGGAAACCAGGGGGACGATGGTGGTAGAGACGGCCGTCTTGGCATTGCCAATCCGGATATTGATCAGGGTCGCGTCGTACTAACCGAAGTTTGCGGTTGTACCAGCGATCTCTACTTTCGAGAGAAGGTAAGATTAAGGCACAGGTATCTTCCGGGATACGAGACAAGGCGTCGGGTACATGATGTAACGCGCCTTTGCGATGTATTATCTCGTAGTTGTATTCTTGCAACTCTAATGCCCATCGTCCTAATCTACCGGAGGGATTTTTCAAATTGTGTAGCCACCGTAAACTGGAGTGGTCTGTTATCACGGTAAAGTGGTAACCTTCCAGATAACAACGGAACTTACGCACCGCCCAAATTACGGCGAGGCACTCTTGCTCGGTGGTGGTGTAATTTCTTTCTGCCGCGATAAGCGCGCGACTGGCGTACGCGATTACGTGCTCGGTGTCCTCCACGGTTTGGGTTAACACGGCTCCTAAGCCTACACTGCTAGCGTCTGTTTGTAATACGAAAGGTAGCTCAAAGTTTGGACAGCTTAAGGTAGGGGAAGTTGCCAGGCGGCTACGAATCTCTTCGAACGCGTTTTGTTGAGGTAATCCCCATGTCCAGACCGTAGCCTTTTTTAACAGTGAGGTAAGAGGGCTGGCCAACGTCGCGAAGGCAGGGATAAAACGGCGGTACCAGGACGCCATGTCGAGGAAACGTCTCAGCTGTTTAATGTTTCGCGGGGCGGGGTAGTGAACTACTGGGGCTACTTTCTCCGGGTCGATTTGTAGACCCTCGCGGTTAACTAGGAAGCCGAGATATTTTACTTCCGAGCGACAGAATTCGCTTTTATCGGGGTTGATGGTTAGTCCGGCGTCTCTAATTTTCGTGAGGACTCGTTTCAGCCAGATAAGGTGTTCGTCGAAGGTAGGGGTTACGATTATGATGTCGTCCAGGTAAACGTAAACGTGTGGTTGCATTTCCGGTCCTATTAGTCTATCGAGGAGGCGCTGAAAGGTAGCTGGCGCGTTAGTTAGACTGAACGGCATACGTCGGAATTGAAATAAGCCCATTCCCGGGACTGTGAAGGCTGTTATTTCGCGACTGTTTCTAGCCAAAGGTACTTGAAAGTACGCCTGGCTAAGGTCAAGGGTCGTAATATAATTCGCTTGTCGTAGGCGATCTAGTATGCTATTCATTAAGGGAATGGGGTACGCATCTTTTTTCGTAACTTCGTTGACCTTTCGGAAATCTAGGCAAAATCGTAATTTACCGTTAGGCTTTTTTACCATGACTATAGGGCTCGACCAATCGCTAGATGATGACTCGATAACTCCGTCCGCGAGCATTTGTCTGACCGCTTCGTGTATCGCTTTTTCTATCGCGGGTGAGACGGCGTAATACCGTTGCTTTATCGCGGCGTGCCCCCCTACGTCAATGTGATGTTCGGTTAAGGTAGTGCAGCCCGGTTTCTCCGGAGCTGGGGGGATTTCCGAGCTAACTAGTTTTTTAAGCATTACTACTTGGTCTTCAGTCAGTTCCCGTAACCCATTACAGAGATCTTGTACGGAGGTCGGTCCTTGCTGTGCTTCGAACGTGTGGATTCGCTGAGGTTCGAACCAGCTGAACCATCGGCCACTCGCGAAATCGACTACCCAATGAGCGGCACGCATAAAATCTAACCCTAATATGCAAGGTAACACTAACACAGGTAATAGGTAAGCCGTTAGGCGGAAGGGACTACCGTTCAGGCACACGATCGGGTTCACGACTTCGTTCGCGATGGCTTTTTGCCCGCCGGCCATTTCCACTCCGCGAGGACGGCAACGCTCTCTCGGGATCCCTAAATTATCAATCCACCTAATCGCGATGGGTCCTAGGAAGGTGCGGCTCGAGCCTGAGTCGAACAGGGCTCTAACTGGGTGGCCTTGTATCGTAAAAGTCACAAAGAAAGCCGTGGGGCTTGTGCCCGTTTGAACCGTTCCACACCAAATGGTTTCGTCGGTCGAGGTAAAGGTAGTAGGTAGCTGTTTCGTAGGGAGTTCGCGGGCGGGTGACTCGGGGAGGACCTCGGGGCCCGCCGTTAACGGTTTCCCGAGCACGCGCACTCGTTCGATTTTTGTCTACGACGACCACAACGGTAGCAGAAAATGCTCCGCGGTTCTTTACAAGCGTTAAAACGGTGCCCCGGTTTTCCGCAATTCCAGCAAGTTGTCGATCGCGTCGGAGCCGTGGCATTAACGTCTACCCCTGGGTTTTCGCTCGTCGACGATTCGTTGTTGACAAACGGGTTTAGAGAGTGTAGCGGTTCTGAAGTCGGATCTAAAGTCGCGGCGCGAAGTTTCGGAGCAGGAGGTTTGCCGGAAGCTTTTGGCTTGCGGCGTAATTTGGGTTTCGGTTGCACGGCGTTCACGACTTCGCGACTTGTCTCTGTTGCGGGGTTGTTGGGATCGCTATCCGCGGCCTCTTCGCCCTCGTTTTCCATTTCTTCCCCTTCTATCTCTGGCCATGTATCCACGGCGGCGTATGCCTTACGCGAAGGGGTCGCCGAAGCGGTTTTGGGGCTCCGATACGCCAGCTCCGGACAAAGAGATTGTCCTGGTGATGGAGGTGCTCGGTACGTGCGCGATGAAAGGAAACTTTTCTCCATTCGGACCGCGATGTGCTCGAACGAGTCGAAGTCAAAAACATCGTCCCGGTGTATCGCGATATGAAGTCTCGGAATTAAATTTCGATGCGCGTACTGAATTTGTTCCGACTCGCCCCAGGGAGGCTGGAGACGGGTAAATAACCCCCTTAGGCACGTTAGGTAGTCGGCTACTGGCTCCTCGAGCCCTTGCGTTCGACGCATTATCTCCTCTCGTAGCGCATACTGGTAATCAGGGTCTCCGAATCGTAAACGACACGCTGAAGCGAATTGGGTCCAACTAGTCCAGCGATCGCTATCATTACGAAACCATTGGAGAGCGACGCCGGTAAGGAAGAAGGGAATACAACGAATTAGGTCGGTATCTGAGACCGATACTAAGGCACGCCCTTCTGAAATTCGCGTTAAGAAGGTATCTATGTCTTCACCCCTTTTCCCGGAGAATGAGATATTCCATTTTCTCATCAGGTGTAAAACCGAAGACGTGGAGACCGGTGCGCGCGTTTGGGGTGATTCCGAGTCTCGACGATATGATTGGTCGGTTACTAACCTGGGCCCACCGCCTGTTGAAGCGGTGGGGCGGGGTGGTCCCGTTTCCCTCGGAAACTGTTCGATCCTCTGAGCTTGCGAGCCGTTCTCCATGATCGCCCCTGGTTGAGCGTTAACGGGGATGTTCGTTCGCTGCCGTGCCCCGTTGTAGGCTGGAGATACGTTTACGGGCAAGCCCACCCAGGACTGGTGCCCCTGAGGAAACCCGCGGGGCTCGAACTCGTGGTGGGCCGGTGGCCACCAGGTCTCCGGGTAACTCGACGGTTCCGGCCACCGTGGTGGTCCTGACGGGAGGTATCCCATCCGCGCCGTTCCTAACCGGGGCCCTTTCAGGCTTCCCGTGGTTTTGGTCGCACCACCCGACCACACGTAGGACGCGCCCATACTCTCGTCCGGAGGTGCGGTGTGACCCATTCCAGAATCTACACCCACCTCGCCGCGAAATTGTATGGGGTTCAAACTACGCGGGTCGGTCTCGAACGTGTCGTTTTCACCGCCGACGGCGCCCGTTGGCGGAGACGACGCACGTTGCGGGTTTAAGCCAAGCTCAGGTGAGCCGTTCGGGTTTTCGTCCATCATATTCAAAATTTACGTTCGCGTACCGAGATTCGTATTAGGTAATAATGCGAGGGTGGCTCACAAGTCCCGTAGGTAACTGGAGGTAACTTCCTAACGGAGGTATCGCACCGAGGTAAGTCAGGTAACTACGAAAAGTAACGGAAATAAACCGGAAAAATTATATAAATCGCGACGCTTCGGGAGGGTTAGAAACTAAAATAAACACGCGGCTGCTCGACGATAACGGGACTAAGTAATTCGAGTAATTAGGCAACTATTCTACGGTAACTAAAGAGGTTCCGAATCGAATACAGGTAGTCCTGAGTGAAATTGTTTAAACAATTGAAGGTAGCTACGTGAATTTGATTACTCGGGTAATCCTAAGGTAAATTGTTTACAATAATAGGTAACTAAAGGTATTCGGGGGGAGAATGATTTTAAAGGTAACTAATAGTGACGCTCTACTTAGATCAAGGTAATTCAAAACTCGAGCCTTGAGGCTCAAGCAACGAAAGGAATGGCTAATCGTGGTGCTAGGGGCACCTATTTAGGGCTTGACCGTTCGCGGACGCGGATTTTCCAAGACTGAGTTTATCGCGCGGCGGGCTGGCCCTTCCCTCTCTTCGCCGATGGTCGGAGAGTGGGGTTATCCTCAATTTGACCAAAATCTCACAAGAAATGTTTTCGAGTTGTCGAAGTCGAGATGAATAGAGGATTAACGATTCTACGAATCGCGACGTTGTTTTCGGATAAATGACCTCTCCCTTGTTTACGACTCAGATCCCATCGCACTTGCAATTTTCCAGTTGCCCGCGAAGGAAACCAAACATAGGGGTTCGCACGAAGGCAACACGTACGCCGTCGTGCCACGCTAGTCGAGTTTCAAAACAAAGGATTAACGTATAATTCTCGGATGACTGAGTTCTTATCCCGCTTCCAAAAAAAACTCGTATGGGCCGTCGTAAACCGATCATAACAAGGGATTAAGGGACAAAGGAATATTATACAATAGCACACAGAGATAGAAAATAATCAGAACATAACAATATCTTAACGCTAGCGAGTAAAATTAGACAAAGGAAAAGTCAAGCAAAAGGTAAGCGGTACGACAAACAACAAGGAAAGATAGGCACGGCGGATAATAAAACTAATTCAAAAGGGAATAATCCTCACGTAAATATTGGTCACAATCGACGCCACGAAGAACAACAGATTGGTCGTCCTTGTAACCTCGTAATCATAAATTGGGGAATTTCGGAAGCGTTCTCGAGCAATAACAGTAATAATAATGGTCACCATTATCGTAAATAAAATCATAAACCGCTCGGGGTCAATCTCAACGCTCAGGTCACACTTTCGCAATAACGGAAAATTAAAATCTCTATTACGAGAAAAAAACAAAAGTTAGAAACGAAGTCGCGGCGAGTTGAAGGAAAAGAAGAGCTATACATCCCTAAAACGCACTAAGTTCTTTACTGTTACTCTCGGGCCCCACGTTGGGCGCCATTTGTAACGAGATTTTTCCCTGAATGGGAACGATCTGTCCCTTCTCAGCTCACTCGTCTCATCCTCTCGCGTAGCTCCCCGGCCGCGAGAATGGACTGGGCGCCAGGTACACAGTACCGCCGAATTATTCGACTTGATTTTCGCCCATTCTCGTCGATGTTAATCAAGAGAATAAAGTAAGGTACAGAGTACACGAGAGATACGAGTGACCGAGGACGGTCCGGCTACTCAGCTCAACTGAGATGCAAAAAGGTAGAGGGGCTGGTCCCGGGGTAGAGAGTAATAACACGATTGCACACAAATTAAGGAAGACTAGGCCAGGTTTCCACTTTAACAATAAGATTTATTCAATTAAAAACGTCCTAACCAATACAGACAGGTAACTAATGACAAGATAAATTGGCCGCTTCGCGAACCGTCACTAAAACTATCAGAAAGGTAGCTACGGCAATTGGACGGATGCGAAGGCGATGTCAGATAGCTAACTGATTATTATAGCTCTCAGTCCGGCACTCTTAGGTAATCCTTAGTAGCCGACTCAGCGCATCTCTGCCTGGACGACCACGTCCGGTAAATAGGTACGGGCGACAGACCGAGAGAGGTAGCTAAAGATAACCGAGAGATAACTAGAGAAACTCGTAAGCAACAATTAGATAACGAAAGGTAATTAACGTAAGAAATAAGCGCGGATCGACATTAGGTAATAAAGGTAGTTAAGTCATACCATACTCGTGAATAGGTAACGTCTCGATAAGAGACAGGTAAGCGACAAAAAGGTAACTCGAGGTAATTACACGGTAGACGGAAAAAGATAGTTAACGGAAGGCAAAGATAGGTAACTAAACGCGAGGCAAAATTAGGCAGATAAATATTATACCAAGGTCGTCACAAGAGCGAAGGTAGTTGATCCTAAAATAATCACGAGTAGTCAAAGCTGGGACAAGCGGTAACAATAGGCAAAATACATTGTATCTCGGCTCACCGCTACTATCGTAAGACGGCAACGAGAGCGAGAGAGACGACGGGAAAACAACGACGCGCGGACTAGCGCGTGTGTGACCCTGAGCGGAGCACGAGATCCCTCGAGACTCTTACATACACCAATGTTACGACGCAATATTATAATAATTCCCCGTAAATTAAACTCGATCAAAGATACTTCCATACAATACTCAACATAATTCGAATGACTCTAATAATTTACTGAACTTTACTGATAATATTCGGGCGAAAGATCGACACTCGATCACTCTCTCGGATTCTCCGTGGACAAAGCCCCATCGCCCAAAGAGACAATACAACGAGGAGGTGTCGACTTATAATATTACGCGACACCTCGCCTCGTTATTCGCAAACGCCATAGAAAGATACTCTACAAAACAAGTACAGAGCCTCGGAGGCATCCGAGAGAATAATCGGTAGGGAGGAGGAGGAACGAGCTTACCGAGGAACAGCTTCGTCAAACACGTGGCCGGCCGCTTCTCGGCAATTCGGCTGGTGAGGCACGCAGGCAAACGGTATCTTGACTCGCCGGCTGGACTCTCGAACTAAGACTGTCTCCCTAGACGCGTGTTCCTCGGTACGCGACGCTGGCCTTCGGCACTCTCCCCACCACCACTGGCCCCCCGCAGAGCAGCGCTGTCGCGCTCTAGGCGCGAACTAGAGCTCTCCTTGCCTGTCGCGCTTCACGCGGTGATTTTAACTAACTAGCGGGACCCGAAACTTATTCTCGGCCCGCGCAAATGTTTTCACTGTTTGAATTATCTCTCGCCTCCTCCGCGCACCCAGATCCCTCCCTCCTTTACTATTTTTGCCTCGGCTCGGGCACTCTTCCTCTCAGGGATCCGGCTGGCATTCCTGTAGAGACAGAGGGGAGGCCTCCCTCGCGACTCGAGGCGCGAATCGAGTCACGGTGGGCCCACAAATACGCCACCAGGCAACAGCACCTCTCCTCCAGGAAACATCCCCCGAACCCCACCTGACGAGGCGCCGTGATGAGCGGTCCACGGTACCCGAGCACGAGACGGTGGACGGTGCAACTCTCGGCTGCGACGGCGGGAAAGTCACGGGTGGCGTTCATTATATGGCCTTGATCCAGCGTGTTCTTTCGTCCGTCCACCCCCTTGAGCCTTGTAATCCGTACTCAAAAGTCTATGCGAGAAAGCGGGATCCTTCGTAGCGACGGAAGAAAGAGGCACTCGATTGAATAAGACACAACATAAGTGAGAGGCAAGGGTGGCGAGTAGGTGCGATTCCTCAGTTCGATAAATCCCAAACACTATTGCTAATGACTAAATAAATTAAACTAATTTTCGTCTCGAGGTAACTTATCTCCGCTTTAAATAGGTGGTTGTAGGTAACTACAGGTAATTATGACATCATAACGGTAATCTTAAATTAATGATAGAACTAAATTAAAATTAATAAAACGATACGACATCGCCTCTACGACTGTTGAGCCCTCGTTCGTGAACCGTCCGACGAGTCGATGCGCAACGGCAAAAATGGGCCGTAAACCCGGTCCACTGGTCGACAAACATCCGTGCGAGTGGCGAGACAAAATGTTTCGTCACAATACTAAAGTTAGTTAATGGTACAGTACGGTTCAAAATGAGTACATCTCAAATTTATTTAGTTGGTTTTGAGATTAAAAGCGGGTTTTTTCAACTTCTAGGTATCTTATCTGGTGGTTAAAAACATTGTCTTGCAGACCTTTAACGGCCAGATAAGCTTACCTAGAGGTTGGAACAACCCGCCCTAAACATTTATCTGAATGCAAATTTCCGACAAGTCGCAAAACTGCTCTGCGAATTTATGCCACATACTAAGATACATATCGTTCAGCGCATTGTTCAATTGTGTTTGTTGTTTGCGATGTTATTCATAACGATTTACGATTTTTATAATGAAGGCAAAATGTGATTCTTTTGCGAGAAGAAAAATAATTTTTCAGCTGATTATTCAAAAAAATATTATAATTTTTCGATGAATTTGTATCGTATACCAAGATACGTATTATTCAATGCTTTATTTAATTTTATTTTTGTTTGAGATTTTTTTCAAAAGATTTTTCCGAAAATAGGAAAAAAATATATAAAAGTCATTTGAGCGACCTCTAATTTTTTTTTTTAATCTCAAATTTTGGGTGAGTTACTTTTTTCGCATATACTAACATCCCCCATCGGCCCACGAAAAAAAAAAATATCTTTTTTTTTAATTACCCTAATGCACACACACACACGCGCGCGCGCGCGAGCGCAAACGTGTATAAATGTTTCTTTCGAACATAATAATAATTGAGAATCGTGGAATGGACTGAATGAAACGTCTGCTGTAAATTCGATTTTCTTAAGATTATTACATGTCAAGATCTCACCAATTAGTAATATCCACGATGAGGACCTACACAATAATATACTTCGATTCTTAAAATGTCTGTGTCAATATAATTGAATAATGAGAAGTCGCATTAATTATGCGTGTACCGCCTTTATTCACATTTAATCTACATTAGTTAGCAATTCTCTACATGCTGGAGCATTGCAATAAAATAACGATACTTCACTTATCTGCGACGAGTGGATCTCGATTGTATAGTCTTGCAGGCATATCGCATATTTCTATTGCAATAACGTATTTCGTCATAGTAATCAATACCAATACCAATTAGGTGCATATTTTGTTCTTGATATTTATACAATATTAACCCTAGCTACACACTATAACTTTTAGTACCTTACTTGCAAACTATCGGTCTATTAGACCGATGACTTTTATTGCTTTATAACATTGTAACAAATGCGTCTATTGAGGTTTAATTGTAGTGAAATCGAAATGCCAGATTCCGACCAATCCGGAGAAGAAATTAGTAAAACCAAAAAGTCGTTTGATAAAAAGTTATAACGTTTATGAAAAAGAGTGTGGTGAAAAAAGGTGAAAATGTAGTGTTGCTGTCGGTCCATTGGAACCCGTAGTGTGTAGCTAGGGTTAATAGGTCGGATCGGAAAATTAGATAATTTTTATGGGTATTTTCGTTTAAGTGAATTATTTTTAAATTTCTTCTTTTACACACACATCACATACTAATAAGTCTTAATCGTGACGAACGTTAAAGCTTTATTCCTTATATTCGTTGGATATTGTTAATTTTCTTCGTTTCTACTCTTTGTTTTTGAATATTTTAGTCGCAACGGCATTGTCTTATTGTACGATTGCTGGTAACCATTCTATACATTTATTTCATTTATTTAACATGTCGTATCAACTACTAAACCTAGTAGTGTAGTAGTAGGCCCCGTTACGTCGCTAATAACCATTAGCGACGGAACGTACTTTTTTTTCGTTGTGGGTTCCGAATGATTGGGTGAAAACTTTGGGATAAACTTTGTTTTTCTCGATATTCCTAAACAGTCGATCCACTCAGTTCGCATAATGTTTCGCAACTAATGCGAAAGACGACTGGAGTAACATCGAGTCGGAATATTTTTTTTCACCAACATTTTGATTGCGAATATTGGCAAAACTAAACTTCTGCTTTCTGTTAGGGATCCGCGCCAAATTTACAAGAAACAAGTTGATGGAAGGAAAAACAAAAGGAAATTAACTTTGTTGTATTTGTGCGCTGCGAATATTCAGTATAGCCCACCGAGCGATGGCTCTGGCTGACGACGAGAGAGGGAGAATAGAAATATTAGTGAAGGCATGACTAGTTCGACGTGAGATCCCGTGCTGCGGACACATTCGAAAATCACCGTATCGACCATTTGACTATGAAATATTCTTTCTACATTGTTTCATTGAAAAGTGTTAAACGTTCAAGGCAAGACGCGCCGCGTGACTGTACTCGATATTGGGCGCTTTTCCGTTATTTTTAAACTTGAATCATCAAGAGACTCGGTAGAGTCTCAGAACAAGTACATTGACAGCTCTGTCATCTGCTGGCCCGATGCTCGCCGAGTCTATACTTTCTCTGAATTCAAAATGCCCGATAGTAAAATAAAATTAAAATAAAAAAAAAATTAAAATTAAAATAATTAAAATTTCAAAACATGAGTAAGGCTTACTGAATATTGTCAATTTTTTTCAAATTTATTCGGAAATTTGTTAAAATTGAATAAATAAATTATTCCCACGGATAACTCAATAATAGAAAATCTGGCAACGTTGCATATAGTTGATCGCGTGCCTAAGTCCGTGCGTTGCGATGGAAATTTCATAAATTTATATCCATGACTTGTCGATAAAGTATACGGTAAAAAGGGTGAGTGGAAGAAGGGTGAGAGTGATTAATTAAGGTTGTTGCTAAATCTTTTTGGAGGGTGGAGGGAAGAGACGAAGCTCCTATGCTCACGCATTGGGTGATGTCTGCAATGCCAACTTATAAAAGTTAAATATTAACGATGTTTACGCACGATTAATACAAAAATTTCCAACTATATAATAATAATCTTAATTATTATTTACAAATATGTTTATTTTAATTAGTTAGGATTATTACAAAATGTCACGCAGTCTTTGGTTATGCGCGGCTGTTAGGTTGGATTAAATGAGGCCTGTGAGAGCTGTTTTATGTGTGCTGGCTCGTGTTTTTATAAGTTAAGAAAAATAAAATGAAATAAAAAATTATCTGACTACTTGCATTTGACTGTAACAAACTTCAAATCGTCGTGCTAATTCTTTGACTGCTTGTGCTACAGCCGTAGTTGCGACGTTGCCACATTTATATATATATAGAGATATCTCAATTAGCCTCACATGTTTTTGTTGAAAATTGTTGTTTATTTTCGATGATTTCTCGTTAATTAATTTGGTTACCTATCTGTTTTTTTTCCAGTGGCATTATTCTCTATGCTGTACTCGATACAGTACTCGTTTTTTGAGTAGTTTTATTTATTTTTACGTACGATATACGCAAAAAAGTACGAGGGTCTTACCTTATACAACTAATTTCTGGCAGATCCGGTGACGGGACCTTGCAAAAATGACAATGGGAAATTCCGTTCTTGTTTACAAGGTCAAACCCTAAAGGCAACGCTAGCGTTATCTTTAACGTCTGAATTAACGGTAATGAAAAAGACAAGGGAAATTCCCGTTTCCTTACCGTCGCTGGATCCGTCAGGGAATGCAATGTAATAACATTTTTCTTAAGGCGAGAAATCAGTTTAGGAGGCCGAAAGTTTGGTGTTTTTCGTGAATTTTTTTAACAGGGAAGAAATAATCAGAATTTGTTTAAACTTGGAGGATATTTTATTCATGTTTTGAAGTACACTTTGTAATTTTTTCAAGTCATTTCCGCCGGAAATAGTGGAGTTAGAAGCTGCTGTCCATAGACGATCGCCATCCGAGTTTTTTGCTGGTGGGCATTCCTGAAGTCACAATTTTTATCTGTAATCATTACAATTTTTTTTCGTTAACAACATATTTCTTAAGAATATGAACCTAATTGTGATCAAAAAAATTGAAAATTGCATGTTTTTGAGGTGTTTGAATACAATGTCATGTTTTTATACCATGTTTTTTCACCTTTTTTGCATTAAAAAAATATTTTTAATAATAATATCATCCCAGAGTGAGGTTCATATAGATTGTAATTGAATAAAGAATATTCACACAAATTTTCACAACGATTGGTCAATAACTTTTTGAGCTAGAATGCCCACCAGTTGAAAAAAAGTCGTTTCGAGAAAAACGCGTTTGAAAAAAATGTAGCGAAAACGAGAAATTCAAGGCAGTAATTAATTATATAAACTCCTCACCGGTTAATCAGCTATTCCAGCACCATATAGCAACCCCTCTTCTTCTTCAAACGCATCATTTCGGGCTTGCATCTCCTCTTGACGACCTTTCCGAGCTTCCTTGGTCTCCAACGAGCTACGCCTATTCTGTCTTTTCGCGCGCTGCTCATCCATGTTCCCGGCAAAATTGAAGCTCTGCGAGCCAACTACGAGTTTTAATTCGTTCATCAGCATTAGAAGGGCTGAATTTCCTACACTAAATAACGCAGTAGCTAAGAATGCTGCAACCTCGACTATTTTCAGGCCAGCATGTAGGTGCTTTGGAGCCAATTGCTAAACGGTCGAATTAACACTTTCATTAGCGTTCTGCGTATGACCGCCTAAACATCTCGTCAGCAAATCGTCTCTCGATAAATCTTTGTATATAGGAAGAATTTCTTTTTGAACGTCGGGGTGTAATGGGGCAGGGTGCGCTTCAGGCTCCATTCCAAGTGCTTTAGCTTGCTGCCACTTGCACCAGCTGCTTCTCCCTCTGGACAGTTGTCGTGTTGTGGATTGTCGTCTGTGAATATCATGTGCTGAAAAGTTGCCATTATGGCCTTCTTCATGTCTTCGATGCTGTTTACATTTCTTCGAATCGCTAAGCCGTAATGCGTGCTGAGCTTTTTCACCAAAGCCTCTGTCAACTTTCCTTTTCCGCCCAGTTTTTAGTTTTCCTGATGTTTCGGAGCCGAGTTCCCATCCTTTTCTGAACATAGCCTATGCATTCACTTTTGACAACTGTCAGTTCATCACCGTAGGGATTTAAATTAACAACTGCTGTGAACGTTTTCGAATCTCCATCACTGATATAATTGCCATATTTTAGTTCCCATCCTTTTCTGAACATAGCCTATGCATTCACTTTTGACAACTGTCAGTTCATCACCGTAGGGATTTAAATTAACAACTGCTGTGAACGTTTTCGAATCTCCATCACTGATATAATTGCCATATTTTACACCATATAGTTTCTCCGATCTCAAGATCATCATTTTCACAGATTCCACTTCCATGCTTCCCGCGGAACCTTTATGTTTTCATGCAATTTTCTTCGTCATGATCGTCTTTCCATGCTAGATATTCTGCTGAATTTTTCGATTTGTTTTTCCAATATATACATGACTGGTAGTAACTGCTTCGTACAACCAGATCGATGACTTTTCCGGAGTAATATCCGATGAGCGTTCTAATATCATACAGTGATTTAAATCCTCGTTTTTCCAAGCTCCATCACTAGATACTTTCAAATTCAGAGTAGGTCTCTCGCGTTTCTCGTTCTCTTTCTTTTCTTCATCAACAGCTTTCTTACAGCAGAATTCATACACTTTTTTCGCAGCGGCGTGGATGTGAGTGCAAATTCCATTGTAAGTTTCTTCAGCTATACCATTGCCGATGTCCATGTAATTACAAAGTAAATTGAGTCCTTGTCTGCCAACACCTGAAGGCCGTATGACAAATACGATCCTATGATTTATCTCAAATTCAGTGTTGAGTAAAGGACCTGAATTGATTTGTCTCGATCCACAGTGGCATTCGACAACAAGCTTGAAACCAAGGCCGCGTTTTCCAGTTTCTTGAAATTTCACATTCTGTTTGCAATTTCGCCAAATAAGAATTTCGGACAAATCAGTGAATACGGTAAAAAATTCGATGAGCCTATAACAATGTACAGGATTTACAGTCACATTCTCACTGGTCGCAGTCGAAAGTTTTTTTACGCTGGCACTTCCATCTTCACTAACACTTGACTCACTCCTGGTGTGTTGATTTCCTTGGAAGGATCTCTTACGTGGTCTACCACGTCGTTCGCTACACTCACGATAACCTTTCGGATACGCTGACATTTTTACTTTTAACACATGGTAGGAAAGCCGGAGCTAAACTAACCAAACTCGACGCTCTGTCGAAATATTCCAAAAGTTCGAATACCTTCTACCCAAGGCCAATCAAGAATATCTGCCGAAATCCCCCTCTCTCTATTATCCCGTAGTACAGGAGTATTGAGCCAGGTAACTGAATAAGGGACTACCTAAGCGACCGCTCCGTTTTAACTAGCGCGTGCTTCGGCGCCGAACGGACGGGCGGTCACTTAAGTGCTCATAGCATCGGAACTAATCGGAATTTTGCTTTGTAATTTTGGCAACATATTCTTGAATAGTTTTACTAACAATTTATGAAATAAAAAAAGTCGACTTTTTGACCCGTCTAAACTGGTTTTCCACCTTAAACTTGAACAACTAATTTCTCTAGAATGAATACGTTAACTTGCGTTCTCCTTTTGCCAGTATATTTGAGAAATATACTTCAGAAAATAGTACAATTTTTAGGAAGATCTAATCACCTCGAATTTTTTTAGCAACAACCTTAAATTGATATAACTAAGTGTAAATCACAATGTTATTGCATATAGAATATTGTACAAAGATAGAATGTTTTGACATTTAGAGCACATCAAATTTTTGCTCAGGGTTTTAATGTCGATGAGACGTTTTCCCTGTACGTTTTTGAGGCTAGGGTTCTCGTCACTATTGCCAACGTCAGTAGTGCCGACTGAGCTGTCGATTATTTTTCGAATTTTTATTTCTCCAAGTTTACTTGACTTATTCGTTGATGATTGACTATAGCTACAGTTACTCGTTTTCTTTTGCATGCAAATAACTTGGCACCGATTTTGTCGATTGTAATTTTTCCGTGACGTGCATCATCCATCGTTGAGAGTTGAAACAACATAAAACTGAGGGAGAGGGGGTACCACACAACAGTCACACTTTTACAGTGTATGGAACGTTGTCCGCCTGAAAAGCGGCCTAACTTTTGGATTGAAAAAGTGACTGTACCGCCTCAACTTCCTCAAAAAGATCGTGAAAATTTTCAAAAGTTCGTATCCGATGAACTTGTTGAAAAAAAGACATATCAAAAATATAAGAAAAGTTGCTTTTGATGAGCTTGTAAAAAGAGAAAGATATCAACATAATAAATAATGCGAAATTAAAACAGTGTTCGATTTGGGGTGGAATGCCTCCTATTTATGTATTAGTAGTACAGTCCGAAGATACAGGTGAAAGCGGCTCTAGTTCGCAGTTGGCTGCGCGTTCATCGCTGCAGTGACTGTAAAGGGGAAGCCTCGTGCGGGTACAATAGAGCGGTCGTGCAACCCGTCGCTACAGACTCTCGATCTCACATCTATTGTACAAGAGACAAAAGATCGATGATTTTGGTCGGTTAGATCTCATTGATAGAAGCAAACAAGTGGAAAAGAAAAACGAAAAACACAAGAAGTCAATAAGAGAAGGTCACTCATTTGCGCCGGTAAAACGATATCCCATCAATGGCCTATTCCGTATACAAGATCGAAGGAGACCGAAAAGTTGTCGAATAAAAGGGAAAAAAGAATGTTTTCGCTTAAACGACCCAAGTGGAAAGATTTTGCGAAGTCTTATAGCACGATACCCATCAAATAAGTTGTACGCGGTGAAATATTGGCCGCGTATGCATGTTATAACTTTTGTTCGCTTCCACCTTCAATGGATGTAGATTAATTGCATCGTTTCAATGCCATTATAGCATACTCTTGATACTGTCCGTACCACACTATCCTACGCGTGCTACTAGACAGGCTAAGCAATCATCATTTAACCGCATAAAAAGGTTACACATATATTTCGTGCTCACCCATGATCTTGATGCGGATAGATTCGAAATTCTGCGGCGTCTGCAGTGATGTACGTAGCTTCGTGTGTACCAGTCATTAATAATATTAGAAATGGCCGTCATTTTATTAGAGAAAGGCTTTGTCATCGAAATAATTTTATTGTAAAACTGGTAGTATTCATGCGAGAAACTGCTATTTTTGGGGAGAATAATAATGAAACGATATAATCGCTGAGGAGATGGTTGTAGTATGACAAACTCGAAAACCCGAGGCTGGAATTCACTGATGAACAAAATCTAAGTTGCACCGTCACAGAAAGAAAGAAGCATATGTAGGAAGGAATGATCGGCATCTAGTATTACGGGATGAGACACAATGTCTCATCAAATTCTCTCAAATTCATCGAAAATGGAATTTATCTCATAGTCGTTTCGCAGTCTATTTGCAAGGACGGGCTACAATTTCAGACTATGGATTTGCTGCAATCTCATTGAATCCAACTCGTTAAATAGAAGAATCGAATTGTATCATGGAGTTAAATCAAGTAAATTGTTCAGCGTATTAAAGAAACATTAATTTCACGTAAGGAATGCTTGATTTATAGCATTCACCGTACGATCTCTCTTTGAGCTTTTTTCCCGCATGTTTCTGGATATTCGAACGGCCGTACTATACATCTGATGATAAGAAAATTAATACATAGGATTTACTGTGTTGGAAACAAATGAGATATAATTGTGTTTTTCAATCTTCCGGAGTCAAGAATTTATAGGCAAATCAAACGAATATGGACACGATTAGAATTTGGAAGAAAAAAAGTCTTCAATTGTACTGCCTACCCGAGAAAAAATAATTATATATAGTTATATCTAATTAAATGTGATTGTCTATATATGACCAGATCCGAAAATTGATATATGAACAGATCAAGAGACGCGGTAGCGGCTCGACGCCAAGTATTAAAAGAAAAGCTTGCGCGAGCCCTGCCGCATTCTTATATACGCGAATATGATGGTTTTCGGGCTATGATTATACATGAATGCAATTTTGTAATGATAAATATATAATGATGTATGATCATGTATAAATATATATGGCCGTAAATGCTATATTAAATATAATCGAAATGTTTCGATATTTAACGATATCTTCAAATGTCAAAACTTAGAGTTTCATAGATACTCTTCTTTCCGAATCAAGAGGTGTAAATCAGAACTGAGCCGTGTACGTGATCGCTTATTGTAAATAAGGATGATAAAGTTCGATACGATGAATGGGTTATGAGCGCACGTTCGGCGCTTGGCTAATGCGAGAGCGTAACGACCATGGTCCTCTGGCGGATTTCTGCCGCATCACAAAAATGAAAGTGACGTGACTGTCTTATATATGTTTATATCTATTCAGATATAAGCCCATACTAATTAGCTATCCTCGGATATTATATATATTTGCTTTGAGATGAGCCCATAATCGTTCGACGTGTTCAGATATAATCACATATAAATCAATATTTACTTACTCATAAATTCATATTTACTCAGATATGAGCCCATACCAGTTTGATATGCTCAGATGTAATCATATATTAGTCCATATTTACTCAGGTATGAGCCCACATTAGATATATATCCTCAGATATAATCAAATATGAGTCTATATTTATGTATATATAAATTCGTATCTACTAAGATATGAGGCAATATTTGATGTATCTGATCACATGTAATCACATGTGGATCTACATATCAAGTGATATCTAATAATTCATGATTATATATATATATATATATATATATATATATATATATGTATGTCTGTATGTATGTATAATTATATATGGTTCCATATACAATCACGTATAATTATATATATTCAGGCAAAATAATTTTTCCCGGGTATCGTTGGAACGTGGAGGGTATTTATGTATAGCTTTTCTGTTTTCGTCAGTCTTCAATCCTACGATGTGTTTGAATATATTCCTATTGTTTTCTCATTCGCATCCATGCGATGGACCCACAAGGAAGCATCGCGTGGAAGCAAACTACCGCGAGTTGACATGCTAAGGAAAAGAAGCGAGTGGCAGATTCACCTGGCAAACTACTGAATGAGGGTAAAAAGAAGCGTTGAGGGTGAGGAACTAGTGAACGCACACATGTTTGTATTCGGTAGACAAAATATCAAAATTCGGTTGTCAATGCAACACTGCAAGACGCTACCGGGTCTTTAGACTTTTTATATACGAGGGTATTGGGATAAGAAAATATGGGGAATAGGATGAAGACTGATCTATGCTTTTATTCAAACGCAAAAAAATACGGATAAAAAGAAAATATTTAAAGAAATAAACATACTAATAATGATTACTCTCATCTCCTATGTATGTGAAATTCATAAGGCTATAGTAGAGATCGAGCCTAATAAAGGAGACGGATTAATTGTGCATATTTTTCGTTCCAAAGATTAGTGGGGGTGCCATTACGAAGTCTAGTACAGCAATAAAAAAGATTGATTCGAAGCACTTGTAGTTTTTTCTTTTTCATCGTTGACTATTGTATACTTATTTGTAGGATTCATTGGCATTCATAAAATCTTGTGTGCAAATGATGGTCTCATTCTTGCGAACCAGCTGTTTGAGGTGACGCGAACGTAGGGCGTTTTGATTCAAAGTTATGTTTCTCGTTCATCAATGTCCTGTTATATATTTTTTCGCAACACGAATCCGTAGTTGAGAATAAAAGATTGACGAAAAGAAGATCTCAAGGCGTATCTATTCAGATTTTAGTCGAAAGTCCAGGATTCATGCTTTCGAAAACCCTGTGGTAGTAGCGATGGTTCAACATTGGAAGATGTTCCTGCGCTTCTGCAACCTCATTTTTTCACCTTCTGAGGTCGCCTGCCTCTTCAACGTTCCTTTTTTATATTTTCATCTTTATTTTTTGTGTTTATATTCGCTTTTACTGAAGCCATGGCTCTGCGACGTCAACGACCGCCATCGAATTTTCAGGCACCACTCGAGGTTCAGTGGCGTGGTAGGATGAAGGACGGGGTTGAGGTGGAGTAGGAACTTCAGGCCTTGAGGCTGGGTAAAGGAGGCGGGGAATGGTGATAAGGGAATAGGGAGGGATGACTACCGAAAAATCTGCAACTTGGCTGGATAGCTACCCATCCAAACCTTTCTGCCCTCGCTCAGGCTTGGAAATAGAGAGAGAGGGCTTTGCCCGTTGAAGAAGCTGCCGTTCGTTGCTCCTAGTGTTCCTGGCAAAAGAAGCGGTAAGCCCTGATGCTGCGGCAAACCGCCTGAGGCGCAAGGGGTGTTGGTAAACCTCTTCTCTGTTTGAGACTTTCAAACCTCGAATGCTAAAAGTGTAAGTAATCTTCTTCTGCCCTTATGCCTCGTTCTCTATAACTCTCGCGTACCGCATCCGACCTCTCCCATTTCTGTTTACTTCACCGGCAAAGTAATACCTCCGAGAAAGCATGAAGATAAAAATAATAAGTTGAAGAAAAGATGGAAATCAATATTTATGTGCTGAACTGTATTTTCGTTCAAACACCCAGTTTTAAGCTTATGAAAAATGAACATAAAACCCTCGAATCTTGGTGTGCGAATAGTATTAGGAGCCTATACCCATTAAATCTTATTTTATGTTTGTTTCACATAAGCCTTTAGACATGCCATATAATAGTTCACCAGGGTATAAAAGTCCTTCTCACATCAAGCACAGAATGAATTTTGACAGAGTTAAGTATTTATTCCAATTATAAATACGGAAGTGTTTATTTTTTATAATTGTCATGAAAAAATTAATTAAAGTTGTGTGTTCTTCTGATATTCGGGATTACGCGCCATTAATTTAGACGCGCCTGTGTTTCATCGCCGCATCTCAGGAGTCACCATGTTGAGTTCGGTTTTCTCTTAGATCTCATAACCAATGCAAGATCGTCTTATGCACTTGGAAAACAGAAAATAGACAATCGACTTTTGTATCAAGCCAGATATTTACTTACGTAGATGTTTGAATATTAATGATTTACATGGCTTGCCGAGGCCTTAAGGGTTACTACGAATTTTGAATAATATGCCGATGAAGTCGGGTGAAAGAGACAAAGAGAGAACGGGAGAGTTGATGCTTGAAACACACACATGCATAGGGAGTATTTCAAAACGTTTGTATCATCTTCAAGAAGAAGCAAGCCAATTCTGGCCTTACGTTTCATATAATGAAGGTAAATTTGAGCAGGACATCTCAAAAATTTTACGAAATCTAGCAGTCGAGTACATTTTGAAGTTGAAAATCTTTAAGGTTGACTCAATTTCATGTTTCAAACAATTAAATGCATATACCTTCATCTGGACAGGCACAAGAATATTCAGGCGTACATGAATATACTACTTATGTCACAACCATGAAACTCACCTCAAATACTCGACTTGTTAACCGAAAAGAAACAAAAAATGAGTAAAAAGAAAAATGAGCCGGGAAAAGCAAGAGGCATTTTCACTGAAGTCTTTGCAATTTCATGGATGCATCTTGTTGGATCTCGCTTACTGCAAAAAAAAGAAAGAGAGAGATACCTGAAGGTCTTTGCCCGCTTTAGAAGCACTCCTAACGCCTCCTGTTCATCCCCCCTTTTTATTTTCCTCCCGTTCTCTCTTTGTCTAAGGTTTTTGTCTCTTTTTCTAACTCACTCTTTCTAACTCTCAGCTTCAGCTTGTGATCAGGCTTTACCAACAGGAGTAGGAATGACGAAACCACCACCATCAGCCGTAGCTGCGCACTTCCTTCACGCACGCCACTCGTTCTCCGCTTCCCACCCTTCATCCCTCTCTTCCGCCGTTTCTTTTTTTTCCTCTTTGCTGCATAACGCATCTCTCTCCTGTTACCTGGTATGGGGTATGGGGAAGGTAGGCAACGTCGCTGTATTTTGGCACTATACAATTTGGTGCCACAGCTTTTTCCCTTCGTCTTCGTGGCTCGTTGTGCTTCTATAGTGCCTTCCTACCTCTACACTTATCCGACCGACGCTCTTCCCACTTTTTTGTCAGTTTTTTTTTCTGCTCGTCTCGAATTTGTAGGCACGGCTTCTCATCTTCAGCGGGGAATCCATCTTATGTTCAGTTAGAAACTGTTTTTTCCCCTTTTTTGGAAAACGCAACGCCCTCCACCCAGGGGCAACGGACTCGTAGCACAGGCTTTTTCAGATCGTTTTTTTTTCAATTACTTTGCCATGATATGACTATTTATGGTTCGCATATGAATCCACGCTACTCTTGATTATGTTTTAATGAGGTAATCTTATTTTTTTTCTCGACTTGGTAATGGTAGCCTCCCAGCGTCATACCAAAAATTTATTGAACATTTTTTAATAAGGTTTGAAGGTTTTATCTATCAATGATGCGATAGCACGGTAAGGCACTCTTTAACATGTACGATACTTATGAATGACAATCACGACAAATGACCACATGTTCCGGTTATAGAATTTGCTGAGTTAAACACGCAAGTTTCAAGTACTTTACACATAGATTTTATAATCGACTCCGATTCATCTCGAGGTAATTGCATGACTGCTTTTGTATCAAATAAAATAAAGCGATATTTATTGGAAACAATTCATGCGAGTTTTTCAAGAAAATCAATGCAAAGTTTATCTTTGCATAATTTGGCACAGTGCATTCAAATTCTAGCAAAAAATTATCTTCTCATTATTATACGAATGGGAAAGGTATGCATATACGGCTCATCGCTCTTGTTGCATTCAGTGAAATAGTGCACAAAAAATTTGACATTATTTATGGTTTGTTTGCGTAGAAAAGATTCTTGCAGTTGCTCAAGAGACTTTTCTGAACTTAACTTTTTCCTATTATTAGACAGATATATTTATTTTTTCTAAGAAAATCTGTCATTAACAGATTGGCATATCTAATCAAAAGTGATGCTCTCTCACGCACAAGCAATGGTTTCCCAGCTCACTTTTGATCCTTCATCACACTTATTTTTTTTACATGGGTGAGCATCCCTTGTTTCTTTCCTCGAGGATGCGCGTGGGAAGTGGTGGGTATACAGGGGATGACGAGGTGCGACACAGCCTTGGGGGCGAGAAAGATAGAAAGGTAAAAAAGAATGTGAGCAAAGAGAACAGGAAAGAGGGAACGAACGAATGTCATTCTGAAGCTTGAGGCAGAAGGAGCAACGATATAAAAGATGACGGGGAGAGAGACAGATACATGAAAAGGCGCCATGTAAGGACAGGGTTGTAAAAAAAACGTACGAAGAGATGCCAAGTGAGATACATAGAAGAAGAAAGTGAGAAGGCAAAAAGTGAGACAGAGATGGGTAAGCGGGTGGTATTGATCCTGGGAAAGTCACCCCTTTCCCTGATCCCCACCGCGCCCTAACGCCCTTCTACTGAACCCCCCTTTCATCTCATTCTTTTACGAAGGAACCCCTAAAGTTTCGTTTCGTCTCTCTCTCCTCTCTGCTCTCTCTCTCTCTCTCTCTCTCTCTCTCTCTCTTCCTCTCTCCCTCCCTCTCCCTCTCTCCCTCTCCCTCCCTTCCCCGCCCCTTCTCCCTCTCCCTCCCTCCCTCCCTCCCTCCCATGGGATTTTTCGCTTAATTTACATAATATATCACTTATGGTTACAAACTCGCCAAGTATTTCGGCCGAAATTTTTTTTTCACTCTAATTTTTTGCGTTTGAAATCTTTTTTGTATTAAAATTTTTTCTCATAATTATTTTTTTTCTTATTGTTGTTGGGTAGAACAACTGTATTTTCAATTCGTTAAAAGTGTTTTTATTGGATTTTAATAGGTTTTAATGTATTTGACTATTAATGCTTTTATCATTTTTATTTATTTAATAACTTTTTGTGAAGTTTAAACTTATTTTTTGGGCAGGTTTGAATTGGCATCTTTTGTGAAATTATGATTTGATTGATAAATTTTTGAGAGGCTCTTATAACTTTTTGTGAGTTTATAATTTATTGAGAAAATTTTTGTGGGGGTCTATAATTTTTTGAGAAATTTGATGTGAATGAGAGAATTTTTGCAAGGTTAGTTTTTTGAGAGAAAAGCTCTTTTATAACTTTTGTTAGGGTTCACGTTCAGAAGGAGATTTTTTACCGGAACAACTATTTGGGGGGAGTCAATGTACTTGTCTCAACTTTTTTTACAGCACATATGCTGTTTTTTTGCGAGGATTTGTTGACTTTTTTGTATGAAATTCATAGCTTGCCAATTAAACATGTCTATATTGTGTACGTATCTGAATGATATAAAAGAATTAACATTTTTTTCGGTATTGCAGCAAAATATGGTAACATTTTATCAAAAAGTGATTCTCTCAAGAATTGAATCCTGAATAAAATTTTAAAGGTCGCTTAAGCGATTTTTTAATTGTTTCTGCTAAAAAGGGATACATCATCGAACTTCGAGCTGGTGTATCGCGACTATATTCGGACTAAAAATGCAATGTGAATTATTGATCTAAGAAGTGTTCAAATGAATTCAATCTTCGTAATTAACCGTCAATACTTATAAAATTATTAGATTACTTAATACGTACAGTAGTTCTGAGAAGATACGACGCATAAAAGAACAACGAACAAGTAAAAACTTGAATTTCTTTAATTGTGTAAAAAAAAAAATTTCAAAAGATATTACACCGAAACATGCGTGCCAACAGATCAACGGATCGGAAAATATTCCATAAAAAATGATACCGAAGAAATACTCCAATAGCATCAGCATGCACCGAAAGTTTTTAAATAAAAGTACTCATAACGAAACGAGATTTTGAAACAAAAAAGTATGCGCACGAAATTTTGAGAGGAAACGTTTGATTGGAAACAAGAATTTTGGCCGAACTACTACGCGAGTTTTTCTTTTATAACGTTTATTGATCACGAATTATCTCTTATGAGCAATAGATAAATTTTCGCTCAAAATTATTTCGCATCACTTGATTCCGTTTTGGGTTGCAAGTGGGTTGCACTCTAGGGTGATTCAAAACCATATATTATTCAAACCTAGGGTGGTATCATACACCATTCTCTGTTATATAAAAATGAAGAGAGTAGTTTCCAAATAAACGTTATTATTGCATGCAAGGGGCATTTCATGGTAAAAGAGAAGAGGGAAGAGGCACCGTTTTCGACGCCGTTCTAGAGTTTACGTTCAGAAAAATGGATTGTTGGGGCTAGGGTGAATAAAAAAAATTATTTATTTAGGCACTATGCAAAAGATTATTTATGGAATTACACTTTATTTTTGCATTATCACTCTTCTATCTATATATATAAAAATCACTTTAACCAAAAGTTGAAACTGACCCCGATCTTTATAACCTCACGACAAAGATATTAAATAATCATCGAATACGAGTTTATCATACACCATTCTCTTAGTTATAAAAAATAAAAACGGAGAATGGTTTTTAAATAAACCTTATTATTGCATTCGAGGAACATTTTATGGTAAAAGAGAAAAAGTATTGTTTTCGACTCCGTTGCAGAGTTAGATGGGGAAAATAAAAATTACAGGCTTAAAAATAATAAAAAATACATATTTGTTGAAGCACTGTTCGAAAGATGATTGAAATGAATTGCACTTTATTATTTTCACACTATTACTTTCTTATTATAATAAAAGTCACTGTAACCAAAAGTCGATTAAGAGTCGCGGTGGCGACTCGAGACAAGTACATTTACAAGCGAGTGCTACAAGACACTTTTACAGGAAGCAGCACGATTCTACCTGTTTTGAAAAATTGTTTCTTTAATATTTATTAAATAACAGCATTTTGGAGGACTATTCAAGTTCACGTTTTTTTTTCTTTTGATCGCGACTAATTAGAACCTCGTAGCTTAAAGCGTATTGATAATATTAATTTTTTTTTAATCGTTGCTCCGAAAATTTGAGCATTTTTTCGCACACATTTTTGATGCTCAACTGTTTTTTGCGTAGTCGCTGTCTAGTGACACTAGTGATATTGGTATAATACTCTGGTGATATTCGATCGATCGTCCATATGACAGCTGACCTATATCTTTCTTAAAACAGTCGTGAGGTTATAAAGATCGCGGTCAATTTCAACGTTTGGCTAGAGTGGCGTTTATATAGATAGATAATCGAGTAAAGAGTGACTTTTATTATAGATAGAAGAGTGTTAGTGCGAAAACAAAGTGTCATTTAAGAAAATTTTATAGTGTCTAAATAAATAATTGTATTATTAAACCTAGTGTTTAATATCTTTGAACAGTCGTGAGGTTATAAAGATCGCGGTCAGTTTCAAATTTTGGTTAAAGTGACTTTTATTATAGATAGAAAAGCGATAGTGCAAAAATAAAGTGTAATTGAATAAAATTTAGAACATTCCCTAAATAAATAATTTTGTTTATTTACCCTAGCTCCAACAATCTATTTTTCCGAACATAAATTCTAGATCGGAGTCGAAAACTATGCCTCTTCTCTTTTACCATAAAATATCCCTTGCATGCATTAATAAGGTTAATTTGGAAATCATGCTCTTAGTTTTTTGATTTGAGAGAATGGTGTAAGATAAAAACCGTAGTCGGTGAATATTTAATAATGAAAACTCTATAAAAGTAAAAACGAATGTCGAATAAATGTAAAAACAGTTTTCATTGAATGAAGTTTTTAGTAGTGCCTAATAAATATTTTTCCATCAACTCTAGACTGTCTACAATTTATCTAGAGTCGCGGTAGCGACTCGAGACAAGTACACCCTGGCGGATCATAGCGACCGAAAAAAAGACCGAATAGGATTTTGGTCTTTTTAGACGTCTAATTTGCCAAAAAAAAGACTCAATTAAGTATTTTTTGTAATTTTTTCTAAGTTTTGTTCTTTAATGAACCGACAAAAATCTGACTGATAAGTGAACACCTCGATTTAACCGACTAATTTTGAAACGACCCAATTGGGTCTTTTTTCGGCAAATTAGACGCCTAAAAAGACCGAGTATTTCGGTTAGGGCATTTACGTATACTATAAGATGGCGAAGACGAGTCGCTACTAGAGTCTTTACAGCAAGCAGAGCCGTTTCGAACGGTTTTTGAACATTGTTTCGGCGATATTTAATTAATTACAACGTTTTAAAAGATATTGCTAGTTCACGTATTTTTTATTTTTTTTTTTCTTTCGATCGTGACTATTTAGAACTCTGTAGCTTAACGCATATTGCAAATATTAATATTTCATCCTTCCAAATCATCAAAAATGGTGGCATTTTTTGACGTTTAGCGGTTGCTGTCTAGTGACACTAGTTATAACTAGAAATTTTCTGGTGATATGCGAGACTGTGTTCGTTGATGTGACAGCCGATGACTTTTCTTCAGGATGTATAAGTAAGAGTGACAGCTGTGAGTTTAGAAAAAAGATCGCGGTTTTACTAGTGACAGTTGTGGGGTTAAAAAGTAAGGTTATAAAAATCGCGGGTGTGAAAGCAGATAATTTGATTTTTGGTTAGACATATTCGAGATCACGATTTTAAACGCGTATTGGGTGAACATTTAATATCTTTGTTGTAAGGTTATAAAGATCGCGGTCAGTTTAAACTTTTGATTAAAGTGACTTTTATTATATTATCGGTAGAAGAGGGATAGTGCAAAAATAAAGCTTAAATCAATAAATAAACTTTTGAACTGTATCTCAATAAATAATTTTTTTTATTAACCCTAGCCTCAGCAATCCATTTTTCCGAACGTAAACTCTAGAACGGAGTCGAAAACGGTGCCTCTTCTCTTTTACCATCAAATGTTCCTTAAATGCAATAATAAAGTTTATTTAGAAACAATTTTCTTTGCTTTTTTTTATCACTAAGAGAATGGTGTATGATAAACTCGTGTTCGGTGAATATTTGATATCTTTGAACAGTCGTGAGGTTATAAAGATCGCGGTCAGTTTCAGTTTTGGTTAAAGTAACTTTTATATATATATAGATAGAAGAGTGATAGTGCAAAAATTAAATGTAATTTAATAAATAAACTTGAACGGTACCTTAATAAATAATTTTTTTTATTAACTCTAGCCCCAACAATTCATTTTTCCGAACGTAAACTCTAGAACGGAGTCGAAAAGAGTGCCTCTTCTCTTTTACCATAAAATGTCTCTTGCATGCAATAATAAAGTTTATTTGGAAACCATTCTCTTCATTTTTTATATAACTGAGAGAATGGTGTATGATACCACCCTAGGTTTGAATTATATATGGTTTTAAACCACCCTAGAGTGGTAGAGACCTTAAATACATGAAAATGCTATTCGCACTTGCAACCCAAAACGGAATCAGGCGATGCGAAATAATTTTGAGCGAAAAGATATTTGATTTGAAAAAAAAAAAATTCATAAGTACTTCACCAATTTTTTTGTATCTATTGCTCATGAGATATAATTCGTAATCAATAAATATTATAAAAGAAAAACTCGCGAAGTACTTCGGCCAAAATTATTTTTTCCAATCAAACTTTAGCTCTCGAAATTTTGTACGTATATTTTTTTGTTTCAAAATCTCGTTTCGTTATGATTAGTTATATTTAAAAACTTTCAGTGCATTCTGATGCTATTGGAGTATGTCTTCGGCGTAATTTTTTATGGAATATTTTCCGATCCGTTGATCTGTTGGCACGGATGTTTCGGTGCAATATTTTTCGAAATTTTTTTTTACAAAATTAAAAAAACAATCAAGTTTTTACTTGTTCGTTGTTCTTTTGTGCGTCGTATCTTCTCAGAACTACTGTACGTATTAAGTAATTTAATAATTTTATAAGTACTGACGGTTAATTACGAAGATTGAATTCATTTGAACACTTCGTAGATCAATATTTCATATGGTAGACTTATGTTGACTTATGTGACAAATTTTATGAAAAATTTTCGCGCCGGACAAGTACTCTGTGCGTATCTGCTCTACGTACTATCGCACGTAGAGCGGATACGCACAGAGTACTTTTATCAATTTGTTACCAATAAAACTATACTACAAATATTACAAATGAGAGTGTGGCAGCGTTCAAGCTCACGCAGGCTAATGCAATTCTGTTTTTTTTTTTAAAGCCCTTGTAGTTCCAAGTCATAGGTTAATAATTCGTTGTAATAAAGCATTAATTAGAGAAATGGCATATGAACGTAATTGGAGATTTTATAAACATAATAAAATCCCACGTACTTGGCCACATATACTTTAGTAGATCTTTATTTATTTATCAACTTTTTGTGAACTCACAACATTTGCGAGAATGAAATTATTACCTCTGTACAATTTGACTTAATTTGATAAGATAATGAGAGCGGTTACCCATAAAACTTTGTATGATGAGTTGGTTTTTAGAAAGGATTTTTGTGCGGAGATCTTTGCATGAACGACTTAGACGGGTTTTTATAAAATTTGTGAGGATCGGTATTTTGGCGCTGGGTGGTGGTAGGGATAAACTGGAACGACTATTTAGAGGGCATAAATGTACTTGTCTCAGCTTTTCCACAGCATTTATGCTGTTTTTGGCTATCGAAACTAACCGCGATCTTTATAATCTCATGACTGTTCAAAAATATAGTACGGTTGTCGGTTAGCTGTCATATCCAGCAATTGTTTGAATATTACCAGAGTTTTACCAATATCATTAGTGTCACTAGACAGCGACTGCGAAAAAGACAGTTGCGCATTAAAATGTGTGCGAAAAAATGCTCAATTTTTCGACACAACGAAAAAAAAAAAATTAATATTTGTAATACTATTTAAGCTACGAAGTTCTAATTAGTGGCGATCGAAAGAGAAAAAAAAATATGTGAACTTAAATGAACCTCCAAAATGCTGTAATTTAGTTTATATTAAAGAAACAATTTTCGAGAACAAGTAGAATCACGGTCCTTCTGGTAAAAGTGTCTTGTGCGACTCGCTTCGTAAATGTACTTGTCTCGAGTCGCAACCGCGACTCTTAATATTTCCACAGTTGGATAGCCGATTTCGACTATTATGATCGTTTTCTTCGTGTGTCTCAATCGTTAACTTCGATCATCCAAATCTTCAACTTCCACTATTTTTGACTATTCACTTTAACTATCTTGATTGTTGACTTCGACTGTCTCGATCGCCTACTTCGACTATTCTAAGCGTAAACTTCGAATATTTTTTATTGTCGACTTTAACCATCTTGATTGTTGACTTCGACTATTTTAGATGTTGACTTTACCCAACTTGATTGTTGACTTTGACTATCCTGATTGTTGACTGTGACCAACTTGATTATGATCTACGACTATCCTTATTGGTGACTTCGACTATTCTAATCGCCAACTTTTAATATTTAAGTTGTTAACTTCGACTATCTTGATCGCTAACTTCGACTATTTTGATCATCCTCATTGTTGCCTTCAACTATTTTGATTATTGACCAACTATCGAAATCGTTGACTTCGACTATCCTGGATGTTGCCTGCGATCACATTGATCGTTGACTCTGTCTGTTCTGATCACCGATTTTGACAATTCTAATCGTTGACTCTGACTATCCTGATCACCGACTTTGATTATTCTGATCACCGACTTCGGCTGTCTTGATTATTGACACCGACTATCGTGATTGTTCACTTTGACTAACCTGACCGTTGACTTCGACTCGGCTGATCGCTGACTTCGACTAGTACGAACGCCGACTGACTATCCTAATCACTGAATTCAACTATCTTGATCATTTACTTTGGCCATATTGATTGTTGACTTCAACTAATCTGATCGTTGACTTTGACGATCCAGATCACCGACTTCAACTGTCTAGATTGTCAACTTCGACCATCTCAATCGCTGACTTCGACTATCTCGATCGCTGACTTTGACTATCCTGATCGGTGACTTCAACCTATCGTGGCCGTTGACTTCGAATATTCTGATCACCGAATTCGACTATCTTGATTGTTAACTTCGACTATACTGGCCGTTAACTGCTCTATCTCTATCATTGACTTTGATTAACTTGATTGTTGACTTTGACGAGCTTGTATGTTGACTTCAACTACTTTGATCACTGGCTTTGACTGTCCTAATCGTTCACTTGAACTATCTCGATTCGTCTACCTAGATTACTGACTTTGACCATCGTAATCACCGATTTCAATCATCTTGATTGTTAACTGTGACTATTCTGATCGTTGACTATCTCGATCACTCACAACGACTGTCGTGATCATTAACGTTAACTATTCTAATTGTTCTTTGACAATCCTGATTGCCGACTTCGACTATATTGATTGTTCGACTACTCCGATCGTGGACTTCCGTTATCTTGATTGTTGACTTCGACTATCCTGGTCACCCACTTCGACTATCTTGATTGTTGACTTCGACTATCCTGATCACCCACTTCGACTATCTTGATTGTTGACTTCAACTATCCTGATGACTAACTTCGATCATCTTGATCACTGACTTCGACTACCTCAATCACTGACTTTGATTATTTTGATCGTCGGCTTTGGCTATACTGATTACTGACGTCGACTATCTTGATTGTTAACTGTGACTGTTCTGATCGTTAACTTTGACTATCCTGATCGCAGACCACAACTATCATGACTGTTGACTTCGACTATTTCGATCATTGCCTTCGATTATCTCGATGACTGACTTCGACTATCCCGTTGACTTTGACTATCGAGATCACTCACTTCGCCTATCCTGATCGTCGATTTCGACTATCTTGATTGTTGACTTCGACTAGCCTGATTATTGACTTCGACTACCTGGATCACTAACTTTGACTGATCGTTGGCGTCGACTATTCTGATCACCGGCTTCGACCACCACCTTGATTGTTGACTGTAACTATTCAAATCACCGACTTTGTCTTTCTCGCTCATTCACTTCGACTGGCCTGATTGTTTACTCAGACTACCTGGATCACTGACCTTGACTATCCGAATCGTTGACTTCGACTATACCGATCGCTGACTTTGACTATCCCTATCGCTCACTTCGAGTGTCCCGATCGCTGACTATCTTGATTGTCGACTGCAGGTATCGCGGACTTTGTTTTTCCGTGTTTAGATTTTATCACTTACAACCCCGCTTCAGAATTTTGCTGCAAGGCTATATTGCTAATCTCTAATTGAACCGCCAGGGTGTCTCTTTATTTGAATTTTGTCACCAGAGGAGGGATGGGGGTCGTGTCGTAGCTTTCGAATTTTGCCACCAGGGTGGGGGGAGATCATGCCTGAGCTTTTGAATTTTGCCGCCAGGGGAGTTTGAGCCTCAGCTTTTGAATTATGCTGCCAGAGGGTTCTCGTCTCAGTTTTTGAATTTTACTACCAGCGGGAGGGGGGTTCGTGCCTCAGCTTTTAAATGATTCTAGATTAGGTAGGGTCTGTTTAGGTTGGGCTGAATTTGTTTAGGTTTTATCCAAGATGCCGAGAACACATTCCGGATGGGAAGAGTTTGCTTGCACCACTCGGAAGAGAATGTGTCTTGAATTCGCAATAGAGATAAATTGTAATCAACCGAGTGTCACTGAGTATCCTAACCTCAACAATCCTTATCGTTAATTTTGACTATCCGGGTAGTTAACTTCAACTATGCCGATAGTTAACTTTGACTATCCCGATAGTTAACTTCAACCATCTCGATAATTAAAGGCGCACTTCGTATTCGATTTTCGATTCCCCTATTCGATTCCCCGCCAGTGTGTTCGCGTCTCTGTGTTCCGGCCGATGGGTTCGTGTCTCCGCTTCGGATTTCCCAACTATCCTGATCGCTGTCTTTATGATCGCTGACTGCGGGTATCGCGGACTTCGTATATCTGCGTTTGAATTTCTCACCGATGGGTTCGTGTCTCCGCTTTTCTCACCGTTGACTCCAAATTTCCTGCCGATGGGTTCGCATTCAAATTTCCCGCCGGTGGGTTCGTGTCTCCACTTTTCCTCACGATGTATTTGCTTTTCCCACCGGTAGATTCGTGTCATCGCATTTCCCGTCGGTGGGCTTGAATTTTTCGCCAATGGCTTTGTGCCACTACTTTTGAATTTCCCGCCGTTGGGTATGTTTGGTTTTGAATTTTCAGCCATTGGGTTTATGCCCCCACATTTGAATTTCCCGCCATTGGGTTTGCGTCACCGCATTTGAATTTCCCGCCGTTGGGTTTGTGTCACCACATTTCCCGCCATTGGGTTTATGCCACGGCATTTGAATTTCCCGCCTTTGGGTTTGGTTACCGCATTTCCCGCCATTGGGTTTGTGTCACCGCATTTCCCACCAATGGGTTTCGTGACATTGCTTTCTGCTCGAGATAGAACGATGCGCTCAAGCAGGCACCGGTCGACGTTCGTATCGAACTCGAGGCCGAATCAAATTTCTTCGCGGGAACTGCGGCCTCCTGTCTGATCTTGCATGATCGACTAGTCGACTACAATCCCATAAGAGGGGGCATGAAGAAACGCCTGTTGAGTGGGGATGTCTGGAGAGCGAGGGGGGAATTGAGCGAGGGAGGGAATGCAAAATCCGCCTATAAAAGACGGGCGCTCGAGTCTCGTGTGGCGCGTTCGTCAATCGCGATGGAGTACGTGGTGGACACACAAGGCTTCCAGCGCGACAACAACGAGTCAAATAATTGGCCACGACTCCACTCAATTCGGACGATCAGCCGCTGATCTTCCCGTTCAAACCGCCGATCCCGTGGAACGACCTGTCAGCCAGGTACAAGAGCGTGAATCTCTAGCTCGAACGCGACTATTATCATCTGTGCTGAAGCACGGGTGACATACCCTACAACGAGGTGGGGGACGTGCTTCGATCGGTTCTACATGACGCGAGCGCCATCTACGTCAAGGGTGAATAGAAGCAGCAGTGGATCGAACGATACGGGTTCGATGCGTGTGATGTGGTGGCGTGCCCGTTGCTCAGGACGCCGAACAAGCAGACGATATCCTGCCCGCACCACGAATCGCCCCATTGCGCGCTTCGGAACGTCCTGCTGTTTCGGAACTTTCTTCGTGAGACCTTCCCGTCTGTGGGAAGGTCGTTGAAGCTGTACCATCATCATGATGGACTTCTCTCAGCCATGGAACCTACCGACATCGCTCAGCTGCCGAAGGAATTCATCGTGACCTTCGTCGCATATAGTGTCGACCTTGCCTGGGATAAATTGCCCGAGTCCCTGAGGAGTGACCCCGAAGTCGTCGAGTGTCGACGATGCCGAGAACACGATCCATATGAGAAGAGTTTGCTTGCACCACTCAGAAGAGAATGCAAACAATGTATCTTGAATTCGCAATAAAGACAAGTTGTAATCAACCGAGTGTGTCACTGAGTATCCTAACCTCAAACAATCCTAATCGATAACTTCGACTATCGCGATAATTAACTTTAACTATCCCGATAGTTAACTTCAACTATTCTGATAATTAACTTTGACTATTCCATTACTTAACTTCAACTATCCCGATAGTTAATTTCAACTATGTCGATAGTTAACTATCCCGATAGTTAACTTCAACTATCCCTATAGTTAATTTCAACTATGCTGATCGCAGAATGCGGCTATCGCGGACTTCGTATATCTGCATTTGAATTCCCCGCCGATGGATCTCCGCTTTTCCCGCGAGTGGGTTCAAATTTCCTGCCGGTTGGTCCGCGTCTCCGCTAAAGGTTCGTGTCTCCGCCAGAGGTTCGTGTCACCACGGTTGAATTTCCTGCCAAAAGTTTGCTTCTCGGTATTTGAATTTCCCGCCGGTGGGACAGTATCTCCACTTTCACCACCACCAGAAAGACCCGTGTCTCCACTATTGCCCGCTGAAAGTTTTCTCAGATTTGTTTGGGTTTGGTAATGATTGGTAGTGATTGGTTGGCGTTTGGTCTTTTAATTTCCCACCAAAAGTTTGGAATCTGCATTACCAACGATTTCCCGCCATTCGCATCTCCGGATAGACTATCATGATAGCGGGCCACTCGTTTGAATTTCCCGCACGCCAAAAGATTCGTGTCTCTGCTAAAAGGTTCGTGTCTCCGCTTAAAGTTCATTTGGACCTTACCGACGTTCGGGACTAATTCGGTGCATTTGATTTGGGATTGTTTAGGTCCAATTTGGTGTGTGTTTGGGTCTAATTCGGGATCCAATTCGGTGTGTGTTTGGGTTCAATTCAACGTGTTTGTGTTTGTTTAGGTTTGTTTGGGTTCAGTGGAGCATTACCAACCATTTGGAAGGGCATTACCGACCGTTTACATATCGGAACAGGTATGGGTTTAGTGGAAAATCTACTTTACCGACCGTCGGTAAGGTAGATCCTGAACGTCCCAGAACCAGCCTAAGTATACTACTCGCGAATATGTTTCTATCACCGAGACGAAAAATCGGTAAAGCTCTACCACGCTACATGGTTGCAAAGAAACGCAGAACGATCGATTACATTTATTGGGACGATCCCAATGAACTAGTAGATCAACTACGACTGCTCCCCACATTTCAATCAGCTGGAAACTACAGCCATTCCAACGAAATTATTTCAATCATTGAAGAGTTGCGTGAAGCTGAAATCATTTATTAGACAGTACGCACTCCTTGGATTCATTTGAATCATGAGCGTCGACGTGTTTGGTCGTCAATTGTTGAGGATTAAGAGTATTGACAGCGGTGGTCTAGGTCCTCCCGGTGAAGGCTTCAAAATTACCGTCGATGGTCAATATGACAGACAATAGAAGATTGTGCAATGTAGCCGCTGCCATTGAGCAACATGACGCTGTATCTGTGAGAGTGATGCAAAATGCTATACAACGAGAAGTTAGACTTGTATACGCCGTTACATCGTTTCTACGAGATAATGTAGACGATCATGAGATAATGTTTCACGGTCTCGAAACACAATTTCAAGAAAATATTAAACGTCAGCGTATCGACAACGAGACGGTACAAGAACTCATTACGCACAACGCTCAGCTCATTGCTCATTTGGAAGAGAGACTGAGAACATCCAAGAAAGTTGGTTCCAACGACGAAAGTAAACTGATGATTTATATCCTCGAATCCCGTGTGACAGACACGATAAAAGATCTTGAATCTTCGATCAAAGCTCAACAAGAATTGACGCTCCGTAATTCTCAAGTAATATTCCAACTGAATGATCGACTTGTTGCGCTAGAACATGAAGAAAGCAGCAACAGCAGAAGAACTTCATAGACCGGCTTGAAAAAATTATCCGCGTCGCCATGTTGTCATGCGCGGATTGGACGAGACCTGGCAGGCTGATCTCGTCGATATGTCAGTATATACGCAGTTCAACAACGGTTACAAGTATCTACTGACAATCGTAGATATTTTTTCAAAGTATGCTTGGGTCGTTGCAATGAAAACAAAGAATGGAAAGGATGTTACAAATGCTATGGAATCTGTACTTGCAAAGGGTCGTGTACCGAAGAAATTGCACATTGATCGTGGGAAAGCGTTTTATAATCACGAGTTCAAAGCTCTCCTCCAACGCTACGGTATTACCATGTACTCGGCCTTCAGCAGTATGAAAGCATCAATATGTGAACGCTTTAACCGTACACTCAAGGACAAAATGTGGAAACAAATTACTCTACGAGGATCGTTCAAGTGGATCGATATTGTGGAAGATTTGGTGCTGGCCTACAATAATACCGAACTTCGGACCATTGGAATGAAACTGAATGACGTCACCGCTCGGAACGAAAAAAGTCTCTTGCTGCATGTCTATGGGAAATGTCAAGTTAATCGAACGCGAACAATAAAATTTAAGGTTGGCGATAAAGTTCGAATCAGCAAGTGCAAACACGTTTTTGAGAAAGACTATGCCCCAAACTGGACAACAGAAATATTTACCATAAGTCAAGTCGTGAATACCGATCCCATGACGTACATACTCAAGGATTACCAAGATCAACCGATTGAGGGTAGCTTCTATCAGGAGGAACTCACTGGCGTCAAATATCCAAATACTTACCTCGTGGAAAAAGTCGTGCGCAAACGTGGAAACAAACTACTTATAAAATGGTTAGGTTTCAATAACTCTCACAACAGTTGGATCAGTGAATCTGATTTGTAATTTTTTTTCTAACAGTTTAGAATAAAAGAATAAAAAAGAATGACTGTGTTATTTACTTTCAGTTATTACAGCTGCGACTCCTTGGCCGTGAAACTCTACTCTCTCTCTAGGTCACTATATTCATAAACACAAATTCCAAACATCGGACTACTTTATCTTTTCTAAACATTATTCCCGACATGCGTAAGAATATGAGAAGGGGGATATACATTTTATATACAAATATTACATCTTTATATATAAATATTTTATATACACTCTTTATATACATTTTTTCTTACAGTGCTGTTTTTACATACATATGCGATATGAATGATCTATATACATATTCTATGTACAGATTAATCTTTAAAAAAAAAAGACTTCATCTTTTTCGTTTCTAATATTTACGTCAGAGTGATGCCCCACGAAAGAGTATCTATCATTTAGCGCATATGATCCTCTTGTTGGCATTCCAGCTCAGTGCTACTTTCTTCTGTGTAATCGTTTTAACTTCATGTTTTTTGCTGCGAATCAGTTTCTGGGATTTTATCAATTCTTGACGGCTGAACAAACATCGTTTATAATCGTTAAATGTTATTGTTTTCAGTGTAGATCTCTTAATTCCCTTAGCTCGCATTTTAACTATATTTTGAATCGTGAAACTGTACATCTTTGCCCTCAAACCAACGAATTCCGCATTATCTCACCATTATTTTCATCCTTCATTAAACCGAGAACTTTTTTGTTAATTAACGGCATCCCATATACATTGTCTGTAGGATAATCTGAAGTGTCAAATTTTTATACATCACGTTTCATAATTGCGTATACATCCGGGGTAGTAATATGATACAACAAACTGTCTGTATCGGTATACATTAATTTTGCCTAGTCGCCGAATGTCGGTTTTATATAATTATAATGGAAATCGTAGATGTACGTTTTAGCGAGGTCAAGAATGCAAAAACCAGTGTATATGGGTTTGTTCAATTTGACTTTGAGACGTGTCATTTCTATGATTACCATGTCTTCGTCGAATACAGTGCAACTATGGAAATTCGGTTTTGCGATGAGAGCTCGAGCTCCGTATCGTCCGTCCCATTTCGTGACGAGTTTAACATCACGGTATCTTCGAACATTTTCCCTAGTTTTTCTCAAGACAGCGTTGTTCATGAGTTTGTAGAAATTTTTCTCAAAGTCGTTTGTGGATTTTTTTCTTAATTCGGTATTAAGAAAATTAACATCGATGTACTTTTTGAGCCATCGATGTATTTTTTGAGTGCACCGTTGTCATTAATTTTGCTTGGTTATAACCTGGAGGTATAAAGGGTTCTGGTGCTAGCGGTAGATCTTTATGCGATTCATGTAATTCTTCAAGATACTCGAGATCGACTTCGTATATATATCCTGTCGGACTATTGTCTGGAATATTGCGTGGATCTATTTGATTCAAGTTATGCTCCCACTCAAAGGAATCAGTCGGTAGATATTGATTCATAGCTGCACCATATAGGTTATTCACATCATAGTACATGAGGTATGATTCAGGAATGTTTGGATCGAAATCTGCTCCCATGTACCGATTATTGGCTTTTGCATATCTATTTGAACACTGAAAGTCCACCTCGAATGCCTCTTTCCACAAACATCAACATGTCGACGTCTGATAAAAGCTCGAGCTCAACACCTGTACATTTGAGCATCGCGTCGAATGCTAGCCCTGGAGCAGTGTAATAATGCAAAGAATCGAGATCGTATGTGACTTTACAGTTGCGTCGAAAATTTTCAAAAATGTCGGCCAAAAGAAGTACGTCGGTTTTCAGGTAAAGGTCCGAATATTCTCCCAATGTTTTGACATTGAAAGCATTCCAAACTGTACGTGCGTGCGAGTAATCAGCATCGGATATATCCTCGTTCTTTAATTGGGAGTAAAAATTTTGTTTAGTCGGCAATTCGGTCTCGTCAAGTCTGTTCCAACTGTCAACGTAATCATATGGGAAAACACCTTTTCTCGTCAACAATTCGAATTCTTGTGCATTATTACAGTGCTTTCTTGTAATTGTTTTTTTCATTATTGCGGAGATACGAAGGCAAGCTCTCAATACTCGAGGGCATGAACCTGAAAGAATCGATGAATCGGTAATCTATACCCGTCCCTTTGACATTCTTGCTGAACGAAATATATTTTTCCTTGTTTACCGGCAAGAGATTGACTGAGCCTTCAAACTCTTTAGCCAGAGCCTTTATCAGAAAGTGCGAGTCGTAGCCTGATAAGTTGTGGAACACAACGGCAATGGAATGCGAATTTTTGTAGTTCAAATTGCAGCCTTCGTGTGCCGCACCGCGATACTCACCAGTGAACCAATGAAAGTGGCAATGATCGCGATGCTTTACATCTTTAGGCTCGAATGGTTTTTCGCAAATGTGACAATTCTTCGCGAATCGGAAACCGGTTTTTTGTTTATAGGTCATTTGATTCATTGGCTTCATGGATTTCAAGCGAACAGTCAACGATTCAGCCAATTTCTTCAATTCATTCATGAACCACTCCACGCAATCCTCGTTACAATAAAGTTTGACTTGAGAGAGTGAATCGTCGAAAGTACACTTGAGATAGTAGGCAATACTATGGGGGATGAGTTTCTGGTAGGCCGTTGTGTTCGCATCCTCGCCAGGTGTGACCGATTTCAAGAGACATTCGAGATCGGCGTAGATTGCAAACGGGGCATCGATTTTATTCTTGTAATTTTTGAATTTCAAAATTTTATTATCTTCGTTCGGCATAATGACTCGACAATTACTTGCACAATCCACCCCATGTTTTTCCAGCAAAGTTTCCGATTGAAAGTGACACAAGCAACGATCGCAGAGCCAAGTGGTATCTTTATGTTTTGTAATTTGTGATTTAACCAAGCGAGACAGATTTCGAATCCATGCAAAATGATAAACTGTATCCGCGTTTTCAGGCAAATCAACGTTTGTTTCTAGCACGAGCAAGTTAATTCTGGGTATGTCAGACTTTTGAGGGCTTATGTAAACAGGCATTATTTCATTAGCGCCTTTTTTCTTGTCACGTTCAAGACCGTAAATATTAATTGCCAAATTGTTTAATTTCTCAAATTTCGGAATATTTTTCATTTGCATAGGAAAATCTATACCTTCATACCTTAGCACTGAGCTGAAATGAGGATACAAACTTGTGCGGTTGTTTTCAATGTTGATGACTGCTTTCTTGTTCTGGATATCTTGTGGCAGTTCGACAAACGTTGATAGTCCTGTGATGTGTACTTGTTGATGTTGACGTCCAAATTGATAATTTCCATCATTGACCAACGCGAATCTCGATCTTGAAAGTCTTCGACTTTGACCGATAGTGTTCCCATTATTCCGTTGAACCACTCATCGAAATTCGTTGTTGGAATAATGGGTTCGTTTCTCGTGTTGAAAAATTTTATCTCTTCGATGACGTTGTCATTCTTTGCCATTGTATATTTGCAAGCCAGCACAACGTTCACTTTAACGTTGCCGTCTTTGTTCAGGAATGAGTGAATGATTTGTTGTAAATTCATTGCCGGGTGTTGAGGATCGTGACGATGATGGAAAGAATAAAATAGCTGACACGCGGACGTGGCTTGAGTGCACGGAAAACCGTTTGTCTTTATTCCGTATAAAAATTGTGGATAAAATACAGCGATGATTTCGATGAGTTTTCTGAGATCGATGAGTTTGACAATGTTTATTGTAGCGCTAAATGTACCGTGAGGCTAACCACCAGTATTATATTAATTACTGCGCGTGTTAGCGTCGTATGAGTTTGCCACTGAGTGTCTATGGAATCACGGGCTTGGCGTCACCTCGTGTTGAGCTGAGTTGAATAATGAGGATGTACTCTTTTGTTGAGCAAATTGCGCCCCAATTGCAGCAATCGCTTATGAGTTCACTTTAATTTGAGTTATTTTATTTACATCGAATGAGAATGAGTAAAAGCTATTGAAAATGAGTGATCCTTGTTTGTGAAAACTGAGAAGAGCCTAAGAACGACGTAGCGCGTGGCACAGAACGATTTATACTGATAGAAAGATGGCCGCTCTGACCGTTGGCCGACACGAGGCCCTCGCGTTCGTTGCCGAAGGCGTTGGCCTCGTGGCGCGGTGAGAGCGCCCAGGAGGTGCTGCCCCGGCGCGAGTCTCTCGAGAAGCTCGCCCCGCTTGTAAGGCGAGGCGGATTCCCGAACATTCTCCCGCCATCAGCGCAGAGTTGCTGATGTCCCAGCTGAGGTGATCCCCGAGGTGAGTTGGAAGCGGTGCGAGCTTGGCAATCGGTCTGGTGAGTGTGGTGGTGGCTGTCTTCAGCGTCACCACTCGGGTGAGGCCGTCCTTCCCAGGATGGAGAGCAAGGACCCTGGCCAGGGGCCACTTACTTGGCGGGAACCGTTCATCAGTAATGAGCACAAGTGTGCCCACTTTAATGTCATTTGCCGGATGATGCCACTTTGAGATCGATTGCAATCTCTGCAGGTAGTGAGTGCTCCATTGTTTCCAGAATGATTGATATTTCTGTTGGATAAACTTCCATCTATCCAGATGACTGATGTTGAGGTCATTCACTGATGCTTCCGGCAGGGATGAGAGGGCACTTCCGGTCAAGAAGTGACCTGGTGTGAGTGCTGACACGTCGTCAGGATCATCGCTGAGAGGTTCGAGGGGTCGTGAGTTCAGAGTTGCCTCCACTTGAGTGAGCAGTGTTGTAAGTTCCTCGAACGTCAGCAAGGTGTCACCTACGGTGCGTCTGAGGTGAAATTTGAGTGACTTCACCACAGCTTCCCATTTGCCACCCATGTGTGGCGCCGCAGGTGGGTTAAATTGCCACTGAGTGCTGTCATTTGACAACATGGATGCAATAACATGATGTTCATGAGAGCTTTGAGTGAACATCCTTCTCAGTGTTGAGTCCGCCCCGATGAGATTAGTGCCGCAGTCTGAGTAAATCGAGTGAGGAATGCCCCGGCGTGACACAAAGCGCCGGTACGATGAGATGAACCCACTGGTTGAGTAGTCGCTGACAACCTCAAGGTGAACAGCTGAGGTGGTGAGGCACACGAAAACGCAGATCCACCCTTTTGATGATTTTGCTCCACGACCTTTCCATGTTTTGAGCGTAAGTGGTCCGGCATAATCAATGCCGGTATGAGTGAACGGTCGTGAAGGTGTGACTCGAGCTGTGGGCAATTGTCCCATCAGCTGTTGAGCCCGTATTCCCCGCTGTCGAGCACAGGTGACACAGCGGAGAATGTAAGTTTTCACTGGAGACCGACCTCCCAGAATCCAGTATGAGTGTCTCGTGTCTGCAAGGGTGAGTTGGGTGCCTCCATGGAGAGTTCGAAGATGAGAATGCTCAATGATGAGTGAAGACAATCGTGAGTGCCGCGGCAGTATGGCTTGATGTTTGCTCTCTGGTGAGAGCGAGGATGAATCAAGACGACCTCCAACCCGAATAACTCCTTTGTGATCAAGAAAGGCAGTTAAACGAGAGAAGGCGTGAGTTGTGTGAAATGTTGAGTTTGTTCTCAACACCTTGAGTTCGGGGGCAAAAAATGTTTCTTGAGTAGCCTTGATCCAGAAGATCTTGGCTGCGTCCATCTCCTTTGATGATATGATTGCTACAGGAGAGGTGAGTGGTTACTTCTTCAGTCTCGCGATAACCTTGAAGCAGATTGCGGTGATTCTGATGAGTTTCCGGAGTGAGGAATATTGGTGAATTAAATCCCAATGATGATTGACTTTGGGGGTGGCACCGAAGAGCGCAACTCCCGGACGAGCTTCAGGCACGCTGAAGTCGTCTGATATCGGCTGCTGCCGCGGCCATGAGCTGAGTGATTTGGTCATCCAAGGTGGTCCCGTCCACCATAAAGGATGATCCTTGAGCTGTTGAGTAGTTAGGCCTCTGGAAGGGCCATCGGCTGGATTAGATGTGCCAGGAACATGCCTCCATTGAGCATGAGGCGTGAGTTCTTGTATCTGAGTGACTCTGTTCCTGATGAAATCTTTCCACCGTGAAGCGGGCGTTTTGATCCACGTGAGAGTGATTTGAGAGTCCGTCCACAAATGAGTTGATGTTATTGGTAGCTTGAGTGTCGCTTGAGTGTGCTGTATGAGTTTTGCGAGTAGCAGCGCTGCTGTGAGTTCTAACCTCGGGATGGTTAGCTGTTTGAGTGGGGCCACCTTCGTTTTTGCAAGAACGAGTGATGATTTGGCGCCAGTGGACGGCGAGTGTACGACGATGTAGACTACGGCTGACATCGCGAGTTGAGATGCGTCAGAGAAGCCATGTATTTCGATGGTTGAGTAACTCCAGGTGTTAAACCACCTGGGTATCGAGAGCTTGGCCAAGCCTTTTAGATCTTCTCTGATGAGTAACCAGCGTGAGCTGATGTGAGTGGGCAATGGGTCATCCCAGTTGATCTTATGCAACCAGAGCTCTTGCAAAAGTATTTTTGCTCTGATGGTTACTGGAGAGATGAAACCGAGTGGATCGAATATCTGCGCTACCTCAGATAAGATGAGACGCTTCGTGAGTGTTCCTGAGTTCTCGGTGAATTTCGATGAGAATGAGAAAGTGTCGGCTTGTGGAAGCCACTTTAATCCGAGGATTTTGGTTGAGCAATCGTCAAATGAGATGGTTGAGGAAGTCTCTTGAGTTGATGAAACAGCCTTGAGTAAATCTTGATGAGTTGATTGCCATTTCGCAAGCGGAAACCCTCCCGCATTGCACAGATTCTTGAGTTGATGAGCAATTTCTATGAGTTGGTCAACTGAATCTGCGCCGCCGAATATGTCGTCGACATATCGGCCCTTGAGCAGTGAGAGCACCGCTAGCGGAAAGCGATGACCTTCGTCCTCCACCAATTGTAATAGAACTCGTACAGCGAGGAAAGGAGCTGATTTCGTTCCATAAGTCACGGTGGTCAGTTGGAAATGTGTCTCGTTCAGTTTCTCATCGACCCACAGAATTCTCTGTAGGTCCCAATCGTCCTTGTGTACGTTGATTTGTCGGTACATCTTCGTTATATCCGTAGCGAAGACGTGGCGATGATGTCGAATCCATATGAGAACGTCCGTGATGTCTAACAAGAGATTTTGACCAGTATACATGAGATCGTTGAGTGAGACTCCGGTTGTAGTTGGGCAAGAGCCATTGAAGACCACGCGCAACTTGGTCGTTTTGCTGTCGGGCCTGAGTACACCATGATTCGGCAGATAGTAAACAGGATGAGGCTTCGTCCGTGCCTGTGAGTCGTTGGATGAGACCCTCAACCCTCCAGATGTTTTTGAGGCATCTGGTGCCAAGGTCATCCCACCACTAGACCCGCAGACGTTGAACTTGCCTCCTTGAGTGGCTCTGGTTGAGTGGTCTGAGATGCGAATCATGTGTCCAAGCTCTTCGTATTCTCGCATAAAGGCCGTGTAGAGTTGAGTATAAGACTCATCTCGTTGAAGCCTTTTGAGTGTTCTCTTGAGACAGTGATGAGTGTCGTACTGTGTATCGACCTGTCGAGTCCCTTGAGTGAGTAGATCGAAAGTGATCTTCACACTCCTGCTCCTCGGGAGTAATGTTACTTACAGCATCCGATGGTATCTCCTCCTGGACCCAAAATTTGGTGAGGAGATTCTGCAGCTCTGAGTTGTCGACTTGAGTTCGAGCATGATGAGATGTACATGGCGATGAGTGTGATGAGCAAACCGGACCGAAGACCAGCCAGCCGAAGATTGAGAGTTGAGCCAACGGCATTGTTGGCGAGCCGTAGATGATGTTGGGCTTGATGACTTGTCCGTATGAGTCAGCGCCAATGACCATGTCAATGGAGCGCGGCTTTTGAAAATCAGGGTCGGCTAGCTTGAGTCTTGTGAGATGAGGCCATGTTTTTTCTTGTGATTGAAATGACGGTAACGTTGAAGAAACCGTCTGGAGGATATGAGCTTGTATGGTGGCTGCTGCACTCCGGTGCAGTGAGTATAACGTAAGAGACACCATACCTCGTGTTTGAGTTGTTATCTTTCCTCCAATACCGACGATTGGTGTGGATGAGTGCTGGCGAACAAGGTTGAGTTGGCGGGTGAGTTTTTCTGAGATGAAGGTGAGTTCAGACCCAGTATCGATGAGGAGACGAACCTGATGAGTAATTATGGATGACTGAACCTTGGCAATTGCTGTGGCTAGCAGCGTTGAGCGATGACTGTGATGAGTTGAACATGAGTTGACGATTGCACCAGACCTCTATTGCGGTGCTGATGAGGTCGACGGAGTCGGTCCTTTCGCCGATGAGTGCGCAGGCTGCTTGGGTCATGGGTCATGGAGCATAGTGTGGTGTTTGGCTCCACACTGTTTGCAGCCTTTCGATGACTTGCATGAGTTCGCGCTATGTCGCCCTAGGCAATTGAAACACAGCCTGTAGTTGGCTGCGATTCTGCGACGTGCAATGACATCGAGAGTCCGGAATTTTGGACACATCACAATGAAGTGATTTCCCTCGCAGCAGTCGCATTCGAATGAGTTTGAGCCTCGTTCTCGCTGAGTTCCACTTGAGTGAGCCGACGCCTGATGAGCTGCAACCGGCCTCTTGGTCGGTTGAGGCTGTGAGGTCGACGGCTGAGTTGCGCTCGCCTCAATTCTTTCGAGAGCGCGAGCGCGTGCGATCATGAATTCCTCGAGTTTTACGAATGGAGGGTACTCGAGGGATGAGCCGAGGGAGGTTTCCCAAGCCTCCCGCGTTGAGGTGTCCAATTGTCGTGAGACATGATGGACCAAGATGAGTTCTCCCAAACTCTCGGCCACTCCCAATGATTCGAGCGCCTTGCGCGCCTCTGATACCGTTGAGATGAGTTTATTGAGTTCCTTGGCCGACTTCTTGGTGAGAGGAGTGAGGCGACACAATTTGTCAAGCTGAGCTTGAATGAGTAACCGCTTGTTCTCATACCTTGAGTTCAACAATTCCCATGAGGGCTGCAATGAGCTTCCGATCAAGGGAAAGTTGGCGATGAGTTCAGATGGTCCCGCAGCCATGCAGCTGCGGAGATAATGAAGTCGCTCAATGTCCGAGATGCGAGGATTTTTAAGGATGAGTTCCTCGAACATTTCCTTGAAGCTCGGCCAATCGGCATACTCGCCGCTGAAACTCTTTAGGTGGATGTCCGGCAATTTCGGATCACACCGGGTGTCAGAGAACGGCTGATGAGTGGGGAGTTGGTGTGCTAGCAAGGCATTTCTAGCGCGATTGAGTGCTCGTTTGACCTGGCGATACAAATTTGCCTCGGTCTCATGCAAATTTGTGGAGAAATACTCGTGATCGAGAAATTTCGCCGGCCAATTGAGTTCAAAATGAGTGTGAGTTGCTGAGAACTCAGCGTGCAAGGCCTGCAGTTGCTCCAATTCGGAGTCAACATCGCTGAGTGTGAGTGTATTCAACTCGCTGTCAAGCTCCGCAGCGATCGTCTGAATACAGGCGACGCGGTTGGCTTGACTCCGATATTTGAGTGTGAGTTCAATCGGGAGTCGAGAGGGTGAGTTTTGCCGAGTATTTCGGCCAGAACCTTTGGGAGAGGTTGAGTTTCCCTGGTCTGAAGGTTCAATAGCGTCACCTTCGGGAGTTTGAATGATGATTCCCGGAGGTTGAGTGTGTGATAGTTGAGAATCACTGGGATCAATGTTCTCGGGTGTCGTTCGACCAGAGTTGGACCTCGACATGATGAGTGTTACGAGTGTTAATGAGGTCACGAGAAAAAGGGGGTTGAGAATACCAACAACTGACTAGAGTGAGCGCTTTGAGTTTTACCGATGAAATATCGCGAAGGTCACTCAAATGAGTTTTCGAAACGACCGAATTGATTGTCACGCAAATTGAGGTGATTCTCGCGCGAATTGAGTTGACGGATTTTAATGAGTTAAACGACACCAAAATTCGCGATGATTGTCACTGAGTTCACGTTAGCGATGAGTGAGACCGATAATGAGAAGTCACTGTGAAAGGTTAGTCGCGAAATGATAGGTTGAGTGTCACTGAATTGATAGTCACTGAAGCCGCGATGAGAGAGCCGAAAAACACGCGAAAAGTTCGAAGCGAACGAGTAGCGAGTTGAATTTACACGGCAACGGCTATGAGAGGCAATAAACGTTCGCGTAAACAACACGACGCACAGTGACGATTCACAAAATCGACGCGAAGCACAGTGGTTGGCCTTTTCTCGACGAAGAGTACAGGGATTGACCACCTGTGGCACGAGACGTCACAGTTGCTGGCCACTCGTTGTTGAGTACAGTTATTGACCGCTTCGAGGCTGTGTTCGCGCGCGCACAGCGCTTCGAGCACGGCTGAGATCACACAATGATTCACGCAAGTTTTTTATCCACAAACACACGCGCACGTTCACAATTCGTCACGATCCGGCTCGAAGGACCAAATGTTCAGGAATGAGTGAATGATTTGTTGTAAATTCATTGCCGGGTGTTGAGGATCGTGACGATGATGGAAAGAATAAAATAGCTGACACGCGGACGTGGCTTGAGTGCACGGAAAACCGTTTGTCTTTATTCCGTATAAAAATTGTGGATAAAATACAGCGATGATTTCGATGAGTTTTCTGAGATCGATGAGTTTGACAATGTTTATTGTAGCACTAAATGTACCGTGAGGCTAACCACCAGTATTATATTAATTACTGCGCGTGTTAGCGTCGTATGAGTTTGCCACTGAGTGTCTATGGAATCACGGGCTTGGCGTCACCTCGTGTTGAGCTGAGTTGAATAATGAGGATGTACTCTTTTGTTGAGCAAATTGCGCCCCAATTGCAGCAATCGCTTATGAGTTCACTTTAATTTGAGTTATTTTATTTACATCGAATGAGAATGAGTAAAAGCTATTGAAAATGAGTGATCCTTGTTTGTGAAAACTGAGAAGAGCCTAAGAACGACGTAGCGCGTGGCACAGAACGATTTATACTGATAGAAAGATGGCCGCTCTGACCGTTGGCCGACACGAGGCCCTCGCGTTCGTTGCCGAAGGCGTTGGCCTCGTGGCGCGGTGAGAGCGCTCAGGAGGTGCTGCCCCGGCGCGAGTCTCTCGAGAAGCTCGCCCCGCTTGTAAGGCGAGGCGGATTCCCGAACAGTCTTTCTTCTTCAAACTGTTCTTTAATCTCCTGATAATGAGACTTTTGGAATTATGGAGAAAATCTTTCAAATCCTTGTGCGTGAGATTGACTACCACTCCGGTGCGGATTCTCGAATTAAAAGCCGTCTCAGCATCTTCCCATCGAACTCTGTCACTTATTTTCGATGTTCCTCTACCGATTTTTTATAGAGCCTTGATTTTTGCGTTGAGAGTTTTGAGGATTCCGATAATTGCCGAGATGCACTGTTTCTCTCCGACTGTCGAGGCTATTTTCAACAGTTTATTCAAGTGCTGGATGTTTCGGAGTGCTAGTCGTCTCCACTTTTCAATATCGGTGAACAATAATTTTTCCTTCAGAGATTTGTAGGCCCCTTCCATGATTCGTATCAATTTCCGACACATTTCTCGCTCCATTGTAACAATGATTGGAGTAATTTGAGAGGCTATGTTCTTCACAGAAAGTCTGGATACAATGGCAATTAAACAATGACCGAACTCTTATTCAGCACGCCTATTTATATTAGGAGATTTATATTGTCCATCTTTCTCTAATAATTACGCAAAATTCTTGATGATTTACTTAGCGCATAGAGAAATAAGGGCGCATATGCTATGTTTTGTACCCAGCCGATATTACTTTATTGCATTTATGTCATAAATCTTGTCGATGCGTGTTTGAAATTTGACATCGTTGCTTATCGCCAAATTTTTCATACGTACAGTGTAAATGAAATACGTTGGAATTATTCCCTAAAGATCGTGCAATGGCCTTGAAAAGTTCTGATGCGTAAATTGCGCGTGACATATTAATAATAATAATAATAACCCAATAACTGGTCAGTATCTCCCATCCCACAAGATCGTGAAAATTTCCTGTCGATACGTGTTTGACCATGTTGTTTGTCGCTACGCACGTGCAGCTTAAACTTATTTGCGTCTCAATTCCTAGAATTCTGAATGCAAGGCCAGGAACGACTACTCTAACCTTTGACCTTGAAAGTTATAAACTTTTATAAATTTCGAATGTAAGAAGGGCATATAAGCTATATTATGCACATGGTCCATACGTCCTTACCGCTACTGACCGCGAAAAAATTCTTCGATTATAAATCTTAGGGCGATGAGCCTTTGAAATTTGACACCGTCGTTTGTCGCTAAATCTTTCGCACGTGCGGTGTAAACAAAATGCATTGAAATTATTCCCTATAGATCGTGCAATGGTCTTGAAAAGTTCTGATGCGTAAGTTGAGCGTGACATTAATAATAATGATAATAATAAACCAATAACTGATAAATATCTCCCATCCCACAAGATCGTGAAAAGTTCCTGTCGATACGTATTTGACCATGTTGTTTGTCGCTACGCACGTGCAGCTCAAACTTATTTGCTTCTCAATTCCTGGAATTCTGAATATAAAAACCAGGAACGACTACTCTAACCTTTAACCTTGAAACTTATAAACTTTTATAAATTTCGAATGTAAAAAGAGCGTATAAGCTACAGTGGCGTGCAAAAGTTTCGGGCCACCCTATTTTTTCCAGTTAATTGATAAAATATTTTATTTCTCCACTCGTTCATTGTTCAAAATATTCAAGAGAGTTAGAATGAAGGTAACAACGTCGTATATTATATTTAATTATGGCGTATTTTTCGTGTACTACGTGGAATGACTTTGGTCGGTGTGCAAAAGTATCGGGTCATTATATCGCCGCGGCTTCGTGCGCACGGTTTATTACATTTTTTTCCTCATTAGTTTCTAAACATGTCCTACAATGGAAAATCAGTCTCCTTTTTGCCACAATGCCGAAACACACGAATATTCAGTTTCGTGAAATCGTGTTAAAACTTTCGTCAGAAGGAAAAAGTTCTCGTGATGTTGCGGAGACTTTATCTATTGGCAAAAGTACCGTTAATTGTATTATTACTATATATAAATTAACAAACTCACTGTGTGACAAAAATCGGAGCGGTAGACAGCGAAAAACTTTGAATCGCGTCGACAAAATTATAAAAAGGAAGTGCATTGTATATCCACGAAAAAGTGCTGCAGATGTTTCCCGGGAATTGCGAAGTGAAAATCTAATAGCTGATGTTAGTCGGAGTACGGTATCTTGACGTTTCAAAGCTGCGGGGCTGATTGGACGTGATGGTATAAAAAACCCATTGATTAGCAAAAAGAATAAGAAGGCTAGATTAGACTTTGCGAAAAAATATCAGCGCTGGACGGTATCAGATTGACGGAAAGTACTTTCTTCCGATGAATCGAAATTTCAATTATTCGGAAGTGATGGTCGGAAGTATGTAAGACGTCCAGCAGGTACCAGATATAATGTAAGGTACCAAATTCCTACCGTAAAACACGGTGGCGGAAACATTAAAGTTTGGGGAGCATTTTGTGATGATGGTGTTGGTCCGCTGGTGGAAATTCATAGCAATATGGATGCTGCAATATACAGGGACATACCACAAGATCATATGCTCCCATTTACAGCGAAAAATTTTCCGTGTGGTTGGGTTGTTCAACACGATAATGATCCGAAACACGCTTCGCGTCTTGTTAAAAATTTTCTTCAAAGCCGGGAAGTCCGCCTTCTTGACTGACCATCGCAGTCATCGGATTTAAATCCTACTGAACATCTGTGGCAAGGTCTCAAACATCGTGTTGGAATGAAAAATTACTCCAACAAAACGGAATTGTGGAACCATTTGCGAAGTGAATGGGAACAATTGCAACAAGAACGAATCAAACAACTAATTGGGTCTATGCCTCGTCGGTGCGCTGCAGTCATCGCTGCTAAGGGCATGGCAATAAAGTATTGAGTCGAGTGGAGAAGACCAAGACATGCTTTTTTATTTTTAAAGTTTTTTGTTATTTTTTCATACCCAAAAGTACGCGGCCCAATACTTTTGCATAGCCAGTCATAAAAAATTGTTGAATAATTAATGATTTAAGATCGATATCACTGTATACAACCTATTGTTTCTAAATATAAGTGATTACGTGTTATCATTACTCGTTTGTTTTTCTCCCACCACCATATTTCTGTCCAATGTGCATAAAAGATAGGGTGGCTCGAAACTTTTGCACGTCACTGTATATTATACACATGGTCCCTACGTCCTTACCGCTACCTGATGTGACCGGCATTACCCCCCCCCCCCCCCCCTCCGTCGAAGTTCAAGGTATTGGGACCCCCATGGTAATATACGAACTTTCATACCCCGCACACCCTCCCTCGCGTGACGTCATCACAGAATGTTCGAGAACGTTCTAGAAGCTTCTCGAATGTTCTGACCCTCATGACCCTCGCTTTCATACCGTGTACGTGTGAGCAACGTGCGCGTGTGTCCATGTGACACTAACGCGCGTTGGTCCAGAAACCCCCTTGCTTCTCTACTAACGTGGGGCCGAGCATTCTCGTGCAATAAGTGCACCTTTGTCACTCTTCTCCTCTTTGCTCGCATTGCAGCAGCCAATTTGCGAAGCTGCTCGACATATGCGTTAGCGGTCACCGTCTGTTGTCCAGGGAGTAGCTCGTAATATATCATTCTGCGTGCATCCCACCAGCAACACAGCAACACCTTTCGTCCGTGAGCCTCTGGTTTGGGCTGAGCTGGCGGTTCTATTTCGCGCGGCAGCCAATAGACCTTCCGTTCATTATTTTCGTAGAGGATGTAACTCTCGTCTCCAATCACTAAACTGCCAAGAAATTCCTTGCGTTTCGGCTGCAGGAGCAACGACTGGCAGGTGAACACTCGGTCGCCCGATTGGCATCGCTCAACTGATAAGATATCCGTCTCGCCAGCCCTCGCCGATACCCGAGTGTATGCAGCCGGTTCTCGATTGCTGTATGACTAGCCGAGTGCCTGCGTCAATTCCCGAGTGGTAGCATTTGGGTGCTTCTTCAGCTCTTTTGATATGGCGTCGTCTTCCAATTCAATAGGTCGACCGGAGCGCTCTCGATCTTCCAGGCTCGTATCTCCGGAAGCGAAGCGACGGAACCAGCGGCTCACTGTCGATTGTGTTACGGCGACCTCTCCCAGAGCAAAGTTGATATTGGTGGTTGCCTTCCTCGTACTGCTGCCACGCCGAAATTTGTAATAATTACACCTCGAATAGCGCGCTCGTCCATGCCGAGAATTAGACTCCCGCAGACGTCCGCAGCCGGGCTTTTATACCCACCGTGCGAAAGCTTCTAGAACGTTCTAGCAGTTGCCAGTTATGGAAACTTTCTAGAATGTTCTAGAATAAAAAAGGGAGATTAAAAAAAAGTGAGTCAAGACTTAGTTGCCAACCCAATAGTATTTACTTATATGACCCAATAATATAATATTACTTGCGTCATGGCTAAAACAATGAAAAACATTCAGAAACCAGCCGGACTCCCGGCACATAAACGCAGGAACATTGGATTATGTTTTCACTAACATTTAATTTCAGAAATGATTTCATTTCTAAATTTAATTCTCGATGTTCAAGTATCGATTGTTTTTATATGTTGTCAAGCTAACAAGGAAAACTTCCCAGGTGTACCCCGCCGATTTTGTTCCGCTTGGAGTATGTTATTCTACATTGAAATCTAAGAGGTACGTATTTTTTTTTGCGGAAACTCATATTTAAGGGGTGAAACACACCCCTAAAATTGAGGTTTCCTAGGGGAGGTTATTCAGTTCCATATATATGCAGACAAGGGGGCAAAATCAAACCAATGGCATTTAATGCTTCATAAAAAGTTATGACTACTCGATTTTTTTCAGCCCTGAGGGGGTGAATAAGCCGAAGTTATAGGGGTTGAAAATTTAAAAAAACGTTATAACAAAGAGAATATGCTCGATATGGAAGTGAAAAAAATTGCATAATTAACAGTTTCAAAAGTTAAGAGATACATGTGTTTGCATTTTTCGAAAAAATGCATCCTTAAGGGTGGTCCTTAAGGCCAGCATCAACGGCAGCTTTAAAATTGGTTAAAGTGTACTCGCAAATTCTAGCTATTTTTTCTTTACAAGTTCCACCTTTATTTAAATATTTATCCCATCTTTTTAATTGAGTCACTGACTGTATTTTTCTAAATTTTTGTTTAACGCTTGATAGGGTCAAATTTTTAGATTTGCCACTTCTCCAATAGTTGACTGCCCTCGATTTATACTCGTACGAAACAGATTCATCATCAGTAGTTCACACATCCGGGGGTAGTACCGGATCATTGATTGCCAATCCCCATTCTTCGTCTTCTACTATTTTCATATCCCAATCTTTGTAAGGTTCTTGGAAATATAACGAATCTTCTACGATTGTTTCGATGCCCATGTAATCTTGCATAGCATTCGTTAATATATTTTCAATGTTTTCTTTTAATTGTATTATATCATTATTTATAGAGCTTTCAGGTATATTTAGGGCTTGAAAATATGCCAAAACTAATCGTATCACATTAAGCGGATTCACTTTCATTTTTGATAATAAATACACTTGATTTCTTAACTTATGGAACTTTTAACAACTTTTGATTGCAAACAAAACACAGAGTTATACACGCCTTTGATTGTTGACATTATTTTATCACGAGACAAATTCCTTCTAACTCACACTTATCGAATTGAAGCAATTTCTGAAGAACGCGACTTATAAGCGTAGCACAGGCCATCATATGTCAAATAAGAGAGGCAGAGGCAGATAATAGTTATATATTTCTTATCAAAGTATTTTGAAACTTCTTTCAATGATAGGTGAAGTAGAATATCAACTCGAAGAATCAGATACATAATAAGCAACGCTAACGAACATATACAAAGTAAGGTTCGAAATGATAAACGATGTCAGTTCATTTACTGCTACGTGATTGTAACAACAAACATCACGTGTATAACAAACTTATTTTCCTCTAACAAAACGAGAACGAATTTAGACGATTTTATCAACACTTTTTTGATAATAAAAAATAAGGAAATAAAAATAAAAATAAACCCTCCATAACAAAATAGTGACACACATGCAAATTAATAATCTTTTTAAAATTTTGTTTCAGACAATAATTACGGCTAGAATCGTACACATCGATTTTTTATACGACATTTTCAATGACAGAAAAAAAACAGTGTAAAAAATGAAAATAACGTTAAGAATTCATCCTCCATTCCTTAAGAGTGATTCAATGAAACATCAAAAAATGGGTTGAAACAAAATCGCGAAAAAAGCTACTTTTCGACTCCTCACACAGAAATGATCTCTCAAGAAAAGAATTTTCATTATCTGCAATGCCTGAATCATATGTTCTATCGATTAGTTATTATAATTTATCGATTATTTTCAAGGGATTTTTTTTTATGTTGATAACCATCTTTTTAAACAATTTCACGATATGTTCTATATCCAAAAGAATATTTTCTAGCAGATAGATACTTAAAAAAATACGTATCTACAGAAATTAAAGGTATTCGGATGTAAGGGTAGCACACCCTTAAGGATGCATTTTTTCGAAAAATGCAAAAACATGTATCTCTTAACTTTTGAAACTGTTAATTATGCAATTTTTTTCACTTCCATATCGAGCATATTCTATTTGTTATAACGTTTTTTTAATTTTCAACCCCTATAACTTCGGCTTATTCACCCCCTCAGGGCTAAAAAAAATCGAGTAATCATAACTTTTTATGAAGCATTGAATGCCATTGGTTTGATTTTGCCCCCTTGTCTGCATATATATGTAACTGAATAACCTCCCCTAGGAGACCTCAACTTTAGCGGTGTGTTTTGCCCCTTAAATATGAGTTTCCGCAAAAAAAACCACGTATCTCTTAGACTTCAATGTAGAATAACATACTCCAAGCGGAACAAAATCGGCGGGGTACACCTGGGAAGGTTTCCTTGTAAGTTTCGCATAAGATCCCGTGCTTTTGTAATGTTAAAAAAAAAACTTTAATTTATATCCGTACATGATAGCACGGTTTTGTTTGATTGGTAATAATTTGATGAACGTTCACCACCGTAAGTTGAGCGTATACGCACGGAGTACTTGTCCGGCCTATAACTTTTTTATTAACCGTCCGGTCAGTACCCGGATACCCGGGTATCCATTTCAGTTTCCAAGGTAGAATTTATGAACTTAGCCTTAAAAAAATGTTGGGGTTCGCTATTGTTATTTCACATTCCACGAAGCCGGCTGACTAACCGCTTAGCCATGTAGTGCGCAGTAGATGGGTATCCGGGTACCCGGTTATTGAACGAATGGTGAAAGTTTGGTTACTGACCGGACGGTTAAAATTGCCCATTCAAGTAAATATCAAACATAAATGCTGTGAAAAAGCTGAGACAAGTACATTTATGCCCACCAAATAGTCGTTCCAGTTAATCCCCCCCCCCCCCCCCCACCACCCAGCGCCAAAATACCGATCCCCACCAAAATTTACAAAAACCCGTCTAAGTCGTTCATGCAAAGATCTCCGCACAACAATCTTTCCTAAAAACAACTCATGATACAAAGTTTTATGGGTAACCGCTCTCATTATCTTATCAAATTAAGTCAAATTGTACAGAGGTGATAATTTCATTCTCGTAAATGTTGTGAGTTCACAAAAGGTTGATAAATAAATAGAGATCTACTAAAGTATATGTGGTCATAAGTACGTGGGATTTTATTATGTTTATAAAATCTCCAATTATGTTCATATGCCATTTCTCTAGTTAATGCTTTATTACAACGAATTATCATCCTATGACTTGGAACTACAAGGGCTTTAAAAAAAAATACAGAATTGCATTAGCCTGCGTGAGCTTGAACGCTTCCACACTCTCATTTATTATATTTGTAGTATAGTTTTATTGGTAACAAATTGATAAAAGTTTACTATCGTACGTAGAGCGGATACGCACAGAGTACTTGTCCGGCCCGAAAATTTTTCGACTAGTCAGCTAAAAATATGCTTTTTTGTTCACGGCAAATTTTTCAACCATTCCGAACATTCGGATCTCCTGACGCAGATTTGAATCTTACCCGCCTTGGAATGCAATCAATTGATGACCGCTCTTACATGGCAGGCTTATTCCGTTTTGTAAAACCTGTTGTAATAAAAACCGGTGTAAAAGTGCGTGTATATAGTACCGGATTACTTATTTCGGGTGTACAGCACCGTTTAGACGCTCTGTAACTCCAGTTTTCCCACGGATGTTACAAAACTGGAATAAACGAGCCGTGTAATAACGTGAGACGTGCTCCACACGAGCATCAATTCATCGATAACAATTGGTTAAAGGAAAGGAGGATAATTTAGAATACAAAATAATCCGCATATTGTGATTTCAAATTAGCTGTGTTTACTTTACTAGTTAATGCCAAAATGTATGGTAGATTAATGTTGACTTATGTGATAAATTTTAAGAAAAATTTTCGGGCCGGGCAAGTACTCTGTGCGTATCCGTTCTACGTACGATAGTACACTTTTATCAGTTTGTTACCAATAAAGCTATACTACAAATATTACAAATGAGAGTGTAGCAGCGTTCAAACTCACGCAGGCTAATGCAATTCTGTATTTTTTTCAAAGCCCTTGCAGTTCCAAGTCATAGGATAATAATTCGTTGTAATAAGCATTAATTAGAGAAATGGCATTGAACATAAGTGGAGATTTTATAAACATAATAAAATCCCACGTACTTATGACCACATATACTTTAGTAGATCTCTATTTATTTATCAACTTTTTGTGAACTCACAACATTTACGAGAATGAAATTATCACCTCTGTACAATTTGACTTAATTTGATAAGATAATGAGAGCGGTTACTCATAAAACTTTGTATGATGAGTTGTTTTTAGAAAAGATTTTTGTGCGGAGATCTTTGCATGAACGACTTAGACGGGTTTTTGTAAATTTTGGTGGGGATCGGTATTTTGGCGGTGGTGCGGGGGATTGACTGGAACGACTATTTGGGGGTCATAAATGTACTTGTCTCAGCTTTTTCATAGCATTTATGCTGTTTTTGGCTAGGATTTGTCGATTCTTTGTATGGAATTCATAGCTTGTTAATTAAACATGTCAATGTTGTGTACGTACTCGGGTATGAAATTCATAGCTTTCCAATTAAACATATCTATATTATGTATGTATCTGAGTGATGCAAAAGAATTAACATTTTTTTCGGCATTGCAGCAAAATATGGTAACATTTTATCAAAAAGTGATTCTCTCAAGAATTGAATCCTGAATAAAAATTTTAGAAGTCGCTCCAGCGATTTTTTAATTATTTCGGCTAAAAATGGATACATGATCGAATTTCGAGCTGGTGTATATTCGGACTAAAAATGCAATGTGAAATATTGATCTAAGAAGTGTTCAAGTGAATTCAATCTTCGTAATTAACCGTCAATACTTATAAAATTATTAGCTTTCTGAAAACGTACATGGTTCTGAAAAGATACGATGCATAAAAGAACACCGAACAAGTAAAAACTTGATTTTTTTTAAATTTTGTAAAAAAAATTTAAAAAAATATTCCACCGAAACATCCGTGCCAACAGATCAACGGATCGGAAAATATTCCATAAAAAATTATACCGAAGAAATACTTCAATAGCATCAGAATGCACCGAAAGTTTTTAAATATAAGTAATCATAACAAAATGAGATTTTGAAACAAAAAAATATACGTACAAAATTTCGAGAGCTAAAGTTTGATTGGAAAAAATAATTTTGGTCGAAGTACTACGCGAGTTTTTCTTTTATAATGTTTATTGATTACGAATTGTATCTCGTGAGCAATAGATAATAAAAAAATTGGTGAAGTACTTATGAAATTTTTTTTTTCTCAAATCAAATATCTTTTCGCTCAAAATTATTTCACATCGCCTGATTCCGATTTGTGTTGCAAGTGCAGATATAATTGTCATGTATTTAAGGTCTCTACCACTCTAGGGTGGTTTAAAACCATATATAATTCAAACGTAGGGTGGTATCATACACCATTCTCTCAGTTATATAAAAAATGAAGAGAATGGTTTCCTAATAAACTTTATTATTGCATGCAAGAGACATTTTACGGTAAAAGAGAAGAGGCACTGTTTTCGACTACGTTCTAGAATTGACGTTCGGAAAAATGAATTGTTGGGGCTAAAGTTAATAAAAAAAATTATTTATTAAGGTACTGTTCAAAAGTTTATTTATTAAATTACACTTTTTTTTGCACTATCACTCTTCTATCTGTATATATAAAAAGTTACAACCAAAACTGAAACTGACCGCGATCTTTATAACCTCACGACTGTTCAGAGATATCAAATATTCACTGAATACGAGTTTATCATACACCATTCTCTTAGTTTTCAAAAAAAAAAAAACAAAGAGAATGGTTTCTAAATAAACTTTATTATTGCATTCAAGGAACATTTTATGGTAAAAGAGAAGAGGCACCGTTTTCGACTCCGTTCTAGAGTTTACATTCGGAAAAATGGATTGTTGGGGCTAGGGTTAATAAAAAAAATTATTTATTTAGACACTGTTCAAAAGTTTATTTATTGATTTAAACTTTATTTTTACACTATCACTCTTCTACCGATAATATAATAAAAGTCACTTTAATGAAAAGTTGAAATTGACCGCGATCTTTATAACCTGACAACAAAGATATTAAGTGTTCACCGAATACGCATTTAAAGTCCTGATCTCGAATATGTCTAACCAAAAATCAAATTATCTGCTTTCACACCCGCGATTTTTATAACCTTACTTTTTAACCCCAGAACTATCACTAGTACAACCGCGATCTTTTTTCTAAACTGACAGCTGTCACTCTTACTTATACATCCTGAAGAAAAGTCATCGACTATCACATCAACGAACACAGTCTCGCATATCACCAGAAAATTTTTAATTATAACTAGTGTCACAAGACAGCAACCGCTAAACGTCAAAAAATGTGTGCGAAAAATGCTACCTTTTTTTGATGATTTGGAGGGATGAAATATTAATATTTCCAATATGCGTTAGGCTGCAGAGTTCTAAATAGTCAAGAACGAAAGAAAAAAAAATACGTGAACTAGCAACATCTTTTAAAGTGTTGTAATGAATTAAATATCGCCGAAACAATTTTCGAACACCGTTCGAAACCGCCCTGCTTGCTGTAAAGTCTCTAGTAGCGACTCGGCTTCGCCATCTTGTAGTATACGTAAATGCACTTGTCTCGAGTCCCTACCGCGACTCTAGATTTCCAAGGAACGTGGTATACAACCTCTGGGAAGCTCAGACTGGGATTCCTGAATTTGAACCTTTTGAAAATCAACGAAAACGGAATTGTCGACGTCTTGACGTCGACAATTCCGTTTTCGTTGATTTTCTTCTTTTTTTCTGTTACCGCCTACAGGATTATGGCAAATCATTGGATTGATGAACTGAAAAGTAAAAATATTTGGCAATTTTACTGAATTCTTGAATTTTTGGCTATTTAAGTGAGAATTCAAACCTTGAACTGTTGCTCGACATTTTTAACCTGCGCGTTATAATCAAGACACACAAAAGTTCCGAGGATGAGCTCAGTATGAACAGGATTAGTTTGGACTACTTGACCCGATATTCCGGTCAGCGTTCCAATTTTCGTTATTGTTAACTCTCGCAGCTTATGCCTTGTCGGCACATCGGCCAGGCTAAGGTAACATTCTTTATCTTGTTTTAGCTCTCCAGTGTCCTTTACGTACATAGTTACAGACCGCTTGACAGAGGTAGGGATACTCTGTACATTTTTTAGACTCTTTATCAAAATTTGGACTAATTGGCCATTATAAAAAGCAAAAAGCCTGTAAGTATATTCAAATGAAATGATACTTGTATAACTTACTATAAAGATCACTCCGTTTATTTCGGTACAGTTCAAAATTTCATACAAATTTAGGATTTGAATGGTGGATCAGTCACCCCGTCCGCTTCGGATTTTCGAAAGTAAAATTTTTCCACAACGTTCGTCCGATCGAAGTAAAAAAGTTATAGCCCACGGAGAAAAAAAGCAAAATTGGGCTGAAAATTCTGTATTACGATTGAACGAACGATGTGAAAAAATTTCCACTTCGAAATTTGCACTTATCTCTCTCGCACTCACGCGGATGATCCATATCCTTAATATGAAAAACACTTATTAGTTCTCGCACTATTACTCTTTTTCTATTACTAACCAAAATCAAGACTGAAAATAATATCCGTCAGCTTTCACATCCGCGATCTTTATAACCTTATTTTTTTAACCTCACAACTGTCACTATTAATATAGAATTTCACATCCGCGATCTTTATAACCTTTTTCAACTCACAGCTATCACGGTTATTACGTGATATGAAAAACACTTATTAGTTCTCGCACTATTACTCTTTATCTATTACTAACCAAAATCAATACTGAAAATAATATCCTTCAGCTTTCACATCCGCGATCTTATAACCTTATTTTTTTAACCTCACAACTGTCACTATTAATATAGAATTTCACATCCGCGATCTTTATAACCTTTTTGTTCAATGTTATTATATGAAGAAAAGTCAATCTGCTGTCACATCGACGAACACAGTCTCACATATCACCAGATTTCTAGTTACAACTAGTGTCACTAGACAGCGACCGCAAAACGTCAAAAAATGTGTGCGAAAAACGCACCATTTTCTTGATGATTCGGAAGAATGAAATATTAATATTTCCAATATGCGTTAGGCTACAGAGTTCTAAATAGTCACCATCGAAAGAAAAAAACAAATAAAAAATACGTGAACCCGCAACATTTTTCAAAACGCTATGATTCTTTAAATATCGCCGAAACAATTTTCAAAAACTGTTCGAAACCACTCTGCTTACTGTAAAGACTCTAGTAGCGACTCATCATTTTCGACATTATACTATATTAAATGTACTTGTCTAGAGTCGCTACCGCGACTCTAGATTAGAGGTGAAATCAGGTGTTGCTTTTCACCGCTAGGAACTTATAAGAAAATCAATTCTTCGCCGAGTTTGAGGATACCCTTTTTTCATACACAACATTCGACGTCGATTCATTCGGAATAAAATCGTGTTCGTAGTCATCATAAAATTACACCAACATAAGGCTCAGTCAGTTATGAAATTTCTCAAGATGCGACTCCGTAAAACATTGCCAGCAATATAACATATCTTATTTTCGCAAACTTATATTGCCAGCAATGAAAGTTATCATTCTTTGGAAAGCTACTATTTATTAGTAGAAGATTTAAGTAACCACTGGTTAATAGTCAAAAGATCAATGCAGGCTACGAAAGCACGGTCAAATTTGAATTCAAAGTTTTAAGATCACGCAAATTTCACACAAAATAATCTCGTTCCGCTCGTTTCATTTTGATGTTCTTGGGTGTCAGCCATCAAGATAGGCCTTTGTGTTTTGAAAAGGAGAATAAAAACGTTATGCGGGATTAATCATAAAAAAATTAAAATTAAATAAGACAATACCGACAATGAAAAAGTGCGTACTTATGACCGTTGAATTTTGAGAGACCCCTGATGTTTACTTGAATGAGCAATTTTAATAAAAAGTTATGGGCCGGACAAGTACTCTGTGCGTATATGCTCAACTTGCGGTGGTGAACGTTCATCAAATTATTACCAATCAAACAAAACTGTGCTATCGTGTACAGACATAAATTAGAGTTTTTTTTAAACTTTACAAAAGCACGGGATCTTATGTGAAACTTCCTGTTCCTGCTTGTTTTTCGTTGTTTTAGCCACGGCGCAGGCAATGTTGTTTCATTAGGTCATATAAGTAAATACTATTTGGTAACATTGGTCGCCCCATAGCCAAAACAAAAGTAGCTACTCGACTTAGGAGATCCCAGAAGCAATGCACCAACTGCATCCCTACGTTGCCGGTACGTCCATGTTGATATCTTCTCAATCACCAAAGAAATACTTGTCCTAGTACTGATATAAATTTTACTGCTGCATGTAACTTAGATGGTGACTTTTTTCATTTTTTTCTAGACTATTGATACTTCTTACACACCAATTATAAGAGGTATTTTTCTCATCTTGATAACGCTGATTTTTTAATGTTTTGATTCCTGTTTTGTTCTGTGGAAATAAATTCTAAGTAACATTTATTATGGAGTCTGGTTTTTTGGCCGGATATTTCGTGATCTATATGGTTGGTTTCCCTCTGAATAAAATTAGTAAACATTAAAAAAAAAAAAATAAGTGGGGTCTTGAATTTTTTTATTTGGGAGATCCCACAAGCAATGCACCAACTGCATGCCCTACGTTGCCGGCACGTCGATGTTGGTATCTTCTGAGTCACAAAAGAAAAATTTGTCTTCGTATTGATATCATAAATTTTACTGCTGCACGTAACTCAGATGGTAACCTTTTTAATTTTTTTTGCGAGACTATTAATACTTCTTACACACCTATTATAAGTGGTGTTTTTCTCATTTTGATAACGCTAATTGTTTAATGTTTAAATTCCAGTTTTGTTCTGTGGAAATAAATTCAAAGTAACATTTATTGTGTAGTCTGATTTTTTGGCCGGATATTTCGTCATATATATGGTTGGTTTTTCTTCGGGATATGAATGAAATAGGTGAACATTTTTTTTAGTTGGTTTCTGGATTTTTTGTAGGATTTTTTGTGATATCATAGGGAAACGAGGGACCACCAATGTACTTGTCCGGGTTTTTTCCCCCGGGAGAGGATTTTTGCTATTTTTTAAGGAATCTATAAGTGACAAAGTTCTCAAAATAAGACAGAAATAGTCACAGTTAACTTAAATTCCAATGAACAATAATAATAATATCAAGTATAAACGATAATGAATTGAATTATTATTAAAAAATACATAGAATAATATTTATTATTACATGATTAATGTAATAATAAATATAATTATGGTTTATATTTCATTATTAATATTTAATAATATGGATTATTTATTATTTATTTATTATCAAATAGTTATTTCTAATTGTCTGTAAATAACTAAACATTTTCGATGTTGCAAAAATAAGCTTTATTGCTTAAAAAAACACGTTTGTTTGTGAATTGAAATGAAAAATGCAAATTCAAATTTTTCGTCCAATTGGAGGAATCTACATCAGTTTTGATATTAAATACTACAATTTATTTTAATGAGAGCTACACTGATGAAGACGGACTAGATCCTCAAGAATTTAATGCAAACGCATCATTTTTAAATATTCTTAGCGAACCTGATATTTCCTGATCGGGTTCTGGCCTGGCAGTATTAGGGCGATAAACTTAACGCTACCTTGACAAGGCCCGTCCGGGTCCTCAATAAGTTTCCTCACTGAAGCATTTTCTTGTAAACTCAACCAGCTCTGTTATTCCCCTTCTAGGGCCTTGTTTGGCTGTGGCGTGCAAATCCCTAGTAGGGAATCCACATTTCGACCCGTAGGGGCCCCAAATTTATTTTGGGCTGCCCTAATAATTTTCTACACGGGTCGTGGAAGGAAATATACCACCTGCTTGTGGTATATTTCCTTTTATAACAATTTCCACAAGTAAAGATCGATGCGGTTATACTGGTGTTTTGTACGTCAAATATCAAGTGAGTTGGTAGTGAATTCCAAATGGAGCATTTTGTCCGACAAAATTGAATGTCCGGACCATAGTCCGACAAATTTCGACATCGCTACCTGCAACCCGGGCGATGATTCGACGAAGATCATTGCCTCACCGAAGGAACATTTCTTCATTCTCTGATGGCCATTGATTGATGGCACGATTATGTCGAACTGTGATATTCATAGAGCTTCAACCTTAAAAATATTTTACCCTTATTTCGATTAACGATACATAATCCTATGAAAGTATTTAAATCAACGTTTTAACACGCACAACACACACACACACAAACACACACACACACACACACACACACACACACACACACACACACACACACACATGCGTATGCACAACCATGTCCACGGCAAATTAAAGAATAAGGAAAGCATACCGGAGGCTTTCACTATATCGATTGAATTTTGATTCTTGTTTCAGATGAGACAACAATGAGAGACGATCGATAGTCGGCAGTATTACAATGCTGGATAATGTGGGAAAACAATCGAAAAAAGGAGAAAAAAAATATTCACAAGTCAGAATTAATAATACAACGAAAGTGAAAGCGCTAATACGGAGATTGTGAGATGAAGATTTTCTTGAAGATAGCAAAAGAAAGTTTTCATTTATGAATTCGTTCCGTCCATTTATAACACGATTACTCTGTCCGTCCGCACTGAGACCTTTGTGTGATAGTTTTGACGCGCACGTGGTTAAAAAATAATACACATATGCAGCACATGTAAAAATAAAACTTGAAATATTGCGAAATAATAATAGTGAGTGAAAAAAGGTGATCAACTGTGCAATAGAGTTGGAAAAGGGATATAAGAAGAAGGGTGTAGTTGGTTTAAAGGCATGTGGAGTGAGTGACGTTTCAGGATCGAGAGGAACCGCGGCCGTTGGGGCCAGGGGTAAGCGGATTGCCTGATAAGCACGGCCCGTTCATTATGGCGGTCGTGTTAGGACGTTACCGCTCATTTTTCACCACCTGTGCTCCTTTCTTGCTTCTGTTGCTGATGTCCCTCGGTGGGATCCGCACCGAACAAGGTAAATTTCTAAAATAGCATGCCTAGCTCCTAATTAGTCATGTAAAAGATATCTGAAATGTATTTAAAAAGATAGTAATAATCAAAATAGCAAGTGGGAGGAGGGTGATGATGCAGCGTGACTACAATTCATAAACGAGCTTAACGGAATCATATTTGAAATGTAATTTGGCAATAAGATTTTGTATGGCATGGTTGCTCTTTTATTGGTATGAATTTTGGTTAAACACCGATTTGCGCATTATAGGATTTAACAGGCTTTCAAAAAAATAAAAATAAAACCCCTGCTAAAAATAGCTGAAAATTAATATCCAATAGGACTCCCAAATACATAACAATATATGTCTTCCGAGTCTGCAAAAGAATTTAGATGGTAACATAACGCGACCGAAAATGTATACCAATAATTTAGGGACCATTTTTTTGTTTTTCTTTTTGTTCAGAAGTCAATATCAACTAAGGTAGAATTAGTTTATTGAAATTCTTGGATCATGAAATATATTTTTTGTACGTCATTGGATAGTTGAAGTTTCTCCCTTGATTACATGATATGAGAATAATGTAAGTAAACCGAGAAAATAGTACGCGCTTCATCAAGTGTAGCAAAACTCGTCAGTTTTCTATAAAAGTATTCAAATAGTAGCTTTGTGTTAACTGTTCCCCTAGACACCGCTTTACCGTTGTGGAAGTATAGAGGCTAAATGACACCTAGACTGGTTAGGGAATAGCTACATGGTGAACCTTGAACAGAGTGTATATTAGGTTGTCGTCTCGTTCGCATACTGCGGCTTCTACCGCCAATGATCATCATCCCAGACTCGGTCGACCAGTATGTCTCGTATATATCCAATGAAATCAAGTCTGACAGGGTTACGTATATGCCTGCGAGTATATACCACATTCGCATATCTCATTTCATCCAACGTGTGGATCATCTCTTTTCCTAATGGAATCTTTTAAAGTCCCTTCCCTCAGTGTAGATTATCTGCTCAAAGCCTTTGTCTTAATCCCTCGGACGTTTTTCGTATTGTAACGAAAGGGAAGCATAAAAAAAAGTAATTAATACGATGGCTTGGTAGAAAGAAATGGCTCTCTTAGGTATCAGCCATTTATAAAACACGCATTGGCGTCTGTATGAGCTGTGAAAAAAGCTGAGACAAGTACATTTACGCCCCCCAAATAGTCGTTCCAGTTAGTCCCCCCCTCCACCACTCGGCGCTAAAATACCGATTCCCACAAAGATCTCTCCGCACAAAAATCCTTTCTAAAAACCAACTCATCATACAAAGTTTTATGAGTAACTGCTCTCATTATCTTATCAAATTAAGTCAAATTATACAGAGGTGATAATTTCATTCTCGTAAATGTTGTGAGTTCACAAAAAGTTGATAAATAAATAGAGATCTACTAAAGTATATATGGCCCACAGAGTTGCAAGTAATGCATTACTTTTTGTAATGCATTAGCATTACATTTCTCATTACATTATCATTTCGTAACGTAAAAATTTTTCAGTACCCATTACAATGTAATGTGTAATGTAAAAATTTTTCATTACCGATTACAATGTAATGTGTAAGATAAAAATTTAACATTACGCATAACAATGTAATGTGTAATGTAAAAATTTTTCATTCCCCATTACAATGTAATGTATAATGTAAAATTTTTTCATTCCCCATTACAATGTAATGTGTAATGTAAAAATTTTCCATTACCCATTACAATGTAATGTGTAATGTAAAAATTTTCCATTACCCATTACAATGTAATGTGTAATGTAAAAATTTTTCATTACCCATTACAATGTAATGTGTAATGTAAAAATTTTTTATTACCCATTACAATGTAATGTGTAATATAAAAATTTATCATTACGCATAATAATGTAACGTGTAATGTAAAAATTTTTCATTCCCCATTACAATGTAATGTGTAATGTAAAAATTTTTCATTCCCCATTACAATGTAATGTGTAATGTAAAAATTTTCCATTACCCATTACAATGTAATGTGTAATGTAAAAAATTTTCATTACCCATTACAATGTAATGCGTAATGTAAAAATTTTTCATTACCCATTACAATGTAATGTGTAATGTAAAAATTTTCCATTACCCATTACAATATTTTTTTCAACTACGTGATAATGTTGGTAAATTTGTTCTTGTATAAAGAGAATATGTGTGTGTGTGTGTGTGTGTGTGTGTGTGTGTGTGTGTGTGTGCGCGCGCGCGCGCGCGCGCGCGCGCGTGTGTGCCTTGTATAAAGAGAATATATATATATACATAAAGAGAAATGTGAATGAATGCAGTTTCAATACTACCAGGAAGAATTTGCTCCACATCGGAATTATAATTCGACAAATACAAAAAGAGAAGAGAAAAACATGACCAAAAAAGCTGCCAAATAAATTTTAGTAAAAAAATTATTTGCAGGGAATATTTTATTTTTATAGGAAAAATATGATCAGCTTTCTGGTTTTTCTGCTTCCAGTAAAATCACACGACGTGCACGAGTCGTTCTCTCTGTTTTACACACGTTAAGGTGATCTATCAGTCTAGTGTTCGGTAAAAACCCTGCTACACGTTTTTTCGGGGAGACTTGATATTTAAAGAAAACGAAGAGTTACACGTTGTTCTCCTTTCATTAGACAACAGTGTGTAACTAGTGATGTGAAGCGGTCACACGGTTGGTCATTTGACCGTCTTCTGACCGTCCCGAAGACGTCAAATGACCGATCGAAAAATTATGTGACCGGCACGTGGCGCGACGTTCGGGAGCTGCAAGTTATGAAAAAAGTGAATAAATATTTTTTTTACATTATTTGCATTACAGATCGCATACAGACTTAACACAAAAATAATGTGTTTAGAAATTCTAGAAATAAAAAACATTGTTATATCCTTGTTTGAGCCGTTCCTATCTTCGGGTTTCTCGCAATTAGTCGTAACCCAAAAAACCATTTAAACCCCGTTCACTTTCAATCAACTGTTGAATTTCGAGGATATCATAACGTTTACAAAATTTCAAGTTCCAATTTAAAAATATCTCATGATTGTCCTCTAGGAGTCGTCCGGAGGCACAACAGGTTTAAAATTTTCTGCCGGTTCATTATCTTATCTTTCATATAATTTAAAAACAAAACAGAATATTTTTGCAATTTTCTCGACGCATTAAAGCTATAGTCAAATTTTGCCACATATTTGTAAGGAATCTCAGATAATTGATCAAAAGTTTGGTTCCTCAATTACCAATAATTTGTCTGTGTATAATGAATGTAACGTTTTAGATCGTTTGTTTCTGCGCACCGAATTTGCGCGTTAACCTCACTACATGTATCTCTCATTCTCATTTGGCTTTTCCAGCGACCTCCGGCGATTTCTGGTGACTTCTCTGGCAACAATAACGCACTATACCCATGATAATAATCATTCAGCAGCCGATACCGAGCGGCCAAGCGTGCGAGAATATGAAAAACGTCTGTGCTACAGTCGAAGATAGGCAGTACAGAGAATACGAGAGTTTGTAAAGAAAAATGGTAAAAGTGGGCTTCTCTGAAGGTGATTCGATCAAAAGCAAAAAAAAATGAAAAGGTCAAAGGCCAAAGGTCCGAAAATATTTATCTGGAAAAGAAAAAGATAAATAATTTTTCAAATATATATCGTAGACGTGACATTTAAATATCGATATCCCAGAATTAGTGTGTTTATTGAAAACATTTATGTCAAAACTTGAGTAATTTTACTACATAAACTTCAGGCCAATCGCGCAAATGAAATAAAAATGAGGCGAAATAGGTAAAATACAATGCAACTAGTTGTTAATCAGGTATGCGAACTGATAGAAAAATCATTACTACTGGACTGTATAGATCTGCCTGAAACGGAAACTAAAGCGAATTGAAATTCTTACATTTTTCCTCCTCTATCAGCATACATATAAAACTTCAAAAGTGTGTTTACACAAAATTTTAATAGAAAGAAAAAAACAAAAATTGGTGTCTACACCAGCCTAAAGAAGGAAGTATTTGCTTGAAACGCGCGGTTACTACACTATTGGGACAGTTTAATCCGGGGCAAACACCGCTACCACTGATGGTAGCGGAGTAACCCGCGGTTACTACCATTGGGTGAGTATGACCCAGGGTATATACCGCTACCTCTTTTGGTACTCGAGTAACGGGCGGTTGCTACCGCTGGGTCAGTTTGACTCGGAGCAAACACTGCTACCCCTACTGGTAAACGAGAAACGCACGGTTACTACCATTAGATCAGTTTGAACCAGGGCAAACACTGCTAGGCCTACTGGTAGCCCAGTAACACGTAGTTACTACCATTGGGTCAGTTGGTCCCACAGCAAACCCTGCTACCCCTTTTGGTAGACGAGCAACGCGCGGTTACTACCATTGGGCCAGTTTGACCCCGGCAAACACTGCTACCCCTACTGGTAGCCGAGTAACACGTGGTTACTACCATTGGGTCAGTTTGACCCAGGGTAAACACCGCTACCCCTACTGGCAGGCAAGAAACGCACGGTTACTACCATTAGTTCAGTTTGACCCGGGCAAACACGGCTACCCTTTTTGGTAGCCGAGCAACGGGTGGTTACTACCATTGGAGCAGTTTGACCCAGGGTAAACACCGCTACTCCTACTAGTAGCCCAGTAACACGTGGTTACTACCATTAGGTCAGTTTGACCCAGGGTAAACACCGCTACGCCTACTGGTAGGTGAGAAACGCGCGGTTACTATCATCGGGTCAGTTTGACCCGGGGCAAACACTGCTACCCCTACTGATAGACGAGAAACGCACGGTTACTACCATTGGGTCAGTTTGACCCAGGGCAAACACTGCTACCCAACTGGTAGCCGAGCAATACGTGGTTACTACGATTTTGACGAATTTGACCCAGGGTAAACACCGCTATCCCTTCTGGTAGCCGAGTGACAAGCGGTTATTACCATTGGGTCAGTTTGACCCGGGACAAACACTGCTACTTCTACTGGTAGACGAGAAACGCGCGGTTACTACCATTGGGTCAGTTTGACTCATGGTAAACACTGCTACCCCTTTTGGTAGCCGAGTAACGCGCGGTTACTGCCATTAGGTCAGTTTAACCCGGGCAAACACTGCTACCCCTACTGGTAGCCGAGTAACACGTAGTTACTTCCATTGGGTCAGTTTGACCTAGAGTAAACACCGCTATACCTGCTGGTGGCCAATCAACGCGCGGTTACTATCATTGGGTCAGTTTGACCCAGAGTAAACAGCGCTACACCTACTGGTAGCCGAGTAATGTGTGCTTACTAAAATTGGGTCAGTTGGACCCAGGATAAACACCGCTACCTCTACTGGTAGCCGAGTAACGCGTGGTTACTACCACTGGGTCACATGGATCCAATCTTGGTAGCTGAGTAGCTCTGGGTTACTACTATCGAAATTATCAGCCATTAAAATACATTGATTAATGGAAAATGTTCTCATTACCCACTACCTATAATGTAATGAGTAATGTAAAAAAATCCCATAACTCATTACATTACATTTTGTAATGTAAAAAATTTTCATTACTCACTACATTACAAGTTGCAATGTAAAAAAATTCCATTACTCATTACAATGTATTGTGTAATGTAAAAATTTTTCATTCTCCGTTACAATGTAATGTACAATGTAAAAATTTTTCATTACCCATTACAATGTAATGTGTAATATAAAAATATTTCATTCCCCATTACAAAGTAATATGTAATGTAAAAACTTTTCATTACCCATTATTATGTAACGTGTAATGTAAAAATGTTTCGTTACCCATTACAATGTAATGTGCAATGTAAAATTTTTTCATTACCCACTACAATATAATGTGTCATGTAAAAAAACTTCATTACCCATTACAATGTAATGTGTAATGTAAAATTTTTTTATTACCCATTACAATGTAATGCATAATTTAAAAATTTTTCATTACCCATTACAATGTAATGAGTAATGTAAAAATTTTCATTAAACATTACAATGTAATGTGTAATGTAAAAAATCTTCGTTAACCATTACAATGCAATGTATAATGTAAAAATTTTTCATTATCCATTAAAAAAGTAATGAATAATGCATTACTTTTTCATTCTAAATTTCGCAACCCTGATGGCCCAGTACGTGGGATTTTATTATGTTTATAAAATTTCCAATTATGTTCACATGCCATTTCTCTAATTAATGCTTTATTACAACGAATTATTATCCTATGATTTGGAACTACAAGAGCTTTCAAAAAAAACAAAATACAGAATTGCATTAGCCTGCGTGAGCTTAAACGCTGTCACACTCTCATTTGTAGTATTTGTAGTATAGTTTTATTGGTAACAAATTAATAAAAGTTTATTATCGTACGTAGAGCGGATACGCGCAGAGTACTTGTCCGGCCCGAAAATTTTTCGACTAGTCAGCTAAAAATATGCTTTTTTGTTCACGGCAAATTTTTCAACCACTCCGAACATTCGGATCTCCTGACGCAGATTTGAATTTTACCCGCCTTGGAATGCAATCAATTGATGACCGCTCTTACATAGCAGGCTTATTCCGTTTTGTAAAACCTGTTGTAGTAAAAACCGGTGTAAAAGTGCGTGTAAATGGTACCGGATTACTTATTCCGGGGGTACAGTACCGTTTAGACGCTTCAGTTTTAGTAACTCCAGTTTTTCCCCGGATGTTACAAAACCGGAATAAACGTGTTGTGTAATAACGTGAGATATGCTCCACACGAGCATCAATTCATCGATAACAATTGGTTAAAGGAAAGGAGGATAATTTGGGATACAAAACAATCCGCATATTGTGATTCCAAATTAGCTGCACTTACTTTATTAGTTAAGGCCAAAATGTATGGTAGATTAATGTTGACTTATGTAACAAATTTTATGAAAAATTTTCGAGCCGGACAAGTACTCTGTGCATATCCGCTCTACGTACGATAGTAAACTTTTATTAAGGGGTCTACCCTAATTAGAATTTTCAAAAAATCGATTTTTTTTTATTACATTTTTCGAAAGTATACATATTTAAAAGTATCATACTAAAATTTTATGATGATCCTAGCAGTCTACGTGTACTTTTGAGGGACGCTCACTTTGTTACCTGAGCGCGTTAGGGTACGCACCGCTCGGAGCGGTACTTATTCTTCGAAGGAGGTCTCTACATTAGAATTGTCGAAGCAAGAAGTAACTAAAATCCAAGAAAACGTTCTCTCTACATTAGTTGTGTTTGAAATTTTCAACCATCAACATCTGTGCTCGTGATTGCCGAAATAGAAAAGAAGACGGTGCATCAATCTGCCAACTGGAGACGTCCAGGTTCGAAGTCGAAAAAACGAAAATTTCATGAAGTGCTTCCACATGCCCATGAGGCAAATACAATACACAGAAAAATTTTCTGTGCATTATGGTTTTTACATCGGAGATGGTGACACGAAAACTTTCAAAGTCCTGCCCAATACGCAACCATATGGCGAAGATTTTATCGTAAAAAAGTTAGAGTGCGTCTTACACGTTGCAAAAAGAATTTTCAAGCGTGCTAGTGAAGCTAAAAAAATTCTTACACAGGCACAAAAAGCTGCAAAGAAGGACGAGAAAAAAACCCCAGCGAAAAAAGTGCAGCACGAACACTTGTCGCGAAAAAGAAAAAAACCGTCGTTAAAAAAGTTCCGGTTGTAAAAACTCAGGATTTAACGATCAAATTAATGAAAGAACTGTCAAAAAACTATGGTTTAGCAATTCAAAGACATTCCGATTCCGTGGAAGAAATGCGCAAGGAGATCTGGGCAGGATTTTATCATAAGATTTCAACTGACAGCAATCCACAGCATTCGTACTGTTCTGAATCCTGGTGTAAATACAAGAAAGCTGTAAAAAATAATTCTGTTCATAAGTTCAAACATCCTCCTGCTCTCGCTAAAGATGTTCAAGAAGTTTTAAAACCGATCTACAATGATTTGACAACACAAGAACTACTTGAAAGATGCCTCGGCCGAAACACGCAGGATAATAACGAATCTTTCAACAACTGCGACTGGTCAATGGCTCCCAAACAAATATTTAGCGGAAAAAAAATTATTGAAATAGCGTGTCGAACAGCTTCTTGTATTTTTAATGAGGGATTACAGCCAGTATTAAAAATCTTGGAAGTAATGGGCGTCAAAATCGGCCCGACCGCCGTGCAGTTCGTCGCTGACCGTGACAGAACACGTATACAAGTTGCGAACCGCCGCAGCAGCGATGCCTGTAAGGAAGCCAGAACGAAACGAAGGCAGGCTATTTTGGATGAGAATGGGCACTGTGAAGAAACTGAAGGTATAATGTATGGTGCAGGCATCGCTGATTAGACGTAAGTAAGATTTTTTCACGATTTTTCGTTAAAGAAAACTTTAAACGCGTTTTTCTCAAAATGACGTTTTTGGACGGCTTGTTGATAAAATCTCCGAAACTATTCAACTGACCCTCACCAAAATTTTACCACATGTTCTTTATGACTATAGCTATAGCGCATATCATATGAATTTTGAAATTTGGAGTGTAACTATTTTTTTTTTTTTTTCAAAAAACGATGAAAAAAACGTGATTTTTCGTAGTTTTTGAAAAAATGGCCGCCGTTTTGTCATTTTTGAAAAAATCAAAAATCGTATGATATGCGCTATAGCCATTTACCTAATGAATCTAAAATCATTTTTTTTCCCAGATCATCCATTCCAGAGATTTCATCAACGGTGCACACCCATCTTTTTTTTTGGACCTGTCTTCTCCCCCATTTTTGTGTACAAAAACTGAGTGAAATAAATATGAAAAAAAAATTTTTGTGCATTTTAAGAGTATACTTTTTAGGCCTAACACTTTTTATATCCATATTTATAATTTATACCGGTCAAAAAAATTCGTGAAAGTAGTATTTTTTTTTGCCCGTCTAATTAGGGTAGACCCCTTAACTTGTTACCAATAAAACTATACTACAAATACTACAAATGAGAGTGTGACAGCGTTTAAGCTCACACAGGCTAATGCAATTCTGTATTTTTTTTTTTTTGAGAGCCCTTGTAGTTCCAAGTCATAGGATAATAATTCGTTGTAATAAAGCATTAATTAGAGAAATGGCATGTGAACATAATTGGAGATTTTATAAACATAATAAAATCCCACGTACTTGGCCATATATACTTTAGTAGATCTCTATTTATTTATCACTTTTTGTATCACTTTAGTAGATCTCTATTTATTTATTTACTTTTTGTGAACTCATAACACTTACGAGAATGAAATTATCACCTCTGTACAATTTGACTTAATTTGATAAGATAATGAGAGCGGTTACTCATAAAACTTTGTATGAAGAGTTGGTTTTTAGAAAGGATTATTGTGCGGAGAGATCTTTGTGGGAATCGGTATTTTAGCGCCGGGTAGTGGGGGGGGGGGGATTAACTGGAACGACTATTTGGGGCGGGAGGGGGGGCGTAAACGTACTTGTCTCAGCTTTTTTCACAGCATTTATGCTGTTTTTGGCTAGGATTTGTCGACTTTTTGTGTGGAATTCATAGCTTGTTAATTAAACATGTCAATATTGTGTACGTACTCGGGTAGGAAATTCATAGCTTTCCAATTAAACATGTTTATTTTATGTATGTATCTGAGTGATGCAAAAGAACTGACATTTTTTTCGGCATTGCAGCAAAATATAGTAACATTTTATCAAAAAGTGATTCTCTCAAGAATTGAATCCTGAATAAAAATTTTAGAGGTCGCTCAAGCGGTTTTTCAATGATTGCGGCGAAAAATGGATACATGATCGAATTTGGAGCTGGTGTATCGCGACTATATTCGGACTAAAAATGCAATGTGAAATATTGATCTAAGAAGTGTTCAAATGAATTCAATCTTCGTAATTAACCGTCAATACTTATAAAATTATTAGATTACTTAAAACGTACATTAGTTCTGAGAAGATACGACGCATAAAAGAACAACGAACAAGTAAAAACTTGAATTTTTTTTTAATTTTGTAAAAAAGAATTTCAAAAAATATTACACCGAAACATCCGTGCCAACAGATCAACGGATCGGAAAATATTCCATAAATAATGATGCCGAAGAAATACTCCAATAGCATCAGAATGCACCGCAAGTTTTTAAATATAAGTAATCATAACGAAACGGGATTTTGAAACAAAGATTATACGTACAAAGTTTCGAGAGCAAAAGTTCGATTGGAAAGATAATTTCGGCCGAAGTACTACGCGAGTTTTTCTTTTATAATGTTTATTGATTACGAATTATATCTCGTGAGCAATAGATAAAAAAAAATTGGTGACGTACTTATAAATTTTTTTTTCTCAAATCAGATATCTTTTCGCTCAAAATTATTTCGCATCACTTGATTTCGTTTTGGGTTGCAAGTGCAAATAGTATTTTCATGTATTTTAGGTCTCTACCACTCTAGGGTGGTTTAAAACCATATATAATTCAAACCTAGGGTGGTTCAAACGTAAGGTGGTATCATACACCATTCTCTCAGTTATATAAAAAATGAAGAGAATGGTTTCCAAATAAACTTTATTATTGCATGCAAGGGACATTTTATGGTAAAGAGAAGAGGCACTGTTTTCGACTCCGTTCTAGAGTTTACGTTCGAAAAAATGAGTTGTTGGGACTAGAGTTAATAAAAAAAATTATTTATTAAGGTACTGTTCAAATGTTTATTTATTAAATTACACTTTATTTTTGCACTATCACTCTTCTATCTATATATATAAAAGTTACTTTAACCAAAACTGAAACTAACCGCGATCTTTATAACCTCACAATTGTTCAAAGATATCAAACATTCACCGAATACGAGTTTATCATACACCATTCTCTTAGTTATCAAAAAAAAACAACGAGAATTGTTTCTATATAAACTTTATTATTGCATTCGAGGAACATTTTATGGTAAAAGAGAAGAGGCACCGTTTGCGACTCCGTTCTAGAGTTTACGTTCGGAAGAATGGATTGTTGGGGCTAGGGTTAATAAAAAAAATTATTTGTTTAGACACTGTTCAAAAGTTTATTATTGATCTAGACTTTATTTTTGCACTATCACTCTTCTATATATATAAAAGTCACTTTAATCAAAAGTTAAAACTGACCGCGATGTTTATAACCTCACGACTGTTAAGAAAGAATATTGGTCAGCTGTCATATGCACGATCGATCGAATGTTACCAGAATTTTTACCAATATCACTAGTATCACTAGACCGCAACTGCGAAAAAAACAGTTGAGCATCAAAAATGTGTGCAAAAAATGCTGAATGTCCCGGACCAGCAATTATAAAAAAGATTAATATTATCAATACGATTTAAGCTACGAGGTTCCAATTTGTCGCGATCGAAAGAAAAAAAAATAAAAAATACGTGAACTTGAATAATCCTTCAAAACGCTGTTATTTAATAAATATTAAAGAAACAATTTTCGAAAACAAGTAGAATCGTGATCCTTCCTGTAAATGTATCTTGTAGCACTCGCTTGTAAATGTACTTGTCTCGAGTCGCTACTGCGACTCTTAATACATGAGCGAGCTTCAATTTCATCGGGCACCTTTTATTGAATTCATCTTTTTCTGAAACAAAACGCAAAAACCCTTGATTATAATATCGTGCAATGAATTATTGCTCTTTTTTAGCGAAATTTCAATTATGTCGTAGGATGCGCAATCTTTCAAATTAGCGGTATTGTCAAAGACCGTGCAGTGACCAATTATAATGGGGATATAAGTGATGATACACATGATCTTGTTCATATGAACACTTAATTTCCGAATTGTTTTCGAAACGAGATTCCCGATTAGGAGCCTATTAATTCGGTGTAATCGGATACATGAATTCGAAAGAGAGACGGAAATGAATGAAATAAAATTAAGACCTAGAAATCCGACAAAAAAATGTATTAACTTTTTTATCGTTTTTATTCGGAATAAAACTCACTGTGAAAAAAACTGATATATTTCACTTTGAACCCGAAGACTCGAAAATATCTAATTGAATGATTACAATGCAAGAAGAGTAGTTTTTGAAAAGTACCACATATATTTTGCTCTCGTGAATAGCCCTTGTTTACGAAAAGGAATATCCTGTGCGTCACTTTAGTTGACGCTGTGAAAAGGCCCCGATCAGGATTCTCTAATTTTATTAGGGCCCTTGTATGAAAACTCATACTGGTCCCTGAAGGGCGGTCACATTTTTTAAACAAGGGCCTTTAAAGGCAAATAAGTCGAGACCTTTGTCACTAGCTCTGTCGGAGTCGTTTCAAAAATTAAACATTTAAAAAAATATTTATTTTTTAATTAGAATTTAATTTTCGATCATATTTGATCATATTTCATTATTTCCATTACTTTTGACATTAATTTACGCAGAAAAATTTTCTTACCTACACCGGGATTCAATCCTACTTATCTACGTATCTGTAGCCCCAACCGCATACGCACGCAACCATTACGATATATATAGTCTGGTTGAAAAAAATTGGTTACAAATAAAACATACCTAGCATTCTAGAATCTTCCAACAAGTAATTTAGAATTTCTATATCGCAAAGCAAAATAGTTTTAAAAACATGTTAATCAAAACAATGAAATGAAGTAAATTCAATATAAATAATAATAATAATTTTTTACTATCAATTAATTCTTTAAAATTATCAATATAAAGAAAAAATATTCAAATTCTTAATATACCCGACAAAATATATGCGTTCATACAAATTTTTCAATTTTCGAAATCTATAAGGCTTCGATTTTTTTGCCTTATCGGGACCCGACTTAATTTTGATATAATATTTCTCATCATTTGGATATGGACTACCTTACTGAAGCGCGACTAGGTCCTCAATGGGCTGCCGTGAGAGTGCCATATTTTGGATCATCAAAGCTCCGATACTTTCGCTTTATCGGGACCCGAGGTGGTTCTGTCATAATATGACAATTTCTTGGAATGAGAGCTGACCTAGTGGAGCCCGACTAGATCCTCAATGGGTTGCTTTAAAAGTGCCATGATTTACATAATCCTGGCGACCTTGACATTGCCCTGTCGGAGCCTAACCTAGCAGTATTGTGGCAGTGTTCGATAGGGTATCCATGTCCATGTTATGGAAAAACAGAGAAAGCACACTTCTTCAAAATTGAAAAAGGTTCAGATATTTCTCAAATACCCCAATATCTCCTGTATGTCCTCACTGATAAATGAGGAAATTTTTCTTTTGATCATCATAATATTGTTGTAGATTCCAAAATTCACGTGTCGAGAAATACTATTTAACCGAGCTCAAATCGGTCTCCACGATTTCCAAAAAACTTGTTCCGCCATCAAAACTACCACTACAGTTCTATGTGTCTCTCAATCCGCGTAACTTTTCTGTAACGATATTCGATCGCAGACCAATTTGGAGGAGCGATAGAATGCCTCCCGAGACTCACAGAGTTACGACTTCTCTTCATCTCTCGACAAGAACGGTTGCATTGGATTGCAACTTCTCGGCGTACTACTGATATCCGCTACTGATATTCGAAAAAATCTACTGCAGTAAATCTTAAGTTTCTCTACTGAAACTTAATGTATTTCTTTCATCCTCTACCTCTCCCCCACCCCTCCCCTTCTCTTATTACCTCTGCCATTCTTGGGGTTCCCTTTTTTGTTTTACCTGTCTATCGTTTGAAAATAATAGCAAAACGTTGCATAGACTGCTTAAGAATCTAGGTTTACGTTGCAGGCTTAGTGAATGGTTCAATTAAGGGAATAAATATTAAAAACTAAACCCAATATTTAGAAACGTTGCAAACGTGCTTGCTTGGCAGCAGGGCCATGCGTAGTTTAACATCAAAGGAAAATCGTATAAAATTTGTCGTCTTCGTTACCCCTGTTCCAATTACTTGGGTTAGTTAAATATGGTAGCAGTGTTTTTGTTGTCCCGGAGGATAAATCGTTGAAACCCAAAGTATCCCTCAAAATGTCCTACCCGCGTATACTTTCGCAGCTAAGGGACATGCGGCAGTAAATTTCATTGACGTCCTCAAACTGAAGGTCTGCCAGCGAAAGAGACTGGCGAAAGACGAATACATACACACGCACGCGCGCGTACATGCATACACACGTGCCCGCGCGTTTTGGGTAATGTGACTGTCAGTCGGAAAGTATATAACTTGATCTTTACCTGCTAAGACTCACGGAAAGGCTGTGAATTTACCGCGCAACTTCCGATGCGAAATTCTTTCTTTCTTCATACCGTATCCTCTTAAAAAAAGGGTATGAGGAAAGCGGCTACGGCATAAGCAAGTATAGTGCAATTTCGTGTCGAAAAGCAGGCTTTTCACAATTTCCGTATTTAAAACGGGACGAAGAAGAAAAAAGTTATATCAAGATAAGGCAGAACAGTATAGAACAACGAACAATACTTGATCGCCTCCGCGAACGCACGAAAAAACATGTTCTTCTCTAAACTTCCTTTTGGTATCATACAGCTCGTTTCTTGATCGCAAAGCGCCAAAGTTCTCGCCAAAGGACCATCTTTCCTTCCATCGCTCGGTTTCTACTATAACGTAGAGCATTCACTGCACCTTGTGGACCCTCATTCTTTCGTTTCATTGGTATACGTATTCTAGCTCTCACTATACTACATGCCTCACTACACTACGCTAAGCTGCTGCTTTCTCACTCTCTCCATCTCTGTTTCTCTCGAGAAGTGAGTGTGAGGACGCGGCAACGCCGCAGGAATGCCCGCGACCAGCCTACCGCATGCTGCATGCCTGTACCAGTACCTACCTACTCACGGCAGCAACAGCACCACCACCACCATCACATCACCACTACCACCAAAACTATCACCACCATCAACAGCAATATTAGCAGAGACTCACCGCCACCAAGCGTCCAATGCAGCGTAGTTGTTACACAGGCACCAGCAACATCAGTATCCTATAGACCAGGACAAGAGGCCTTTCCGAATCCCCTCGGGCTTACCCGGTTGTATCTTGTCCCCTCCCTTGTTCCTTTGTCGTCTGAAAATTGAGGGAGATAGAAGAACAGAAAAACGAGCTCACAGAGTTCTTGGTAGATGGAGCGAGATAGAAATCGAGCGAAAGGTTGATCAAGAAGAAACAGAGATGGTGCAACATAAGGAGTAGAGGAGGAAACAACGAATACGAGCACCGTACTCTTTCTACCGAGTCTGTACCATGTAGCCTTCCCGTCTATATCCGATGCGTGTGTTCTCAAACATTTCGGATGGGATGGCAGATTCTGATGAATAATAAAAAATCGCAAAATCACTGCGTGTGCGCGAAAAAAGTTTTTGTTTCACGGATATTTTTACTTCACGTTAAGTCGGCCGATGCGTTCGCTCTTAAATAAATCGGAAAGTTATTGTAATTGAAGAGAAATCTCATTCAGAAAGTAAAAATTAGATACCCCATATTCGTGAGATTTTATTGATTTGTGGCTTTACAAATAATAACTTATCGAAGGTTTTTTATTGTCATAAATATCCTCGCGCGTATATCCAGTTTTTCATCGAGAAAAAATCCTTCTTCGAGTTTTCATGTGCATATCGGACGGTAAGTTCTCTCTATCATCATTCTGCAGAGCATTGGGCCTTTTCTGTTTCCAGGTGAAATGATGATAAACCCATTAGGATCGAATCTGATTGAGATAGTCAAGGAGAAGAGAGATTCAAAGGTTGTATCAGTGTGGTGAAATAAAGGGCTCGAAAGCCGAAGTACACATAGATACAAAAGAGTTGGGCCGAATGGTGTCGTCCTCTTGAGCCCGCAAGTAGCAAAATGAAGATCACACGAAACGAAATGCGATAAGCAAGACTCCGCAATACTGGGCGATACGAATAGACATAAATTTCAATCCTCCTGGGGAAAAAACGAATAAAAAAAGCATTTTCTTCATAGTGACTACATTTGTCTGTGTGTATTCTCTTTATACATTGTGACGGTTTTTTTTGTACCGTCTACAAAAATGCAAAATGAATAAAGGAAAATATTCTCCCGTCTCCTTTGCTCGATACTCCGGCCACGTTACGACCTCGCAAGGCTTTTCCTGTAAAAAGAATAAAATAATAGAGAATTAATCCGCATCCCGCGACCACCTTTTTCTTTATTTTTCATGAGCGATTGGAGAAAAACGAGGAAAAGGAGATAAGGATGGCCAATCATCGTCATATTATTAATGTATTTCGAGCCAGGCTCATACATTTGGTCATATTCCGCTTCGTATTGGTTTCATGGTCAAGTCGTGTCCAACCAACGACATGAATCAAGGATTTCCGCCAGAAAAATTTGGAAAACAGGCGAAGGAGGAGAAGGTTCGAACGAAAGAAGATTCGAGAGCGTTCGAGAAACGAGATTTTTCCTCGTCGTTACCGGCGAGTGCTTCTTTCCCTTCGAAGTATCAGGGCAATACGAGTTGACATAATCTCCCGATTACAATGATGATTATTTATTATATTTTATGAATTGCGAATTTCCCGTTAAACGTTAAGGGTCCGTCAATTAATTAAAAAATGATAAGAGAGCCAGGGGCAAACCATAGGATTAATGACTAAAAAAAAGAATTTTCGACAATAAATATTAAACGGTGCCCTGTCTAACGCTCGAGATAATTTTTCAAGTGACGGACCTGTCAATCACGTTCGGGAATATTTGAAGAAAGTAGAGGGGCGGGAGGGAGAGCCCACTGTCCCGCGTAACGCTCTCGTTTTCGGGAGACTTTCTCGAAGTATCGAGCAGAGCGGACAAGAGGTTTACGAAGGGAGAAAAATCCGTGAGTTATCTCCTTTTTCAGTGACACGTTTTGGTCGTTGAGTTTTCGTAATTACCTTGAGTTTTCCCGTGATTTTCAATTTAAAACGGGTTAACTAATTTTGTGCGTTTCGAAAAGAAATAATCCCGAGGAATATGTGGTCGCGGCGGCGGCTTCCCCGTTGTAAAAGCCGACCGCATAATTTTTCTTTTCTCTCGTCTTCCAGTTTTGGGGAGAGAGTCGAATTCAATAAATAATAATTGAAACGTGGCCATACGGGATAGTCTCAATTTTGGGTTGATAATTATCATTTTTGGGTAAAGAGTCGATGGGAAGGATCGCGAACGGTTACGGGAGTGCGAGTGTGTGTGTGAGTGAGAAGGAGTGTGTGGGCCGGTAAAACGAACGCGCGCGATAAAGAAAAGCTCGGCTGAGCAACCGAATAGCGGGGGCTTAGTATTTTTATTCCATCCCGGTTACATTCTCATATTCCATCTTAAAATAACAAAAGGAAATAATTCTTGGTCATTAGCAGATCGGTGATAAGAAATAACGAGCTCGTATTAGAGTGTAAGGTGTGCAGGATCCTGGCTGATCGTGTGAGTGTGAAAATAAGAGTGTGTGTGTTCACGATTTTTCCCCTCAGACTCATTAATATTGTGTAATCTCCCGATAATTGTGATAAATTTTGTATTTGTTTTTATTTGGTGAAATGAAGGATTTTCAAACGTGCTTTTCCGTGTAATAATTTTTTCTTGGATAAAATTTAAATAATTATAATTACAATTCTAAATTAAAACTTGTGTTGTGTAATTATTCTCAGGGTCACCCCGCCTACCCCGCTGTAGCAAAGCTGGTCAAATTGTTCGCTTTCTTTTTGTCGTCGAGTCACTTCGGTGACTGGCGTCCAATTTAATAAAATAAATCGACGATAGAAGGAGGGTGAACTTTTGTGACATTAGGGTAAAGATTTTGGTCACAACATATATATATACTGTGTACTGTACTGTACTGTATATGTACACTGAGAAAAAAGACCATGGCATATTCCCACAAACTAACACAGTAAAATGTGTTATAGTAAAATTAACTATAATGTATTGACAGAAATATCATATTATGGTTATCTTAACTATAATTGAAATGTTCATTTGAACATACGATCTGAATGGTGTGTATAACAATATCTTAGATAAAAAGTACTATTAGTCGTGGTAAAAAGTTTAGCAATACAAAATATGGTAAATACAAAACTATGAACAAGTTGCCATGGAGACAAAAAATCTGATCAACAGTAGCATATTTTCATTCTGATCGGACCATCGCAATTTTAATCAACTTTACACTATTTACATAGTAATTATTAATTTCCGGTAAGTATATCTCACTAAAATACTTTACGACAGTAACTATCAACGAAACATTACGACCAATTTTATTTTTTAGCTAGAATAGCTATTTTTTACAGTTACAGTAACCATCTTAGTTGCTAATGGCCAGTAACCATACTAGCTACAGTAACAGTATGGCCTTGATAAGCATGTACTATTTCATTTCATTAATTTACAAAATATCAGCTTAGCAGTTTGGATCATTGCTAGACTCGCAATACAATGATCTTGAATTCGATTCCACCCAACGGACTTAATTTTTTTTTTTTTTTATAATTGCTTGCATTCATGAATCCGTTTCTCCTTCTAAATAGACATGTAGTAAAATAATTTTTGTATTAATATCTAGAATTAATTATCCACGTGCCTATCTAAAAAAAGAAAAAAAATCATTTATGCATGCAATTAATAAAAAAAAAAATCCGCTCGGCGGGATTGAACTCAAACACATTGAATTGCGAGTCTAGTTATTGATCCAGCCTGCTAAGTAGATATTTCATCAACCATCGCAAGAAAATGGTACATGCATATCAGGGCCGTATGGTTGTTGTAACTTGAATGGTTACTGGCCACTACCAACTACTATGGTTACTGTAACTGGTATAGTTACTGGCCACTAGTAACTAAGATGGCTACTGTAACTGTAAAAAAACCTATGCTTGCTAGCAATTCCATGACTTCGTCACCGAATTTTCGGAACATTGGATTTTTTTTATTGATAACTCAATTGATTATGGTTCCGCCAACGAATTAAAATTCTGACTTTAAATTGGGATTAAGTGATCTTGAGAACAATGAGATACACGTTTTTACTGCAATCTACGTTTTTTCAATCCGAGTGCACTAATATGTATAGCTTATAGATGAAATTTAATTCCAAAGAACTTCGTAGTAGTCGATAGTTTAGTGGTTAGGGTCCCGAATTAGGTAAGTAGGCATTAGGTAGGAAATCCGTTAGGCAGTTCGATCCCGACCCACAGAAAAAATATGTAAATATATATAGTGTGAATATAAACGTTTTTCTTTTTTATCGCAAATCGCGTCTGGTCTTTTTGGAATGATTGGACTTTTAAAACAGATGTACTTTTCCTTTAATAAAGTAAGAGAAAATTAAATTAATTAAATTAAAACAATTTCGGCATAGAATGATTCCCGTCCCTATATGGTTTCTTGTATTTCACTATATCGTCATTGGCATGCATAACATCAGGAAAGTTATTAATGGTATCTTATATAGTACTTCTGACTATACCTATAATTAGGTGATTTGTCTTTGATAGTGAAAATATCTACATATTTTGTATGACATACTAGTATCCACTAGTAGCAGATACTTAAATTTATATGTAAAAATGTCATTGTTGCAATTAACATGTGTAATTAATATATTCGATTATTGAAATATATTAAATAAAACTATATTTTGATGGATTACAGTAACCATAAAATATTTCTGTCGCCTTAGGGAAACATACTGCATGTAATGAAATATAGTCAGAAATACCATATTTTTTTCTCAGTGTACTGGCATACCGTGTATAAAACGAGAAAAAAGTTGTGTCTAAGCTGAAATGTTCCGATCGTTGGCTTTTCAGCCAGACGGAAGATCCTTCAACGGTTCGCGTAGCGGCCACAGATAGAGAAGTAAGAAATAGAATATTTCTCCGGTTTGTAAACCGTTGAGTAGATAAGCCTTGAGGAATAACCCAGTGCAGAGAAGAGTTAACAAATATGAGCCTTCCTGAACCCCTGTAATTACGTTAGAAAGTACATTACGTAGTTTCGAACGCGTCCGAAGGGCATATTCACTATGCAGCTCATTGTCGTACCTGAAATATCCTTTAGTGAATTCATGTGCGATTAACCGATGCTAACGCACAGTGGGATGAATGAACGTAAGCCAATGGCAAGGGGAGAGGTGCATTGAAAAATCACAGGCAGTTGGGAACATAGGCAACCGTCTCAAGCGTTAGCCAACTCCAGTTGCTACCGAGATACGCGCAATATGCAATATTGCATACTTTAACCATGCAGCTACTTCAGATCATACTTTATCTCAAGAATAGACTCTATGCTCTACAGGGTTTGGTTTACATGTACATGATCTTATGGCAAAAGTGAGCTCCTGAATGCCTGAGCCACTACGACATTATAAGTAGTCGGGCAGCGTTGCAACGCCTCAAGAATGCTCACTTTTACGTCCTATTTCCTCCCTCAGTTTTTCCCAAGTATACCGGCCCGCATTCAATTGGCTATCTACAGTCATTCCTTGTTTCCTATTTAAAATACATTCTTTGTTGATTTATCAAAGAAAGCAGAAGCTAATTAGCGCGAAATCCGCATATCCAGTGACAACCATTGCAAACGTGCGTACTTTGTTTGTGCACAATTTTTCACAAAAAAAAATATAATGGGTTGCCGTATTTTTAATGTTTTACTATTACCGTCCGATTCTGCACGTGAAATTATCGCTTCCGATCCTATTATCAATCATCAATAATTGCAAAAAAACGGCGTCAGGTTGAGGGTACGGATCAGTCGCATGAGTAAACATTTTTTATTCCGATCAGACGAACGGGTAAAAAAATGTCACTGTCGAAAATTCGAAACGGACGGGTGACCGATCCATATCCTTAATGGCAAGGCACATATTAATTAGAAACAAAATTTGTTATGATGCCAAACATATGGATGATTTATGATTCTATTGATGGCTGTTGACGCAAGGAAAGAAAATAGGATGCTCTATAATAAAAGTTTCCGAAGCTCCACTAGATGGACCAAAGTTAGATTTTAAGCAATGATTACAAGCAAATTGTAATTTCGATATTTTTCTTGCTTCTAAGATTAGCGGTAATACTGCTATCGCCAAGCCTTATCGACACTTGTCCCGAGCGTTTTGGCTTTTGTTCGTTTTTTACGGTCTTGGACGGTTAATTCTCGGAAAGCATCATTCATATCATGTAAGAAGTTATCGTCGTTCCCCTGGCTTGATAAATTCTTAACCAGACCATTATTCCGTCGAATCTCTTTTTTCTTATTATTTTTATACTCATCCCTTCCTCTAAATTTGATCCTGCCATCAGTCAATTCGCACGCGTTCTATGTTTAATGTCCCTTCCTTTCCCAGCGATGCCAGCGATGATATCAGCGATGCGATATCAAATCTATTCTTATTTTTTGCGATACTTTTAACTGTTACCAAGTATTACTACCGTTATCGATTCTCACCCTTTACCTGGCTCTGCTTTCCATGTATAGCTGTGAAAAGGCGAGCTCGTTGCATTTATTAATACGCCGAAGTTGGTATTTTATGAAGTCTCTTCATTTCTCAGTCGTTGATGAGCCAACAAATTTGCAACTCACAGCTAGTGTTATATATTATGAAGCTCGGTGCTAGGAGAAACTTCATTTTTTTCCTTTACACCCCGCATATTCATAATGCGAGAGCGTACACGCGGCTGTCTTTTGTATATGAGGTAACCAGAAAGACCTTGCTCCCTTTTCGTACTTCCGCTTCCCATACCATTCAGCCAGTTCTCACCATTTGAAACATTTCCTATTTTCTTCTTTTCTTTTTTAACTTTTGCTTTGTTTGTGTCACAAGTTTAAGGACCAATAATAGGACTGCCGTCAAGTACTGGCACACGAGCAAGGGATTTGCATTTACAGGTTCCGTCACTTAATGTCAAAAATACAACTGTGGCGTTTGAGAGTAAAATGTTAACTCCAAAAGTTACATGTTTCTGTCAAAACCGGTTTTATGATTTATTTTGATCATTTTTCGATTTGATCTATCAATGGCAGTTTCATTAATACTAAAATGTATTTAAATAATTTGGTTCAAAATTATGATAACTTTTTTGTTTAATGTAATCGAGTTTGAAATCGAGATTTTCTTGAAACGTTTTTCTTGGTGTTAACATATTTCACCCAAATACCATAGTTATAATATCACTCAACGTAAGTTTGACGAGCTATTCGAAGATATTCAACATTAGAAATATGTTTATTAGATATGTGTATTAGGAAAATGCAAGGACCCAGTGCACCATGCTTTGCACACAAAACATAACATGCTTGATAAAATACAACTTGACAGATTCTTGAACACAAAGCAGAGGCAGATAACTGTAATTAACATTAAAGGAAGTTCAGAGGGGAATAATTAGCAAACGACTAATAAAATAATTATAATATTCGAATACGAATATTAGATTTTTGGAATAAAAAGTGCCCGAGTTTACACAGATCGACTTTGCAACTGGAATCCTATGCAACTGGGCAACAACCGTGAAACGAGCCTGAAAAATGGTACAAAATTTTGTACAGAAAAGGACAAGGAATAATAAAAAATATACAAAAGAAAATATTGGCTAGATAAAAATGAAGATCGTAAAGAATAAATTGGAAAGAAGTGAGATTGCTGATGCCTAATATTCTTGGTATGAGTATTACATACCTGCATAAATTAACGTGGCGAACAGGTGGCTGGCTAATGAAGTCAAGATCCGTGCAAGTGCTGGACCCATGCACGTTTAGCTATCTCTGGACTGAGCTGGTCTATGTGTATGCAGGTTTCCCGAGATTTCTATTTTCTCGTTAATACTTTAAATCTTTTCCAGTATGCCGCAGTTTGCATTCGATGCTCAAAGGACCACGATCACGACGAAGATCGTTTTGAGAAACATATTGTGCGATTCTAGCCGTAATTAACGGAGATCAATTTTTATCCAGATTTTGTTCGAATTTTTAAATTAACCTTAAACTGCAATATTAAAAATTTTGAGACGACTTGCAATGTATATTTTGTCAATATCAATCTTGTGAAATATGAGAGCCCCGGGAACTCCTTATATATTTATAATGTGCCTTAACGATTTAAATAAAATGTTACTGAAAAGCAACTGAAATGGAATTTTCATTAGCATGAATTCCCTTGATTCTAGTTACACGTTGTTCCGAATTTTTATTGAGCCTAGATATTAATTAATGCATCCATCCCGAACAGTACGCCTCCGTTAAGGATGTTCTTGCGTTTACAAAAATAAAGATTAAACTCTAATTTTTTTTTTTTATAATACAGCCATATAAAAACTGTCAGATTTTTAAAGGTTTTTTCAACCGTTAATGTTTCAATTATTTACTTCAAACAAATAGCAATTTAAGGGAGAATGACACTGTGACGGGATAAAAAACTATCATTTTTTGGGATATTTTTTGCACACGTATAACTAAGGTATAAGGTTTAACAGGTATTCAAGGATCGGGTAAAGGATACTTTATTGAGTATATGGGTCATTCCACATCAATTCGACCACTTTTGAACCCGACCCCCTTCGATTTGGCTGAAACTTTGCAATTTTCTTTTACGCCACAAAAGAAATTTTTGTGAATTTTTTCAAATTTTTTTTACCGAAGGCAAAAAAAGTTATGAATGTTAAAAAAATGGCTTTTTCTTTTTCAAATAGCTATAACTTTTTCAAAAATTGACCTATCGGGACGTTTTTTTTAAGTTTTGTTTTCGAATGTACTTTTCTGAAAAAAATACAAAAATAATTTTGGAAATCAAGTTCTATGAAAAATTTCAGTTTTTTGGAAAAAACCATGAATTTTTCAAATTCCGACACTTAATTTTTTTTTTATTTTCCCAAAAAAATCTTTGATTTATTCCGGAGTTAATCCCGCTAGTTGCTTAGTGGGCCGAATTTTTTTTCTATTTTTTTTTCGATTCAAAAAAAAATTTATTCGTTGTCAATTTTCAACTCCTCTGCATTCAAAAATTTTATTTTATGTCAAGATCAATCATAGTAAATAATTTTAAGATATTTCATACCTTACACATGATATAATTCACTAATTTATGATAAGCATTTCATGGGTAATATAACTATTTTTATTGTAATACCAATTTTACAAATCAATTTATTTTACCTCTCTTTGGCGCTTAAATATTTTACATACTCTGTATTCCTTTGAATTCGAAAAATTTCGGACACAAAGGCAACCATCTTTATCTGGAAGGACACAATGTAATTAATGAGTTCCAGCGATTGATTTTGTTTTGGCAAATCGGTCCTTTAAGTCATTTACAGCCTTATAATCGTATTACAAGAAAAATAATTGATAATCGCTTTACCTGTGAAATGCTTATCACATATCATTGAATTAGATTATGTGTAAGGTATAGAATATCTCAAAATTATTTACTAAGATTGATTTCGATGTGAAATAAAATTTTTGAATGCAGAGGAGTTGAAAATTGACAACGAATAAATTTTTTTTTTGAATCGAAAAAAAAATAGAAAAAAAATTCGGCCCACTAAGCTACTAGCGGGGTTAACTCCGGAATAAATCAAAGATTTTTTTGGGAAAATTAAAAGTATCGGAATTTGAAAAATTCATGGTTTTTTCCAAAAAACTGAAATTTTCCATAGAACTTGATTTCCAAAATTATTTTTGTATTTTTTTCGGAAAAGTACATTCGAAAACAAAACTTAAAAAAAAAACGTCCCGATAGGTCAATTTTTGAAAAAGTTATAGCTATTTGAAAAAGAAAAAGCCATTTTTTTTAACATTCATAACTTTTTTTGCTTTCGGTAAAAAAATTTGAAAAAATTCACAAAAATTTCTTTAGTAGCGTAAAAGAAAATTGCGAAGTTTCAGCCAAATCGAAGGGGGTCGGGTTCAAAAGTGGTCGAATTGATGTGGAATGACCCATATATTCAACTATTTCAATACCAATTTTTATTGAAAAATGTACAACATTATAAGCTTCCTATGTGACAAAAAAAATTCCTGTTCATTGTCCCATGGAAATCTTGATAACGGGTTATCTGACAATACAAAATAAAAAATTTTCAATTACTATATGAATGTAACTATCGTTGTACGTGGCAGTTCTTCTTTCAATTTTTTTCACGCAATGGCGACGGTTTGAAATTTTTTCGATTTTTAGACCTTTTTTTTTGTTTAAGCGATCTTAATAAATAGTATTTATCAAAACTTTAAAAATCGACCACGTACAGACTCAGTCACCGCGATAACGAATATTGGAAGAGAAAAAAGATTTTATCGGTTTATTAGTTTTGGACTATTCGTTGGGACAAGGTAAAAAAAGTCGTTTCGAGGAAAACGCGTCTAAATTTTTCGTTGCTATTTTCTTCATATAAAATAAAGTATTAACTCGAATATCTAGAGTCGCGGTAGCGACTCGAGACAAGTACATTTAAAATACTATAAAAACAAAGACGTGTTTCGCTACTAGACTCTTTACAGCAAGCAGAGTTGGATCGAATGGTTTTTTAAAATCTCCGAAAATTGTTTCGGCGATAATTGATTAATTATAGCGTTTTGAAAGATGTTGCTGGTTCACTTATTTTTTATTTTTTTTTCTTTCGATCTTGACTATTTAGAACTCTGTAGCCCATCGCATATTGTAAATATTAATATTTTATTTTTCCGTGCCATGAAAAATGGGTGGCGTTTTTCGCACACATTTTCTGACGTTTCGCGATCGCTGTCTAGTGACACTAGTTGTAACTAGAAATATTCTGGTGATATGTAACAGTGTGTTCGTCGATGTGACCGCCGACCGTTTCATATATTTTTTAATAATAACAGTGACAGCTGTTGAAATGAAAAAGGTTATAAAGATCGCGGCCGCGGATTAATGGTGATAGTCGTGAGAAAAATGAGGTTATAAAGATCGCGGGTAGTCATAAGATTAAATGATTTTATAAAGATCGCGGGTGTGAAAGTTGATGTTTAGAGTCATCAGGGTTAAGGTTAATAGTGATGGTTATGAGGTTGAAAAAAAATCTAGAGTCGCGGTAGCGACTCGAGACAAGTACATTTACGTATATTATAAGATGGCGAGGACGAGTCGCTACTAGAGTCTTTACAGCAAGCAGAGCGGTTTCGAACGGTTTGCGAAAATTGTTTCAGCGGTATTTAATTAATTACAACACTAAAAGATGTTGCTAGTTCACGTATTTTTTTCTTTTTTTTTCTTTCGATCGTGACTATTTAGAACCCTGTAGCCTAACGCATATTGGAAATATTAATATTTCATCCTTCCAAATCATCAAAAAAAGGTGGCATTTTTTGCACACATTTTTTGACGTTTAGCGGTTGCTCTCTAGTGACACTAGTTATAACTAGAAATTTTCTGATGATATGCGAGACTGCGTTCGTGATGTGACCGTCGAAGACTTTTCTTCAGGATGCATAAGTAAGAGTGACAGCTGTGAGTTTCGAAAAAAGATCGCGGTTATACTAGTGATAGTTGTGGGATTAAAAAGTAAGATTATAAAAATCGCGGGTGTGAAAGCAGATAATTTTATTTTGGCTGTGTCTAGCCGTCCGGATACCGGACGAATACAAAACTGGTATTCGTCCAGATATTTGTCGAGAATGCGATTATAATTGTTTTATTTAACTTTTCTAATTAACTTTTCTACAGTATAATGGTATATTGAAACTCCCTCGTACGTAATTTGTACGTAATCCATTCGAATATACAATTTATGATAGTTTTCATTTATATCTGGACGAATAGTCGCATATAATTCGTCCGGGAAAACGATTCTCTATGGATTTTGATGGATGAAAAATAAATGAAAATTTATAACTACAGCGGGGAATACTTAGTTTCCTTCAACTATAGCGGGGAATACTCAAAGTTTTTTCAAATGTATCGGAAAATTTTTTCGGTATCCGGACGACTAGACACTGCGTTTTAATTTATTTTTGGTTAGACATATTCGAGATCAGGACTTTAAACGCCTATTCGGTGAACATTTAATATCTTTGTTGTAAGGTTATAAAGATCGCGGTCAGTTTTAACTTTTCATTAAAGTCACTTTTATTATATTATCGGTAGAAAAGTGATAGTGTAAAAATAAAGTTTAAATCAATAAATAAACTTTTGGACAGTGTCTAAATAAATAATTTTTTTTATTAACCCTAGCCCCAACAATCCATTTTTCCGAACGTAAACTCTAGAACGGAGTCGAAAACGGTGCCTCTTCTCTTTTACCATAAAATGTTCCATGAATGCAATAATAAAGTTTATTTAGAAACCATTCCCTTTGTTTTTTTTTTTATAACTAAGAGAATGGTGTATGATAAACTCGTATTCGGTGAATATTTGATATCTTTGAACAGTTGTGAGGTTATAAAGATCGCGGTCAGTTTCAGTTTTGGTTAAAGTAACTTTTATATATATAGATAGAAGAGTGATAGTGCAAAAATAAAGTGTAATTTAATAAATAAACTTTTGAACATTACCTTAATAAATAATTTTTTTTATTAACTTTAGCCCCAACAATTCATTTTTCCGAACGTAAATTCTAGAACGGAGTCGAAAACAGTGCCCTTCTCTTTTACCATAAAATGTCTCTTGCATGCAACAATAAAGTTTAATAGGAAACCATTCTCTTCATTTTTTATATAACTGAGAGAATGGTGTATGATATCACCCTAGGTTTGAATTATATGTGGTTTTAAACCACCCTAGAGTGCACTTTGCACTTGCAACACAAAACGGAATCAGGCGATGCGAAATAATTTTGAGCGAAAAGATATTTGATTTGAGAAAAAAAAATTTCATAAGTACTTCACCAATTTTTTTTTTATCTATTGCTCATGAGATATAATTCGTAATCAATAAATATTATTAAAAAAAACTCGCGTAGTACTTCGGCCAAAATTATTTTTTCCAATCAAACTTTAGCTCTCGAAATTTTGTACGTATATTTTTTTGTTTCAAAATCTCGTTTCGTTATGATTACTTATATTTAAAAACTTTCGGTGCATTCTGATGCTATTGGAGTATTTCTTCGGCATCATTTTTTATGGAATATTTTCCGATCCGTTGATCTGTTGGCACGCATGATTCGGTGCAATATTTTTTGAAATTTTTTTTTACAAAATTAAAAAAAGTCAAGTTTTTACTTGTTCGTTGTTCTTTTATGCGTCGTATCTTCTCAGAACTACTGTACGTTTTAACGGGGTCATCCCATGTGACAGCTATTTTTTCGCTTTTTTGGGAATTTTTTTTTGACGAACCATTAAAACACACTATCTTTGAATTTTTACCACACATTTATTAACGTTTTTACAGTCCTCATAATTTTATCAAACAAAAATGGCAAGCTGAATCAACTTTACACCATTTAGAAGACACTCATGTGTTGGTTGACGGCTGCCATGATTCCGAAGGTTTTGCTCATCTAAAATCAAACAATCAAACAGCGTTTTAATTTGTGGACCTGAGGCTATCACTGGAACTAGAATAAAGTAAAAATATCGAAAATTGAATTTTTGGCACAGTTTTAAATGCTAAGTTCCGAGTTTCGTCGTTTTTTTCGACTTTTAAAACCATGCCAAAAATTCAATTTTCGATATTTTTACTTTACTCTAGTTCTAGCGATAGTCTCAGATCTACAAATTAAAATGCCGTTTGATTTTTTGATTTCAGATGAGCAAAACCTCCGGAATCATGGCAGCCGTCAACCAACACATGAGTGTCTTCCGAACGGTGTAAAGTCGATTCAACTCGTTATTTTTGTTTGATAAAATTCTGAGGAACTGTAAAAATTTTAATAAATGTGTGGTAAAAATTCAAAGATATTGTGTTTTAATGATTCATCAAAAAAAAATCCCAAAAAAGCGAAAAAAAGTAGCTGTCACATGGGATGACCCCGTTAAGTAATCTAATAATTTTATAAGTATTGACGGTTAATTACGAAGATTGAATTCACTTGAACACTTCTTAGATCAATATTTCACATTGCATTTTTAGTCCGAATATACACCAGCTCGAAATTCGATCATATATCCATTTTTAGCCGAAATCATTAAATAATCGATTGAGCGACCTCTAAAATTTTGATTCAGAATTCAATTCTTGAGAGAATCACTTTTTGATAACATGTTACCATATTTTGCTGCAATGCCGAAAAAAATTTGAATTCTTTTGCATCACTCTGATACATACATAATATAGACATGTTTAATTGGCAGGCTATGAATTTCATACCCGAGTACGTACACAATATTGACATGTTTAATTAACAAGCTATGAATTCCATACAAAAAGTCGACAAATCCTAGCCAAAAACAGCATAAATGCTGTCAAAAAAGCTGAGACAAGTACATTTATACCCCCCAAATAATCATTCCAGTTAATCCCCCCTACCACCCAGCGCCAAAATACCGATCCCCACCAAAATTTACAAAAACCCGTCTAAGTCGTTCATGCAAAGATCTCCGCACAAAAATCCTTTCTTAAAACCAACTCATCATACAAAGTTTTATGAGTAACCGCTCTCATTATCTTATCAAATTAAGTCAAATTGTACAGAGATGATAATTTCATTCTCGTAAATGTTGTGAGTTTACAAAAAGTTGATAAATAAATAAAGATCTACTAAAGTATATATCATCAAGTACATGGGATTTAATTATGTTTATAAAATCTTCAATTATGTTCATATGCCATTTCTCTAATTAATGCTTTATTACAATGAATTATTATCCTATGACTTCGAACTACAAGGGCTTTAAAAAAAAATACAGAATTGCATTAGCCTGCGTGAGCTTGAACGCTGCCACACTCTGATTTGTAATATTTGTAGTATAGTTTTATTGGTAACCAATTGATAAAAGTTTACTATCGTACGTAGAGCGGATACGCACAGAGTACTTGTCCGGCCCGAAAATTTTTCATAAAATTTGTCACATAAGTCAACATTAATCTACCATACATTTTGGCATTAACTAGTAAAGTAAACACAGCTAATTTGGAATCACAATATGCGGATTGTTTTGTATCCCAAATTATCCTCCTTTCCTTTAAGGGGACCGTATGGTCTAGAGCACGAAAATTTCACCTATTTTCACGATTTTTTTTTTGCCTTAAAAAATTTAAAAATCGATGTTTTAACTTTTCGGGTTTATTACTACCTTTATTAAGTATACAAAAATTTTTTTTTTTAATTTTAAAAACAGTGTTTATTATCATATAATTGGCATTGAAGACGACCCTCTCGAAAAATCCGACCCGGACGGTGAAGATCGATCCGAGACTTCTACTCATCTGAAACACAAAATTCAAGAAGATTCTTAATCAGAAAGAGTGCAGTTATGGTCGGGACTAGAACAAATCGAAAAAATTAAAAATTGACAAAATGGCGCGCTTTTGAAAAAAAATTCGTAAAATCGGGTTTTTTTTTCACTAGTTTTTTAGTATAAACAATAAGAAATTATTTAAATAAAATTATGATTGTAGTTCCGACGATAGCCATACATGTTGTGAACAACATATCCAAATTTCAAGTGATTCGGTTGAATAGTTTTTTTGTTTTCACCTGCGCAGTGCCGAAAAAAGTCGTTTCGAGATAAATGAGTTTAAAGTTTGAGGTACAGATATTTTCAAAAATTGAGCAAATTTTGAATACTTACAGTTAATCCGCGATTCCGGCACCATATAGGATTCCTTCGGAACGTTCATAATTCAAGATTTCCTCACTCCTTTCATTTCTTCGAGCTGTCCGAGCCTCTTTGGAGTTGTCCGTGCTCCTACGGTTGGCGCTCGATACTCGCAGCTCGTCTCGGTTTTGCGCTAGTTGCTCCGCTTGTGGCCCGATTGTTATGCCCATGGTCTCCATTATTTTCAATAGGGATGCAAATCCTTCATTGAATATGCAAGCGGAAATGTGAGTGGCAATATCAATGATTTTTTTTCCGGCAAACAGATGTTTCGGCGCAAGGTGCCACACGCAAGCATTGAAACTTTCGTTATTGTTCTGCGTATTACTGCCAATACACCTTTCCAATAAAGTCTCTGCTGTCAATTCTTCATAAATTGGTTTTAATATCTCTTGTGCTTCATCGCACAGAGCAGGTGGGTGCTCGTAGGTGTCTAAAGTACCTGCAGCCTCACTTTGACGCCACTTGCACCACGATTCGGAACCTGGAGGACAGTACGAGTGTTGCGGATTTTCATCTGTTGAAATTTTGTGATAATATGCTGCCCATATTTCACTTCTCATCCCTTCAGTCGAATCTGAATTACGTCTAATTGCTAGACCGTAATAAGTTGACAGCTCTTGCAATAATTTATTCGTCAATTGTTGACGCTTCGGTGTTTTATTTATCGATTTCCGCTGTGTCTTTTTTCCCTCTTCTTTTTCTGTCAATTTCTTTGTTGCTTTCTTTATTTGTGCATGTTTTTTTTTCGCATCAACAGCACGTTTGTACAAACGTTTTTTAACATGCAAAACACATTCTTTTTTGCAAACTAAAAAATCATCCCCGTAAGGCTTTGTGTCCAATAAGGCTTTGAACGTTTTCGTGTCGCGGACCGCTCTCTACCTGCGTTATGGGCTGTAGAAGCTGTAATATTGAGAATTTCCGCATGAAAATTTCACAGTATATTCTTGAGATACTATACTTTCGACATATCGAAAAAAAAAAAATCGATTTTTTCAAATTTCTAGACCATACGGTCCCCTTAACCAATTGTTATCAATGAATTGATGCTCGTGTGGAGCATATCTCACGTTAATACACGGCACGTTTATTCCGGTTTTGTAACATCCGGGGGAAAACTGAAGTTACAGAGCGGCTAAACGGTGCTGTACACCCGAAATAAGTAATCCGGTACCATTCACACGCACTTTTACACCAGTTTTTACTACAACAGGTTTTACAAAACGGAATAAGCCTGCCATGTAAGAGCGGTCATCAATTGATTGCATTCCAAGGCGGGTAAGATTCAAATCTGCGTCAGGAGATCCGAATGTTCGGAGTGGTTGAACAATTTACCGTGAACAAAAAAGCATATTTTTCGCTGACTAGTCGAAAAATTTTCGGGCCGGACAAGTACTCTGTGCGTATCCGCTCTACGTACGATAGTAAACTTTTATCAATTTGTTACCAATGAAACTATACTACAAATATTACAAATGAGAGTGTGGCAGCGTTCAAGCTCACGCAGGCTAATGAAATTCTGTATTTTTTTTTAAAGCCCTTGTAGTTCCAAGTCATAGGATAATAATTCATTGTAATAAAGCATTAATTAGAGAAATGGCATATGAACATAATTGAAGATTTTATAAACATAATTAAATCCCATGTACTTGATCATATATACTTTAGTAGATCTTTATTTATTTATCAACTTTTTGTGAACTCACAACATTTACGAGAATGAAATTATCACCTCTGTACAATTTGACTTAATTTGATAAGATAATGAGAGCGGTTACCCATAAACCTTTGTATGATGAGTTGGTTTTTAGAAATGATTTTTGTGCGGAGATCTTTGCATGAACGACTTAGACGGGTTTTTGTAAATTTTGGTGGGGATCGGTATTTTAGCGCTGGGTGGTAGGGGGGATTAACTGGAATGATTATTTGGGGGGCATAAATGTACTTGTCTCAGCTTTTTTCACAGCATTTATGCTGTTTTTGGCTAGGTTGATACTTACTTTTAACTTCAATTTTTTTCTATCTTTTTGAATATGTATTGTAACGGAACGCTTTCGCCGTACGCTAAACGTCGCTACGCGCTGGTCCGAGCTTCTTAATAATTTCGGAGCAAGTATGAAAGAATCGTGAAAAACGCGGATTTTATGTTCGAAATAATAACAAAATTAATTTATTCAATAAAACAATGTGAAATTTTCCTGATTTTTGTACAATAACTGATTGTTTGTTTTGATTCGCGCTCGCATTTTATTTTTAGAAATAAATAATAATTTGGTAAAAACCTACGAGAATTATCGCACTTATTTTATTTATTTCCTGTAATAATTATTCGTTTTTTATTATGATGATATTTGTTTCTATTTTTTTATTTAATAATATAGTAATTATGCAGTTTGAGTTTATGCTTTTTATGGGAAATGTCAGCCTCCCCCGACGAAATTTCATTAATGGTGTTTAACCGAAGCACTTCATGCAAAAAAAAATAATCTTGCATCGTTTTTCGGAAAAGCCCTCAAACTGCATAATTACCAATAATATCGCATGAATCGCGTTGGAAATAACGGTAAAATAATAATTTAAAAACGATGACTTCTGGATTAATTAATGGTAACAATCTTTGTTGATAGAATATTAATAATTATTCAAATAATATTTGATATTAAATAATAATTAATAGTGTGTTTGTTGCCGTGAAATTCACTTTTATTGTGTGGTGAATAAACAAAATAATTCGAAATGTCAATAATCCAAAAGTGGATTGACTCGATATAATAATAATAATGATAATAATATTTTTTTTATGTGAATCTATGTAATGGATAATCTTACCGCTGCCTTTTGGATTATCAATTTCAGGATTATTGATGATTGTTAAGGATAGATGAGGATTGTTGAGTATGATAAGTGACGCAGACTGATTATTTTTATCGTAAACAATTTTGAATTTAAAAAGTCAAACTATAAATTAGCAGATTTTAATTAAAAGAGAGCAAACAGGCTTTCCGTTTTCAGTAGGCATAAATTCGAAAAGGTTAAATTAATTAAAAGAAGCGTAGTATGCAAGCTATGGGCCCCGAACGTCATCGAACGACGCCGATATCCCACACACCACAGGTAAGGATGCGGACCCCGAGCTATGGGATGTAAACGTCGCCGAATGCCTCCGATACTCCGAGCACCCGCAGGAAAAAGAAAAAATGAAAAAAATAAAGAATGACCTTGGACTATGGGAGTTGAACGTCGCCGAACCGCTCCGATACTATAAGAATCAAGGAATAATAGGAAAAATGAAAGGAACGAGGAATTGACCTTGGACTATGGGAGTTGAACGTCGTCGAACCGCTCCAATACTCCAAGCATCAAATAATGACAAGGAGGATAGGTTATACGCTGCTGGAACTAGGAAGGATCTCTGCTGCCGAGAGCTTGTCTCCGAGCTCTGTCTCCAGAATGAGCAGAATGCGCCTCCACTGCTGCTGTGCACGGCTTTTTATACCCAGCAAATCCTTTGCTCTTGCGCTCGAGTTCCGATACACTCGCCGGGTAGTCTCAAACCCGTTCTGTGCACGCTTATTTTCAACAATTATACGATTCGCTCTTCATTCCCCCACTCTCACATTTTCACACTTTGATTCGCTGCTCGTTATCCCCACTCTGCGCGTCCCCTGCGCAGAAATTCTTAATTTTATGTTTGAGCAATTATTTATAACAATTTTATCATTTTCAATCATTTCTCAATTCCATTTAGCCATGCAGCGTCCCATTTTTTATTCAAAAAATGTTTTTAATAAATTCGAAAACAATAAAAACACACGCTCTCATTCGTTCTTTTCCCTTGTTGCATGCGCCACGCGTATCCGCAGAAACATTCGTTCTTTTCATTTTCAATATGTCGGTTATTTTCTCATAATTTTACCGCGCGCATGTTTCCCTTCGATTTGTCGGATTTTTCTCTACATTTTACATATTAATTTCATTATAATTAAGTCTTTTTTACATTCAATTAACGAAATGTGCAAAAAGTCACGTACGCATTTCTTAGTTTCGGTTTTTAACGATAGGCGGCTGCCTGGCACTTTCGTAAGTGTAGCTTCGTCATCATCATAGTGTCCAAGATGGCTGCCGATGAAAACAATCAACAAAACGCACGCGAAACGTTTTCGCGTCGTTTTCGTAAATTTGGCCAATAATGTCGGATATTGAAACGAAAATCGGGATAAAAAGTCTTTATGAGACACGTTGGGACCGCGCGTAAGTTTTTTCATTACAGCAGACTGCAACAAAATAAAAAAAAATATAGAATTTTTTGACCTGTCACAGTATGGCGATCCCCTTTAACACGATAAGTCGAATGGGAACAGCGCTGATGTGTATAATTCAATTATTTCAACTTTCCCAGAAAATATTAATTAAATAGCAAAAATCCCCTCCCGGGGAAAAATAACCAGGACAAGTACATTGGTGGTCCTCGTTTCCCTATGATATCACAAGAAATCCAACAACCCAATAAAATATTTTTTTTTAATGTTTACTAATTTTATTCATATCCCGGAGTGAAACCAACCATATAGATCACGAAATATCCGGCCAAAAAACCAGACTCCATAATAAATGTTACTTTGAAGTTATTTCCACAGAACAAAACAGGAATCAAAACATTAAAAAATCAGCGTTATCAAGATGAAAAAAATACCACTTATAATTGGTGTATAAGAAGATCAATAGTCTAGAAAAAAATGAAAAAAAGTCACCATCTAAGTTACATGCAGCGTAAAATTTATGATATCAGTACTAGGACAAGTATTTCTTTGGTGACTGAGATGATATCAACATGGACGTACCGCCAACGTAGGGCATACAGTTGGTGCATTGCTTCTGGGATCTCCTAAGTCGAGTAGCTACTTTTGTTTTGGCTATGGCGCGACCAATGTTGCCAAATAGTATTTACTTATATGACCTAATGAAACAATATTGCCTGCGCCGTAGCTAAAACAACGAAAAACAAGCAGGAACAGGAAGTTTCGCATAAGATCCCGTGCTTTTGTAATGTTAAGGAAGTTGTGGCCGTACAGTCATTTTTTTACCCAAAAGTTATGACCTGTACCATTCAGAAGTTAGACCACTTTACAGTTTGGCAACGTTGCATACACTGTAAAGATGTGTGTTGTGCGTGTACTCGTGTACCCTTCTCCTCTCTCACATCCATTCAACGTTGTTTCAACTCTCAACGGTGGATGATGAATGCCAACGAAAAAATTACGATTGATAAAAACGGTGTGAAATTATTTTCGTGGAAAAGGAAACGAGTTACGGAGGCTGTATTCAATCAACGAATAAGTCAAGTGAATTCGAATGTCGAATGTTCGAATGAATCAAGTGAATGTTAATGTAATTTTATGATGACTACGAACACCATTTTATTCTGATTGAATCAACGTCGAATATTGTGTATGATACAAGGCCATTCTGAAATTCGCAGAAGAATTAATTTTCTTATAAATTTCTGACGGCGAAAAGCAACGCATGTAACGAAAAGCACCTCCAAATTGATTTTCACTTGCATGAGCAACTTTAATAAAAAGTTATGGGCCGGACAAGTACTCTGTGCGTATACGCTCAACGTACGGTGGTGAACGTTCATCAAATTATAACCAATCAAACAAAACTGTGCTATTATGTACGGACATAAATTAAAGTTTTTTTTTTTAACATTACAAAAGCACGGGATCTTATACGAAACTTCCTGTTCCTGCTTATTTTTCGTTGTTTTAGCCACGGCGTAGGCAATGTTATTTCATTAGGTCATATAAGTAAATACTATTTGGCAACATTGGTCGCGCCATAGCCAAAACAAAAGTAGCTACTCGACTTAGGAGATCCCAGAAGCAATGCACCAACTGCATGCCCTACGTTGCCGGTACGTCCATGTTGATATCTTCTTAGTCACCAAAGAAATACTTGTCCGAGTACTGATATCATAAATTTTACTGCTGCATGTAACTTAGATGACGATATTTTTCATTTTTTTTTCTAGACTATTGATACTTCTTACACACCAATTATAAGTGGTATTTTTCTCATCTTGATAACGCTGATTTTTTAATGTTTTGATTCCTGTTTTGTTCTGTGGAAATAAATTCAAAGTAACATTTATTATGGAGTCTGGTTTTTCAGCCGGATATTTCATGATCTATATGGTTGGTTTCCCTCCGGGATATGAATAAAATTAGTAAACATTTAAAAAAATATATGTTAAGTGGGGTTTTGGATTTTTTGTGATATCATAGGGAAACGAGGGGCAACCAATGTAATTGTCCGGGCTTTTTTCCCAGGGAGGGGATTTTTTCTATTTGATATCACTTCTTTTTTCTATAGTATTTTCATATATTTTGCTTTATATAGACTCCAATAGAGTCTGTATATAACAAAAAAACTTACGGCGTGTTTGCATCATTACACCATCGATTTATTTCAATGACAGGAATCAATACTGTTCACACTACTAATTCAACATAAGAGAATGAGACAGATTTTCTACCATAAATTCATTGTTATTGAGGTTGTTTCAATATAGGAGCGTTTCGTTCCTGTGATAAGAAAAAAAGTTATAATATTTTCAAAAGAGTTAACTAAAGACTCGAAATATTTTCGAGATGTTAGTAATTCGTTGATAGGTTATTATTCGATTATAGCTTGGCAGGAATGTGTTATAGAAGAGACCTCAAGTACCAGTTTTTTCCCCCAAGGCAAAAATTCAGAAAATTAACTACTTTATCATTAGCTTTCAAGTTGTGTATTAGAATAAGTTATTCAGGGGCGAAAAGGCAGCGAGGATATTAGCAATTTCGGTCTAAGCTATAAATAGATAATTATATTTAACTTTATTGTCAGAAGGAGCTTCAGAATTATTATTCTTTCAAAGATGAAGTGACGAATGAAAAATGAAATGAAGAATATGATGCATCATCCTTGGCTTACAAATTATTTTATAAAATATAGAAAAAAATTAGATAAAAAAAAAAGATTCGGCCGAAGTACTTGACGAATGTTTTTTCACTTAATTCACATAATGTATCGGTCGTGGTGACAACCTCGCCAAGTACTTCGGCCGAAATTTTTTTTCATCTAATTTTTTTTCGTTTACAATATTTTTTTGCTTCGGACTCTTATTGATACAGAGTTTTTATTTTCATTCTGGTTGGTAAAACAACTGCATTTTCGAACTTGGTTCTTTTCTCTATCAACATTCAATATTATTTGAAGATTTTATGTCGCATGATAAGGCCTCCCGTACTTGGCTACATATATTTTAGTATAGCTCAATTTATTTTATAACATTTTGCGAAACCCAACCTTAGCTTTTCACGAGGATTAACTCATTTTGTTTTGTGTGATTTGAATTTATTTGATACATTTTTTGAGAGTGGTCACTTTTCCTACTTTTTTATAGGATTTGATTTACTCAAGGATTTTTGCGAGAAAAGATTTTTGCAGTGTATGTATATTTGTGGAAAAATATGGGAATGGGGGTCAACAAATATATTTGTCCAGGTTTTCTCTCCGAGGGGGATTTTTATGCATGATATGATTCGTTTTTTCTCGTTCTTTTCAAACATCTCGCTTTATATAGATTCAAAAAAGGTTATATTGGGAAATTATCGCTTTTTCATTTCCAAACCCTGACCCCTTCTACTTCGAGTCAGATTTTTTCCCCATGAAATAAAGGTACACGTGTTTTGGAGTTTTCAATTTGACAATTTTTTTTTATTCTCGAGCCAGTCAAATTTTTTTGACATTTTGATTTACCCTTCTGGAATCAGGCTAAAATATGTCGGGAACTGGGAGTCTGATACAAAAATTTACAAAGCTTTTGAGGGCAAAATTAGAGCAGTCAGAACTTTTCCATAGAATTTGTAGCTATTTGAATTTGTGTTTATCAAATAGACATATTAAATAGCAGTATCTCCATGTTACATTTGTAGATTTGTGGTAAAAAATATTACGCTTATTTCAGCTTGTTGATAAAAATGGAGAGTTTTTTTTTCGAAATTTTTCATTTTTGATTAATGATAAAATAAAAAACTAGTTTCATGTATGTTTAGAGAAAACATATCGAATCTATTGTGAAAAAAGTTCACGCATTTTTTCATTCTTATTTTTATTAACCCTTTAACGGCCACGCCTATTTCTGGATGTCTCAAAATTATTCCCTCTGTTAGTATGGCTGAAAAAGGGCTGAATATGAATGTCCAATCATAATTTTGTCGATAAGGGCCCGGGAAGTAGTATTTTCGGACTAGAGCAAATTTGCTACATTGACGGTTTCGCATTCTCATTTCGAAGTATTATTCTAATTCAATCACGTATTTTCAAAGCCTAGTTCGTCCAGTCAAGCTTCTTTTACACGATTCTGTCAAAAATTATTTGAAAAATGTCCATTTACTGACTTTTGGACGAAAACGACAGCACATGCAAGCGGCATAAATTTTCACGACAACGTTGTCACCATATTAATACGTACAGTAGTTCTGAGAAGATACGATGCATAAAAGAACAACGAACAAGTAAAAACTTGAATATTTCTATTTTGTAAAAAAAAAAATTCAAAAGATACTACACCGAAACATGCGTGCTAACAGATCAACGGATTGGAAAATATTCCATAAAAAATTATACCGAAGAAATACTCTAATAGCATCACAATGCAACGAAAGTTTTTAAATATAAGTAATCATAACGAAACGAGATTTTGAAACAAAAAAGTATGTGCACGAAATTTCGAGAGCAAAAGTTTGATTAGAAAAAATAATTTTGGCCGAACTACTACGCGAGTTTTTCTTTTATAACGTTTATTGATCACGAATTATATCTTATGAGCAATAGGTAAAAAGAAAAATTGGTGAAGTACTTAAGAAATTTTTTTTTCTCAAATCAAATATCTTTTCGCCCAAAATTATTTTGCATCACTTGATTCCGTTTTGGGTTGCAAGTGCAAATAGTATTTTCATATATTTAAGGTCTCTACCACTCTAGGGTAATTCAAATCCATATATAATTCAAACCTAGGGTGGTATCATACACCATTCTCTGTTATATAAAAACGAAGATAGTAGTTTTCAAATAAACGTTATTATTGCATGCAAGGGACATTTTATGGTAAAAGAGAAGAGGGAAGAGGCACCGTTTTCGACTCCGTTCTAGAGTGTACGTTCAGAAAAATGGATTGTTGGGGCTAGGGTTAATAAAAAAAAATTATTTATTTAAGCACTATGCAAAAGTTTATTTATTGAAGTACACTTTATTTTTTCATTGTTACTCTTCTATCTTTGTATATAAAAGTCACTTTAACCAAAAGTTGAAACTGATCGCGATCTTTATAACTTCACGACAAAGGTATTAAGTAATCATCGAATACGAGTTTATCATACACCATTCTCTTAGTTATAAAAAAGAATGGAGAATGGTTTCTAAATAAACCTTATTATTGCATTCGAGGAACATTTTATGGTAAAAGAGAAAAGGTATCGTTTTCGACTTCGTTGTAGAGTTAGATGTGGAAAATAAAAATTACAGGCTTAACAAAAATAAAAAATACATGTTTGTTCAAGCACTGTTCAAAAGATGATTGAAATGAATTGCACTTTATTATTTTCGCACTATCACTTTCTTATTATAATAAAAGTCACTGTAACCAAAAGTCGATCAAAACTAACCGCGATCTTTATAACCTCACGGCTGTTCAAACATATAGTACGGTTGTCGGTTAGCCGTCATATCCAACGATCGATTGAATATTACCAGAGTTCTACCCATATCACTAGTGTCACTAGATAGCGACTGCGAAAAAGACAGTTGCGCATCAAAATGTGTGCGAAAAAATGCTCAATTTTTCGGCACAACGAAAAAAAAAACATTAATATTTTTAATACTATTTAAGCTACGAGGTTTTAATTAATCGCGATCGAAAGAGAAAAAAAAAAAAAATACGTGAATTTAAATGAACTTCCAAAATGCTGTAATTTAGTTTATATTATAGAAACAATTTTTGAGAACAAGTAGAATCACGGTCCTTCTGGTAAAAGTATCTTGTGTGACTCGCTTCGTAAATGTACTTATCTCGAGTCGCTACCGCGACTCTTAATACAGGATTTTTACCCACCGAAAATCCCCTAAATCGTTCGGCCGGTAAAACAGTATATTATTCATATGAAATGACACTTGATTTCTGCACTTAAACTCTAACAAAATATCAAAGCTAATGAGGTCAGTCACCATCAATATAAATGACACTTGATTTTCGCACTATCACTCTACATACTATAACCAAAAGTCATGACTTTCTCCCTAACCAAAAGGCAAAATTTATTCCAAAAAAATATTGGTTAGCTGTTACAGTCGCGAATGATCTCAAAATCACCAGAGCTTTAACCAGTATTACTAGTGTTACTGGATAGCGACTACGAAAAAAAACATATGAGCATCAAAAATGTGTGCGAAAACGTCCACACTTTTTTAATACAATAAAACAATAAAATATTAATATTTTGAATACGTGTTAAGCCGTAGAATTCTAATTAATCACGACTGAAAGAAAAAAAAATACATGAACACGCAACATTCTCCAAAACGCTGTAATGAATTAAATATATGGAAACAATTTTCGAAAGTTTTCGAAAACAGTTGGGAACTGCGGTCCTTGCTGTAAATGTGTCTTGTAGCGACTCGTCTTTGACAGGTATATATATAAATGGCAAAATACAGCATGAATGCTGTGAAAAAACCTGAGACAAGTATATTTACGCCCCCCAAATAGTCGTTCCAGTAAACCCCCTTCCGCCAAAAAACCAATGCCCACAAAAATTTACTAAAACCCACGCTGAGCTGCTCATGTAAAGATCCCTCCGCACAAAAACGGATGAACTTGAACTTTTACGAGTATTCAATGATCAAAGTTACTATGGTGAAAACTTATGTATCTATTCATCATGTAACGAAAGTGGGAGGATTATGTTTCTGTAAAGTTCTGTTATCGTTGACTTATTTTTTAGTTTGTTCCAAGAAATACATATAACTATTTTTAGCATTCCTCGGCCAACTTTTTTTCTTGATTTTAGTATCATTTGCAAAAGTCCATGAAGTACCAGCTCTTAACATGCTTGTATAATGACCTTCGAAGATGGTTCGACCATGATGGAATATGGCATTTTTAACTTTATATTTTGGCTGTGTCTAGCCGTCCGGATACCGGACGAATACAAGACTGGTATTCGTCCAGATATTTGTCGAGAATGCGATTATAATTGTTTTATTTAACTTTTCTAATTAATTTTTCTACAGTATAATGGTATATTGAAATTCCCTCGTACGTAATTTGTACGTAATCCATTCGGATATACAATTTATGATAGTTTTCATTTATATCTGGACGAATAATCGCATATAATTCGTCCGGGAAAACGATTCTCTATGGATTTTGATGGATGAAAAATAAATGAAAATTTATAACTACAGCGGGGAATACTTAGTTTCCTTCAACTATAGCGGGGAATACGCAAAGTTTTTTCAAATGTAACGGAAATTTTTTTCGGTATCCGGACGACTAGACACTGCGTTATATTTTTACTAAGTCCTCAATAGTATGGCTTAACTAGGGAGGGAAAGTAGACAATTCAACGCGGTTTGCGCTGGCCTTTTTCTCTCCCGTTTTACTTATACTATGCTTATACTATTTCACTACATCTCCGCGAGAAATTCGACTTCTGCATGGTGGGTTGATCTTTCCGCGGACGTGTGATCAAAGAAATATTTTCGAATCAAATACTAGAAATAATTTTCGATTCTGCTAAAAAATAATGACGAATTTTGCTGCATTTTCATGAAGCAAACATCAACACATTTATCATTTAGCATAAATATGTAACTTACTTTTGAGATTGTTCTTCTGATTGTGATTCTCCCAAGAATTGGATCCTGAATAAAAAATTTTAAAGTCGCTCAAGCGAGTTTGTAATGATTTTGGCTAAAAATGGATACATGATCGAATTTCGAGCTGGTGTATCGCGACTATATTCGGACTAAAAATGCAATATGAAATATTGATCTAAGATGTGTTCAAATTAATTCAATCTTCGTAATTAACCTTTTCAGGACGGGGATTTTACGTTGAAATCGACCCTTTATTTTACACGAAATTTATGCATGATATCAATGAATTTTTCACGTAGAGTGCCCGACCAAACTAGTGGTTGATATTTCGATCAGACCCGTACGGAACGTAAAGGCCTATGTTAGAAATTTGGTTTAACGATTTGAGGGTGTTTTCCTACGTAATTTGATGCGCTGAATACGAAAAAAATTGTGAAAAAAATCCTGGCGGCATCCTTGACCTTAAAAATTGTTTTTTTTTCTATTTTGGCCTCAAAATTGGTATATTTACGTTTTTTGATGCGCTGACTTCGACAAAATTAGCGTTTCTGCTCGAATATTTCTCAAATAATGACTTTTTCAAGCCTATTTTGTCAAAACCAAGACCACGTCAAAGGCAAAAAAATTCGACAGAACTGATAATGTAAAATGGCTTTTTCAATCTATCTTATGTAAAAGCTCTAAATATGCATGTGGATAGTTGCATTCTAAAACAGAGTTTGACAAAAAAATCTAGTAGCTCCATTGAATCCTATGAAAGAAATACTCCGGTTTTCGCTCTTAGCATAACCCAAGTTTAACAACGTGGATGTGGCGAAAATGTGATGCCTTTGGGGTGCTTGATTTATGTGAGTCCCCTTGCCTCTCCCGTCGGGGTGCTTGTTTATGTGAGTCCCCTTACCTCTCACGGCAGGGTGCTTGCTTTATGTGAGTCCCCTTGCCTCTCACGTCGGGGTGCTTGATTTATGTGAGTCCCTTTGCCTCTCACGTCGGGGTACTTGATTTTTGGGAGTCCCCTTGCCTCTCACGTCGGGGTGCTTGATTTAAGTGAGTCCCCTTGCCTCTCACGTCGGGTTGCTTGATTTTTGTGAGTCCCCTTGCCTCTCACGTCGAGTTGCTTGATTTTTGTGAGTCCCCTTGGCTCTCACGTCGGGGTGCTTAATTTATGTGAGTCCCCTTGCCTCTCACGTCGGGGTGCTTCATTTATGTGAGTCCCCTTGTCTCTCACGTCGGAGTGCTTGATTTATGTGAATCCCCTTGCCTCTCACGTCGGGGTGCTTGATTTTTGTGGGTCCCCTTGCCTCTCATGTCGGGGTGCTTGATTTATATGAGTCCCCTTGCCTCTCACGTCGTGGTGCTTGATTTATGTGAGTCCCCTTGCCTCTCACGTCGGGGTGCTTGATTTATGTGAGTCCTCTTGTCTCTTACATCGGGGTGCTTGATTTATGTGAGTCCCCTTGCCTCTCACATCGGGGTGCTTGATTTATGTGAGTCCCCTTGCCTTTCACGTCGGGATGCTTGATTTATGTGAGTCCCCTTGCCTTTCACGTCGGGATGCTTGATTTATGTGAGTCCCCTTACCTCTCACACCGGGGTGCTCGATTTATGTGAGTCCCTTTGCCTCTCACATCGGGGTGCTTGATTTATGTGAGTCCCCTTGCCTCTCACGTCGGGGTGCTTGATTTTTGTAGTTCCCCTTGCCTCTCACGTCGGGGTGCTTGATTTATGTAAGTCCCCTTGCCTCTCACGTTGGGGTGCTTGATTTATGTGAGTCCCCTTGCCTCTCACGTCGGGTTGCTTGATTTTTGTGAATCCCGTTGCCTCTCATGTCGGGGTGCTTGATTTATGTGAGTCCCCTTACCTCTCTCATCGGGGTTGCTTGATTTTTGTGAGTCCCTTGCCTCTCACGTCAGGGTGCTTAATTTATGTGAGTCCCCTTGCCTCTCACGTCGGGGTGTTTGATTTATGTGAGTCCCCTTGTCTCTCACATCGGGGTGCTTGATTTTGTGAGTCCCCTTGTCTCTCATGTCGAGGTGCTTGATTTATGTGAGTCCCCTTACCTCTCACATCGGGGTGCTTGATTTATGTGAGTCCCTTTGCCTCTCACATCGGGGTGCTTGATTTATGTGAGTCCCCTTGCCTCTCACGTCGGGGTGCTTGATTTATGTGAGTCACCTTACCTCTCACGTCGGGGTGCTTGATTTATGTGAGTTCCCTTACCTCTCACGTCGGGGTGCTTGATTTATGTGAGTTCCCTTACCTCTCACGTCGGGGTGCTTGATTTTTGTGGGTCCATTTGCCTCTCACGTCGGGGTGCTTGATTTATGTGAGTCCCCTTGCCTCTCACGTCGGGGTGCGTGATATATGTGAGTCCCCTTGCCTCTCACGTCGGGTTGCTTGATTTTTGTGAGTCCCCTTGCCTCTCATGTCGGGGTGCTTAATTTATGTGAGTCCCTTTGCCTCTCACGTCGGGGTGCTTGATTTATGTGAGTCCCCTTGCCTCTCACATCGGGTTGCTTGTTTTTTGTGAGTCCCCTTACCTCTCACGTCGGGGTGCTTAATTTATGTGAGTCCCCTTGCCTCTCACGTCGGGTTGCTTGATTTTTGTGAGTCCCCTTGCCTCTCACGTCGAGTTGCTTGATTTTTGTGAGTCCCCTTGGCTCTGACGTCGGGGTGCTTAATTTATGTGAGTCCCCTTGCCTCTCACGTCGGGGTGCTTCATTTATGTGAGTCCCCTTGTCTCTCACATCGGGCTGCTTTATTTATGTGAGTCTCCTTGCCTCTCACGTCGGGGTGCTTAATTTATGTGAGTCCCCTTGCTTCTCACGTCGGGGTGCTTGATTTATGTGAGTCCTCTTGTCTCTCACGTCGGGGTGCTTGATTTATGTGAGTCCCCTTGCCTGTCACGTCGGGGTGCTTGATTTATGTGAGTCCCCTTACCTCTCATATCGGGGTGCTTGATTTATGTAAGTCCCTTTGCCTCTCACATCGGGGTGCTTGATTTATGTGAGTCCCCTTGCCTCTCACGTCGGGGTGCTTGATTTATGTGAGTCCTCTTGTCTCTTACATCGGGGTGCTTGATTTATGTGAGTCCCCTTGCCTCTCACATCGGGGTGCTTGATTTATGTGAGTCCCCTTGCCTTTCACGTCGGGATGCTTGATTTATGTGAGTCCCCTTGCCTTTCACGTCGGGATGCTTGATTTATGTGAGTCCCCTTACCTCTCACGTCGGGGTGCTTGATTTTTGTGGGTCCCCTTGCCTCTCACGTCGGGGTGCTTGATTTATGTGAGTCCCCTAGCCTCTCACGTCGCGGTGCTTGATTTATGTGAGTTCCCTTACCTCTCACGCCGGGGTGCTTGATTTTTGTGGGTCCCCTTGCCTCTCACGTCGGGGTGCTTGATTTATGTGAGTCCCCTTGCCTCTCACGTCGGGGTGCTTGATTCATGTGAGTCCCCTTGCATCTCACGTCGGGTTGCTTGATTATTGTGAGTCCCCTTGCCTCTCACGTCGGGGTGCTTGATTTATGTGAGTCCCCTTACCTCTCACATCGGGGTGGTTGATTTATGTGAGTCCCCTTACCTCTCACGTCGGGGTCCTTGATTTATGTGAGTCTCCTTGCCTCTCACGTTCGAATAATTAAGTTCATGGTAATGTCTCTTGTATGTGGTACTGTTCAAAGCAAGGTGCTGCGCATAGAGCAATATCGCAACTAGGGCATATGTACACCGTTCGACGTACAATCTTACGCAAAGCGCACAGATGACACCTTCGACTTGTACTATGCCTCGGGAAATGATGGCCAACTCATAGAGTTGAAGGGCTAACGACACGAGAGATGTTTTTAGTAGGTTCAAATTTCAATAATGATCTAGCAACCTGTAATCAAGATAAAGGAAACGGCATCTGTCCTTCATTTCTCATTTTATATAAAGCATAAGCATTAGATAGACTTAGATCAATGAGATGAAAAAATAGCTTGCGATACCATTTCATTGTTTTGCTTACTGTTTCCGTTGTAGATAATTGTGTATCTATATTATCTACACCACCCATATTTCGATTGTATTCGTGGACACACTTTGGTTTTATGATTGCTTCAATTGTTTGATAATGTTTCTTTCCAGTTTCAGAGAATTAAAGTTCCTATACACTTGTAAGCATGAGAACACTACGTTTATTACATGATTAAACGAACTTACCTGTAAGTGAAGTTCGATCATGATTGTATGAAGCGCCTCTTCCGAATAGATCAACTCGTAGTACCCCTACTTCACACCGGACTTGCCACAATTTTTAAAGTTTTTATTACCATAGCAACGTCGCCATGCTGTATGTATCGTAATTCTTTAAGGGGTTACCCCCACTTGCGACTTTGAAAAAATCGATTTTTTTTTATTGCATTTTTTTGAAGTATAAGTATCTGAGAATATGGCCTGAAAAATTCAAGTCGATCCGAACAAAACAATGGACGTTTCAGTCCATTGTTCTATGAAAAGGGTCGTATACCTGGCATTCACAACGTTCATATAATAGACTGGAATTTGTAGAAACGAATTGTCGTTGCCTTTTATGGTTTAAATTCGTCAGTGTAGCTCGAAAGTTCGACTATATGAGACGTATTTATTTCCGCCGTTCACAATATTATAAGCGCAGTTTTTATTTATTTTACATTTAAAAATGGATCGAAAAAAAGGTTTGCGAGAAACAAGAAGCAGTGATAATTAACGGAAATCTCGACCAAAAAAAGGAAGGGTATTTTTAACCCGAACCTGGCCGAATCGGAAACTGAAAGTTTCAGCACGTCTGCGAAGAAACTGAAAGATAATATTGATATGACTGTGAATCAAAATCCTAATATTGAATATCGCATTTTAAACTTTTGTGTTGTGTTTGCTGCTATTTCAAGTTTAGTGACATGCAAAACGTATAATGGAAATATTAAATTTGAAACTGCAAATGTAAGAGGACTAGGCTTCAAAGTCGTTGTGAAATGTGACTCATGTGCAGATAATTTGATACCATCTTCTCCTTTTGTGGCACATTCGTATGAAATAAATCGTCGATTTATATTCACTATGCGTGTTCTCGGCATAGGATTGGCTGGAGCACAAACATTTTGCGGACTTATGGACATGCCAAGGTTTCTTACCGAGACTACATATTCAATAATTTTAAAAAGTATTTATGAGTCTGTGAAAACATGTGCAGATGTAATATTTAAAAAAGCCGTACGAGAAGAAATTGAAAATACACCTAATGCAGCAGGCGATGCAACTTCTAAATTAACAGTTTCCGGAGATGGATCCTGGAGGAAGCGAGGATATACGTCGTTGTTCAGAGTTACATCAGTCATAGGCTACTACAGTGGAAAAGTACTTGATCTTGTGGTAAAAAGTGCGTTTTGTGAAATCTGTGAATCGTGGAAACATAAACCAAATGATGCGGAATACGAAGAATGGTACGAAACACACGAAGATAACTGCAGTGCAAATCAAGAGGGCTCCTCGGGAAAAATGGAGGTGGACTCTATTATCGAAATCTTCAAGCGTTCAATAGCAAAATATAATGTCCTGTACCGTTACTATATTGGAGACGGAGATTCGAAGACATACACTGGGCTAGTAAATTCTGATCCTTATGACGACGTAGAAGTTATAAAAAAAGAATGCATCGGACACGTCCAAAAGCGTATGGGATCCCGCCTTCGTAATTTAGTAAAAAAAAAACAAAAAGCTTGGTGGTAAAGAAAAGCTAACAGGAAAATTTATTGACAAGCTCACTGTGTACTATGGACTTGCTATTCGACGCCATTCTGCTTCTGTTCACGATATGCATGAGGCAATATGGGCGACCTTCGATCATTACAGTTCAACCGATGCACATCCACACCATAAGAGATGTCCAACCGGTGAAGAATCGTGGTGTTCATATCAACGAGCTCAGGCGAGAAACGAGGCTTTCCAACACGATTACAGACCACTTCCATCAAATGTATTGGATGCCATCAGACCTATATACAACGATCTGAGTAAAGAAACTTTACTCGAAAGATGCGTCGGTGGCTTCAATCAAAATAACAACGAAAGCTTCAATCAACTTATTTGGAAAATCAGCCCAAAAATCGTCTCGAGTGGAGCAATCGTTGTAAATTTAGCAGCTTATATTGCCGTTGGACTATTCAACGAAGGTTCAAAATCATTATTATTTTATTTGAACTCAATCGGAGTGAGCTGTGGACACAACGCGCACGAAGACGCTGATAAAATGGACGAAGCGCGGATTGCGTGCTTCGTCCATTGTGTTACGAAGGCAACACCAAATTTCCGTTTTGCAAGCGGCATCGTTGGCGGAAGAACTTCTGTATGGACCCGGAATAGATGACTCTATGTAAGTTTACAAAAAAAATTATTTTCTTCGTGTAAACTGAAATTGAAACTTTAAACGCGTTTTTCTCGAAATAGCATTTCTGAAGTCGGTGACCAAGATTACTCGAACACTAATGAACCGATCTTCTTGAAAATTTGCAGGCTTATTTAATACATAAAAATGTAGTCTTTAATCGTTCGATTTTTTGTTTCGAAAAAAATGACCGTTTTATAGCCAAAAAACGGCCGTTTTTTTTCGTTAAAATCGAACCATTAACTTTGACTGTCCGCCATTTTGTGAAAAATGAATATTTTTTTAAAATCCTTCGATTAAAGACTAGTTTATACTTTTATTTGACTAAATCCATCCACATTTTTTGTTTCAGATGATCCACTTCGCCGCAATGTTGGTCACCGCAAACCGTATAAATAAAAACATTATTTCATTGACGGCCATTTGCCACTTAACAATGTAATATTTTTCAATAAAAAAATTACTGAAAGTTCTTCAAGATGTGTTCTTTAAGATGATATAGTAATCGATTAAAAAAGTTTTGTAGTTTTCTTTAAAAAAATTCATGTAAAAGGCCTTTTTTTGCGCTACAAGTGGGGGTAACCCCTTAAAGTACTGCCGTAAATTAATTGGGATATAATTATATATCTGGGAGGGTGGGGATTGATCTATTCGGAAGAGGCGGTTCATACAATCATGATCGAACTTCACTTACAGGTAAGTTCGTTTAAGGGGTTATATACAGTTGGAAGGCCAAAAAAACTCGTTTTTTTACGAATTTTTTCCGGATAGGGATTTCATTTGACGAGGAAAAGCATAAGGAAGTAAATGGAGTGTCATCTTTTAACTCTTTATCGCAATTTTTTATTTAACAAAATATTGCTTCAGATAGCTCCTGTGAATGATCTCCTGTAGGTCCTCTAAAAAAAGGCGTCTTGCGGTGAGCATGAAATCTCCCGTTTGGATCAGCTGAAATTAAAAAACCAAAGAGATTTGTTTAGTGGACAGATAAATGCTGGGATTGGACGAAGGAATAGTTGGAATTTCCAATTTTGATGAAATGACGGCTCCTCAAAGACGAAATTTCAATTTTTAACCGAATTTTGGTCGTTCAATGGTTCAAAAAAAATAGAAATAATTTTCGGAAATCTTACTCCTTCGTCCAATCCCAGTAGAATATATCTGAGAAAGTTGTGTTAAAATTGCAGACCGATCGGTTGAGCCATCTTTGAGAAATCGTGCTCACCGACTTTGAAAACATCGTTTCGAGATAAACGCGTTCAAAGTTTCATAAGTGGTGAACACATGGATAAAAATTTTTTTTTACAACTTACAAGGAGTCATCTATTCCAGGGCCATAAGAAGTTCCCTCTGCATCATCAGCAGCTTCCAAATTGTCGAATTGCAGTCGTCGGCGAACCATTCTTCCTTCGCGCGTGCGCTCATGCGCTCTTAAAATAGAGATCGCGACGCGCTCTGCATCCTGTTTTTCGGCATAGGCATGGGCATTGGGCCCAATCGATAGACCCAGTGCACTCATATAATATAATAGTGATGCCGTACCTTCATTAAAGGTGCCGGCTGCCATGTGAGCTGCTATTTCCACTATTTTTGAACCACTAGGAATTATTTTCGGTGTGATTTTCCAAATCAACTGATTATAGCTTTCGTTGTTATTTTGTGTGAAACCACCAACACATCTTTCAAGCAACTTTTCATTGCTCAGATCCGTGTAGATCGGAAACAGAGCGTCAGCAACATCTTGTGGAAATGGAGAATAATCGTGTTTATAATCCGATAATTTATTCGAAGCTCGCGCTCGCTGCCAACAACACCATGACTCAGTTCCGACCGGGCATCTTTCGTGTTGAGGATTTTCATCTGTTGAACAATAATGGTAATATGTTGCCCATATTGTATTATACATATTGTCAACGGAATCACAGTGCCTCCTGATTGCCAATAAGCCATAATAAACAGTCAATTTATCGATCAGTTTGGCTGTGAGCTTTCCTTTTCCACCAAGTACTTTTTTTTGCATTTTTTTCCCACTTTTATTTACAGTCATTTCGGTATTTTTTTTGACACAGTCTCAGAGTCGTGAACCCATTCTTTTTTGAACGTGTCCAATACATTCTTTTTTTACCACTTCGTTGTTTCCGTAAGGCACAGCTTTCAAAATCCCCGAGTAGGTTTTCGAGTCACCGTCGCCGATGTAATTTTTGTATTGGACGTTAAATTTTTCCATTGAACGCTTGAACATTTCTACGACCGCATCGAGTTCCATTTTTCCTGAAGAACCGTTATGATTCGCAGCACAAACATCTTTGTGATCGTCATACCATTCGTTGTACTCTTCAGTGTCGATTTTTTTTTCCAAACCTCGCATTGTTTGCAGTACGAACTTTTCACGACGATATCGATAATTTTCCCCGTATAATAACCGATCAGTGATGTTACTCCGTATAAAGAAGTAAACCCTCGTTTTTTCCAGGTTCCATCGCCAGATATTGTCAATTCTTCAGTTTCCATCGCCTCGATTTTGAGCAGACGCTTCTTTTTCTTCAGCGCAAGCTTTTTCGAAAAGTTTTTCGGTAGCCATTTGCGTGCATGAATGAATATTTTTGACGATCAAATCGTACGTAGCTTGCATCACAAAAGGTGGCATGTCCATCAATCCACAAAATTTCGCTGCACCTTTCTATCCTATTCCGAGAGTTCTCATCACAAATAAAAATCGTCTGTTTATCGCGTAAGAATGTTTGATGAAAGGACAAGAGTTTATGGCTCGAGGATCGCACTTATCACACAGAATGACGATTTTAAAACCGAGTCCTCGTTGTGCAGCCGTTTGAAATTGCACTTTTCCTTTGCAAGTTTTACACTGGACGTATTCACTTATCGCTGCGAAGACCGTTATAAAATTGAAAATGCGATATTCAATGGAGGAATCACGAGGAACTAAGATCTCCTTCTGATTTTTCAATTTTTTCGCGGATGTACTGAAGCTACTTTCATCGGCCTCGACTGTTTTTGGATTGTACGATTGTTTTCGCTTTTTCCCTCTTGAAATTTGCGTCTTGTCGGATAGTCTCCGTTGTCTGGTACACTTGTAAGGCATTTTTATTCGCAAAACTACGAAAACGGAGTAAAATTTGAACGCGCGACTTTACACTGTGGCAGAGCTGGTTCGACTGACAAAATTACTTTCTTCGGTATAAGAAATGACCACGCTTAGCTCTCGCATATACCATGTATGCAAAAACAATGAAAAGGGTCACCTCAGGCACGCGGGCCACAACAACCGCTGCCGCTCGGGCCGTTCGGAGCGCGCTTACTTTGTAATGCTCCAAGCGTCCTTTCAAGTATGCATGTATCTCTACGAATATTTGCCGTATCGCTTTGAAAATTTCAGAGAATCTATTTGAATATATGTAGACTCCAAAAATGCAACAAAAAAAAATCGATTTTTTGAAATTTGAAATTAATCATAAAATAGCATATAACTCCGACATTACTTGCTGGATTAATTTGAAATTTTCAGAGAATGTACTCAAATGTATGTACATTCTGAAAATGCCATAAAAAAAAAATCGATTTTCTGAAATTTCCAACTGTATATAACCCCTTAATCATGTAATTGTATTTCGTGCCTCTTCCTCTAGATCATCTCGTAGATGTTTAAAGATTTTACGGCAGATGGAGTTACAGAAACCTTTATTAAAATAACATTGGTAATATAATGAGTAAATGATCTTTTATTTCACACATTTAAGACCTTAGAATCGCTTTTGCGAACAAATCTTTGTCATGAATGATAGGAAGATTATAAAACCTTGCAAATGTGCTAGATTTTTCAGTCCATCCAGCAGCTTTACGAATACTTTCGATATATATATATATCCATTCTACATACCGCTGAAGTGGCAGCATGTCTGGTACTATGCGCCGTGAAAAAATTAGCATCAATTCCACTCAAACATAACGTATCTTTTATCCAACGATTCAACGTTTGACTAGAAATTTTATTATGAGGCTTTTCGAAAGAAATAAACAACGAAAAATGATCTTTGCGGAGATTTTTCGTTCTTTTTATATAATATTTCAAGGTTGCAGCTACGTATATGGCACGGTTCTCAGCAAAATATGGTAAAATTAAATTTGGTTGAAAGCGTCCTCGTCCTGATGTTTTTATTTTTTGTGGGATTTTGATTTCTATGTGATTATCCATTTCTGAAATGTCTCTTATATCAATAAGAGATAAGGTTTGTACACTTTGCCCAGTTATTAAAGCTAATAACATGACCAATTTTAACGTTAAATTTTTCAAACTTTCTGTATTATTATTTGACCATTTGGCAATATGTTCGAGAACTATTTTTGGATCTCACGTTACATCATATTTTGGTTTTGCGGGTCGTTGTTTGGAAATGCCTCTAAAAAACATTTTAATTTTTGGATTTTTTCCAATTTCTTGATCGTGTAAGAAAGAAATAGCAGAACGAACATAATTCAAAGATCCGTAAGACGCTCCATTCGTGAATTCCTTTGAAAGAAACTCCAAAATGAGAGGAATAGAATCCGAATACGGATCAGCTTGTTTCAAATTACAAAATGACCACCACTTTTTTAGAGCTCCATCATATTGTTTAATTGACGATTCACTCAGAGATGATATCATGATATCTATTGAATCTTCGGGAATCGTCTTCAAACCAAACGCACTCCGGAAAGCGTTGCGGCAATCACTGTAATTTGATTCCACAAGGGGTGAGTTTCTCTGTTTGAGGAACGGAGAAGATTTATACTTGGTTTGAATATAATCAATTCCGATATTTGTAACGAAATAAAAAGAGGAAACCAAGGTTGGGCTGTCCAATACGGAACGACTACAATCCCTGTGGATCCTTCCGTACGAATTTTTTGTAATACTTTCAATATAATGGCAAACGGAGGGAATGCGTGAAAGAAGAATGGTTTCCAATTAATCGTAAAAGCGTCAACCGCCCATGATCCGGGGACTTTAAACCAAGATGTATATTTTTTGCATTTAGAATTAATTCTAGTGGCAAAAAGATCAATTTCGGGTTTTCCTAATTTCTTGCATAAAGTCTTAAACGCTTCATTCGATATTTCGAATTCTGCTTCGGGTTTTAATCGTCTAGATTCAAAATCAGCATGATTATTTTCTTTCGAGGATATATACGACGCAAAAATCCAGATATTTCTTATTTCACACCACTCCCAAATTTGTTTAGCCAGATTACTTAATTTTGGAAATTTGATACCACCCATGCGATTTATATACGCAATAGCAGTTGTGTTATCGATTCTTAGAAGAATATTGCAATTTTTGAGATGTGATGCAAAACATTTCAATCCAAAAAATGCTGACTGAAGTTCCAAAATTAAATATGGATTAAATTAAATAAATTAAATAAAATTAAATAAAATTAAAATAAAATATGGAGATCTCTTTCCATCTCACTCCAAAAACCATGTGTACGTTCAGTTTTACAACACGCTCCCCACCCTGATTTCGATGCATCAGAAAAAATTTCTAGAACAAAATTTATTATTCCGATACGATTATAACCCGTCAAGATATTCTTTTTCCACCACTGAAAATCTGATAGAAGTCTGTTTAACAAAACCATACATGGTTCAAAATTGTCATTATTAGCCTTTAACGCAAAATATTTTTCTCTCTCGAAAGCTTTCATATGAACCCAGCCATATTCAAAACCCAGACAACAAGATCCGATAATGCCAATAAATTTAGCAAACTCTCGAATTGTACATTCCCTTTTTGAACTAAATGTTTCTATTTGTTTTAATGTTTTAATTTTCTTATCTTCCTGTAATTCAATAACCATACGTTTTGAATCAAATGCAAAACCTAGAAATTTACATTTATTACTTGGATTTAAATGACTTTTTTCAACATTGATAATGAATCCAAGTTTTTCTAAGAGATCGCATGTTTTTTCCACATTTTCTTTGCATTCCCTATACGAGTTGCCTAGAAACATTATGTCATACAGATATATGACAGAAGAGTAACCTAAATATCTCAAATATTTTGCAACGGGCTTCAAAATTTTTGTAACGACAAACGGGGCTGTACTGACAAGGAAACCTTCCCAGGTGTACCCCGCCGATTTTGTTCCGCTTGGAGTATGTTATTCTATATTGAAATCTAAGAGACACGTATTTTTTTTTGTTGCGGAAACTCATATTTAAGGGGTGAAACACACCCCTAAAGTTGAGGTCTCCTAGGGGAGGTTATTCAGTTCCATATATATGCAGACAAGGGGGCAAAATCAAACCAATTGCATACAATGCTTCATAAAAAATGATGACGACTCGATTTTTTTCAGCCCTGAGGGGGTGAATAAGCCGAAGTTATAGGGGTTGAAAATTAAAAAAAAGCGTTATAACAAATAGAATATGCTCGATATGGAAGTGAAAAAAATTGCATAATTAACAGTTTCAAAAGTTAAGAGATACATGTTTTTGCATTTTTCGAAAAAATGCATCCTTAAGTGTGTACTACCCTTACATCCGAATACCTTTAATTTCTGTAGATACGTATTTTTTTAAGTATCTATCTGCTAGAAAATATTCTTTTGGATATAGAACATATCGTGAAATTGTTTAAAAAGATTGTTATCAACGTAAAAAAAAATCCCTTGAAAATAATCGATAGAACATATGATTCAGGCATTGCAGATAATGAAAATTCTTTACTTGAGAGATCATTTCTGTGTGAGGGGTCGAAAAGTAGTTTTTTTTCGCGATTTTGTTTCAACCGATTTTTTGATGTTTCATTAAATCACTCTTAAAGAATAGAGGATGAATTCTTGACTTTATTTTCATTTTTTACACTGTTTTTTTTCTATCATTGAAAATGTCCTATAAAATAACGATGTGCACGATTCTAGCCGTAATTATTGTCTGAAACAAAATTTTAAAAAGATTATTAATTTGCATGTGTGTCACTATTTTGCTATGGAGGGTTTATTTTTATTTTTATTTCTTTATTTTTTATTATCAAAAAAATGTTGAAAAAAATCGGCTAAATTCGTTCTCGTTTTGTTCGAGAAAAAGAAGTTTGTTATACACGTGATGTTTGTTGTTACAATTACGTAGCAGTAAATGAACTGATATCTTTTATCATTTGGAACCTTTTACTTTGTATATGTTCGTTAGCCTTGCTTATTATATCTGATTCTCCGAGTTGATATTCTACTTCACCTATCATTGAAAGAAGTTTCAAAATCCATTGATAAGAAATATATAACTGTTATCTGCCTCTGCCTCTCTTATTTGACATATGATGGTCTGTGCTACACTTATAAGTCGCGTTCTTCAGAAATTGCTTCAATTCGATAAGTGCGAGTTAGAAGGAATTTATCTCGTGATAAAATAATATGAACAATCAAAGGCGTGTATAACTCTGTATTTTGTTTGCAATCAAAAGTTGTTAAAAGTTCCATAAGTTAAGAAATCAAGTGTATTTATTATCAAAAATGAAAGTGAATCCGCTTAATGTGATACGATTAGTTTTGGCACATTTTCAAGCCCGAAATATACCTGAAAGCCCTATAAATAAGATGAAATACAATTAAAAGAAAGCATTGAAAATATATTAACGAATGCTATGCAAGATTACATGGGCGTCGAAACAATCGTAGAAGATTCATTATATTTCCAAGAACCTTACAAAGATTGGAATATGAAAATAGTAGAAGACGAAGAATGGGGATCGGCAGTCAATGATCCGGTACTACCCCCGGATGTTTGTACTACTCATGATGAATCTGTTTCGTACGAGTATAAATCGAGGGCAGTCAACTATTGGAGAAGTGGCAAAACTAAAAATTTGAGCCTATCAAGCGTTGAACAAAAATTTAGAAAAGTACAATCAGTGACTCAATTAAAAAGATGGGCTAAATATTTAAATAAAGGTGGAACTTATAAAGAAAAAATGGCTAGAATTTGCGAATACACTTTAGCCAATTTTAAAGCTGCCGTTGATGCTGGTCTTATGGTACATGACAACGACTTGAAAAAATGGGCAATGCAAGCACAAATGAAATCGGTCATGAAGATGTCCATTTTAAGGCGTCAGACAAGTGGGTACACTCATTTAAAAAAGCTCAGGATTGTTTCCAGAAAAATTAGTAAATTTATCACAAAAAAAAGTATTGAAAGTGCAGACAATCTGCGAAAGCTTGCTGAATAATTTGTTTCTGAAGTGAAGATCGATATAGAAGAATATGGGTTATCGAACGTCTACAATTCGGACCAAAGTGGTTTCCAATTAGAAATGCATTCTGGAAGAACATTAGCGGTTGAAGGAGAGAAACAAGTTGAATGCCTTGTACAATCAATTGCGTCTACAATACATAGTTATACGATTCAGTCCTCTATAGCAGGTAGCGGAAGGCTTCTTTCTCCGCTATTCCTGGTTTTGAAAGAACCACGTGGTAAATTTGGTCCAATAGTGGAATCGTCACTATTCAGACCAGAAAACGTTTACATAGAAGTATCGAAATCTGGAAAACTCACTTCAAGTAATAATAAAAATTATTTTTTTTAGAGAATTCCTTATATTGACACATAAGATACTGTTTATTTCTTGCAGCGAAGCAAATTGAAAAATTAATTCATACTTTCAGAACATTTTAAAACTTGGCTACAAAATGTCTTCTTCCCCCAAGTTGGTTCAAACAGTATTTTATTAATTGACTCCTGGACCTGACATTGCCCTCGAGCTGTTGACGAAGCGAAACCTCGGGATAAAAATATAAAATTAAGAAAAATGCCACAGGGTACAACGGGAAAGATTCAACCTTTGTTGTGTATGATTTAAATTTGCATTTACGAAATAATATAATTAAGCTTCAGTCACTTGTTCACAACCAATTATCATCTCCACGATATGTAAACTTATTTAGGTATTCATGGTTCAAAAGCGGTTATAATGAATGGCGACCGGAGAATTTTGACAATCCCCTAGATTTTAGTTTTAAAACTTGCAAAGCGCATTGTGATATACCCGTATGTCAAAATATTGCTGTTGTTAGGTGTTCATGGTGTAAAAAATCATTATGTCCCCAACACTTTTTTGACAATTTCCACTATTGTAAAGAATATAATGAATAATTTCATTTGTCAATCAAAAATACATCTGTACAAAATACAGCATATAAAATATAATAAAAACAATGATACATTAATTAGAAATATTATCATGGTAACAATGTGATTGAAAAGAATTTTCATTATCTGCGATGCCTGAATCATATGTTGTAATGATTATTATATATAACGAAGACGAAATCGCAATTATTTTATTAAAAAAAATGTTTTCAAGGGATTTTTTTTTATGTTGATAACAATCTTTTTAAACAATTTCACGGTATGTTCTATATCCAAGAGAATATTTTCTAGCAGATAGATACTTAAAAAAATACGTATATACAGAAATTAAAGGTATTCGGATGTAAGGATAGTACACCCTTAAGGATGCATTTTTTGGAACAATGCAAAAACATGTGTCTCTCAACTTTTGAAACTGTTAATTATGCATTTTTTTCACTTCCATATCGGGCATATTCTATTTGTTGTAACGTTTTTTTTAATTTTCAACCCCTATAACTTCGGCTTATTCACCCCCTCAGGACTGAAAAAAATCGAGTCGTCATAACTTTTTATGAAGCATTGAATGCAATTGGTTTGATTTTGCCCCCTTGTCTGCATATATATGGAACTGAATAACCTCCCCTAGGAGACCTCAACTTTAGGGGTGTGTTTCACCCCTTAAATATGAGTTTCCGCAACAAAAAAAAATACGTGTCTCTTAGATTTCAATGTAGAATAACATACTCCAAGCGGAACAAAATCGGCGGGGTACACCTGGGAAGGTTTCCTTGTGAGACCGAATGGCAGACATACAAACTCGTATAGATTACCTGCAAAGGAAAATCTTAAATACTTTGTATTCCCCTTCGCTATTGGAATCAGGTAATATGCATCTTTTTTATCGATAGTACCCATAAAACAGTTCTTCTGAATCAATTTCATGCATATTCTGGAATCTTCCAATTTGAAATGTTCCGGCTCTAAATATTCATTCAATTTTTTCAAATTCAGAATGAACCGATTGGTGCCATCTGATTTAGGTCAAAGAAAAAAACTGGATAAGAATTGATTATCTTCCGGAGTACATTTTCTAATTGCACCTTTTTCAATTAATTGTGCGGTTGGGACAACTGTTCCTGTTCATTCTTAGACCTATTTTTTTCTACTGGAATTACCTTTTGTTTTACTATTCCCGTGAATGGAATTTTGTACCCTGAGATCCAGCTCAAGATTGTTTGATCCGTCGTTATTGATTCCCATTCTTTTTTGAAAAATTTCAATCTGCCAGTAACATTACTCACTTTGTCAATTAGCGTCTCTTGCATTGTTGATATCGAAGAGGGCTTCTGTATTGTTCTGACTTCGATTTGCGACTGTTGTACGCTGGCTGTTTTGCTATTGGATTGCGGTTTGAGTTTTTCTGCCTGCCCCCCCCCCCCCCTTCTGTTGAAACTGTCGGCGTGGCGGGCCGCTGAAGTTTTTTGGTTTATTATTTTGAGTTGTTCTCGTCAAAATTTTCAAATCTTGAGCAGATTTCTGAAGGCTTTTAGTTGTTTTAACACGGTCGTCTAATTTCTCTCCGAATAGCAGATCATTAGCAATTGTTTCCCGAAGTATTTCATGTAAAGAAGGGTTAATATTTTGAAGAATCAAAATCCTCCGAATTTGCGTTTCTTCATGCAATAAATCCGCAAAAATCTTTGAAGCGTCGCTCAAATTTTCAACCCAAGTGTATTTTTCTTTCATATCGATTCTCAAAATCTCGGAAGTGACTTTTGCCACCGGAACGAGACCCATTGCAATTCGGCCTTGGGTCATAGATATTCTTTCGTCTCTCTTAAATGTGGTGTCTTGTAAAGAACTTTTTATTCCAGGATTCAATGAAGGGGGTTTCATTAGTTTACAGTTTTCAAGAATTTTGTACTTTTGAGATAAGTCTTTTCTCGAATCATTTGGTAAACCCGTCAAAATAACCTCATTTATTCTCACGGCTAAATCTTTGTGAATCGAATCGGCAAAAATGATTTCTTCATTTAAGCGTTTTCCCAACGCAGCCAAGAGATATGAATCTAATTCTATATCGACCGGATCTCCTTTTGTTGGTTCAGTTGATACATTATCTTTTATACTCAAGACTTCACTTGATGAAGTCGTTTTTCCCGTCGAATTTAAGTTATCCTTGGTAGGATATGAACCAATTACCTCTTCTTGGCTATCGTGAGGATCCTTCTCCATATCTCCTTGATTATTCTTTGTACCAGATTCCTCACTATACGAACAATTTTCTGAGCCCCTTTCCGACGAACTTTCCCGAGAATCGTATTTGCTGTCTCGATAAGCGTGTCCTGTCAAAAATAGACGACTTCATTTTTATCATTTCCACTATCCAAATTACGTACAATTTGCATCGAAAGGGTTGGACACTTATGAGTTATAATTGCGAATTCATAACGCCGACGTGAGTCCGTGTGCCAGTTGAACCAGCACACATGCGTTAGAGGTTGAATTTAAAATCAACTTAAATTCAATATCAGCCGGAAAATTGTATTTTCCACGTATCAGTTGAACTGACACATTAGCCAAAGAGATGAGATTCTCTTCTTTTTTTTTTTAATTTGTATTTTTCTTTCTGTAACATAGGGATTAGTCAGGAAATAAGAATAAAATTTTTCTTACCTCGCTTTTTATTTTTTGATTTTTTAAGCTTTCTCTCATAATGTCTGATTTTCCTTTTAATCCTTTTTTCATCATCGGAAGAGTTATTCTTTCTTTTCCGAGAATTCATGATGACAGTTTTCTGTAACACGTTTGTGGCTCCCGGCACTAAGAAGAAGAATGACGATACATACAGCATGGCGACGTTGCTATGGTAATAAAAACTTTAAAAATTGTGGCAAGTCCGGTATGAAGTAGGGGTACTACGAGTTGATTTAGAGGAAGAGGCGCGAAATACAATCTTCCCATTGTCATCCACGTATAATTATGAGCGACCTGTACTTCCCCTCGCTCTCATTTGTTTTGTAATTGACGAGGGGACATCGGGAGAGGAGCATCGAGTTATGGGCTCCCACTTCGCGTGCTTATAGTGTGGGTGGGTACCAACCAAACCCCAAAATTGTAGGTGCCAACTCGGCTTCCAGAAGTTTTCCAGAAATCGCCGGTCAAAATTGGGAGCCCTCTTACGTACCATAAAGTTTACGCCCTATCGCAACCAGACGAGCAGCCCAGTGGCGAGCGAGCTAGACTCCTGCCCCACGGCTCCGCGTTCAAATCCCGTCCAAGATACTTTTTTATTTATTTTTTTTTTTCATTTTTTTTTCAAATTATTATTGAAATTTATAATTTATGAATAAAAAATTACAAAAAATTTGAAAAAATAATTTACGCGCTTTTATTGATCAAAACTCACAAATTCAATGTCAAATTTTTTTCTTTCTAATCTCTTGCAATTTTTAAAATTTTTTAAAATAAATTAACCGTAATTTAAACGTTGGCATACAATAATCCGCCTACTCACCTGGAAATTAAAAATCTGATGAAACATATTCGTGGAAATAGTCATAAACACTTTAAGAAAATTTTTGACCGGGTCATAAGAATTTTATACCTGTCGGACTGTTGGGGTGTTGATGCGCCAAAACCTATGGACGGCCTGCAAACATTGGCATTTTTCTATTGATTCTAGTCCATCTGCCGTTCGAGGAATATAGTGAAGCGAGTTTGAACGTGAGTTTCGACGGTTATAACTGTTGAATAAACGTTTCTAGTCAGTTGAGTTCGCAAATTGCCAGTAAATGCAACTATGACGATATTGAAGAAAATAGCAAAAATCCCCTCTCGGAGGGAAAAACCTGGACAAGTAGATTGGTGATCTCTCGTTTTCCTATAATATCACAAAAAATCCAAAACCCCACAAATTTTTTTTTTTTAATGTCTACTAATTTTATTCATATCCCGGAGGGAAACCAACCATATAGATCACAAAATATCCGGCCAAAAAACCAGACTTCACAATAAATGTTACTTTGAATTTATTTCCACAGAATAAAGCAGGAATCAAAACATTAAAAAATCAGCGTTATCAAGATGAGAAAAATACCACTTATAATTGGTGTGTAAGAAGTATCAATAGTCTAGAAAAAAAATGAAAAAAGGTCACCATCTAAGTTACGTGCAGCAGTCAAATTTATGATATCAGTACTGGGACAAGTATTTCTTTGGTGACTGAGAAGATATCAACATGGACATACCGGCAACGTAGGGCATACAGTTGGTGCATTGCTTCTGGGATCTCCTAAGTCGAGTAGCTACTTTTGTTTTGGCTATGGCGCGACCAATGTTGCCAAATAGTATTTACTTATATGACCTAATGAAACAACATTGCCTGCGCCGTGGCTAAAACAATGAAAAACATTCAGAAACCAGTCGAAAACTCGGCACACAAACGCAGGAACAGGAAGTTTCGCATAAGATCCCGTGCTTTTGCAATGTTAAAAAAAAATTTTAATTTATGTCCGTACATGATAGCACAGTTTTGTTTGATTGGTAATATTTTGATGAACGTTCACCACCGTACGTTGAGCGTATACGCACAGAGTACTTGTCCGGCCCATAACTTTTTATTTGATTTTTACTTGAATGAGCAATTTTAATAAAAAGTTATGGGCCGGACAAGTACTCTGTGCGTATACGCTCAACGTACGGTGGTGAACGTTCATCAAATTATTACCAATCAAACAAAACTGTACTATCATGTACAGACATAAAGTCTTCTTTTAAATTAAAATTATTTTAAAAATTTAAAAATTAATTTAAAAAAAATTAGATTAAAAAAAAAATTTCTCCCGAAGTACTTGGCGAGTTTGTAACCATAAGTGATGTATTATGTAAATTTAGCGAAAAAACTCACCAAGTACTTCTGCTGAAATTTTTGTTTTAATCTATTTTTTTGCGTTTGAAATCTTTCTTGTATCGAAATTTTTTCTCATAATTATTTTTTATTCTTATTCTTGTTGTGTAGAACAACTGTATTTTCAATTCGTTGAAAGTGTTTTTATTGCATTTTAATAGGTTTTAATGTATTTGAATATTAATGCTTTTATCATTTTTATTTTTTTAATAACTTTTTGTGAAGTTTAGACTTAATTTTTGGACAGGTTTGAATTGGCATCTTTTGTGAAATTATGATTTGATTGATACATTTTTGAGAGGCTCTTATAACTTTTTGTGCGTTTCTAATTTATTGAGAAAATTTTTGTGGGGTTCTCCTATCATTTTTTGAGAGATTTGATGTGAATCAGAGCATTTTTGCAAGGTTAGTTTTCTTGGAAGAAAATCTCTCTTATAACTTTTAGTGAAGGTTTTGTGTCGAAACTGAGATTTGTTACCGAACAAACTATTTGGGGGGAGTAAATGTACTTGTCTCAACTTTTTTTACAGCATTTATGCTGTTTTTTTGCGGGGATTTGTTGACCTTTTGTATGGAATTCATACCTTGTCAATTAAATATGTCTATATTGTGTACGTACTTGGGTGATACAAAAAAATCAGCATTTGTTTCGGTGTTGCAGCAAAATATAATAATATTTGATCAATAAGTGATTCTATCAAGAATTCGATCGTTAATAAAAAATTTGAAGGCCGCTCTAGCGATTTTTTTCTGATTTCGGCTAAAAATGGATACATGATCGAATTTCGAGCTACTGTATCGCTACTATATCGGGATTAAAAATGCTTTGTGAAATAGTTCTCTAAGAAGTGTTCAAGTGAATTCAAACTTCGTAATTAACCGTCAGAACTTATAAAATTATTAGATTACTTAAAAACTTGTAGTAGTTCTGAAAAGATACGACGTATAAAAGAACCACAAACAAATAAGAACTCATTTTTTTTAATTATTTTTTTTGGTTTCTAAATATACCTTATTATTGCATTCGACGAACATTTTGTGGTGAAAGAGAAAAGGGATCGTTTTCGACTCCGTTGTAGAGTTTACGTTCGGAAAAAAAATTGTAGGGGCTAAGTTTAATTAATAAAATTATTTATTTAGGCACTATTCAATAATTTATTATTACACTTTATTTTCCCACTATCACTCTTATGTGTATATAAAAGTCACTTTTTACTCGTCTATCTATCTATAAACGCCACTCTAACCAGAAGTTGAAATTGACCGCGATCTTTATAACCTCATGACTGTTTTAAGAAAGATATTGATCAGCTGTCATATGGACCATCGATCGAATATCATCAGAGCTTTATTCCAATATTAGTAGTGTCACTAGACAACGACTGCGGAAAAAAAATGAGTATCAAAAATGTGTACGAAAAAATGCACAATTTTTTGATGCAACGAAAAAATAAAATATTAATATCTGCAATACGCGTTAAGCTACAGAATTCCAAACAGTCACTATCGGAAGAAAAAAAAATAAAAAGATACGTGAACCCGAAACATCCTCCAAAATGCCGTAATTATTATTTAAATATTACGGAAACAATTTTTGAAAGTTTTCAAAAACAGTTGGAAATGTGGTTCTCGCTGTATAGTCTTGGAGCGAACTCTCTTTTATGAATGTACTTGTCTCGAGTCGCTACCATGACTCTAGATATAGGAAATGTACTTGTTTTGAGTCGCCACCGCGACTCTTAATTTTAACCTTCCGGCTTCTGTACCTACAATCGAATTTAGTTAAAATTGTTCGGTGTTTTTTACCCCGTTGGTTCTGAGCTCGTGTAGCGAAAAATTGTTGTTTATTTTTGAAGAATATTTTCGGTCTGCCCTGTACTCTGGTACTCGGGTTGCACGCATAATTGGTGAATGGTTTTCTCACCTGCAGGCCTCTCGAGTTAAAATTATTTTTAAACGATGTCGATGTCTTTGTCGATGTTCGATCTTTGAAATCTTGATTCAATATCTAGAGTCGCGGTAGCAACTCGAGACAAGTACATTTAATATACTATAATGTCGGATATGATGAATCGCTACTAGAGTCTTTACAGTAAGCAGAGTGGTTTCGAACAGTTTTTGAAAATTGTTTCGACGATATTAGAATTACAGCGTTTTGAAAAATGTTGCCGGTTCACGTATTTTTTATTTTTTTTTCTTTCGACTGTGACTATTTAGAACTCTATAGCCTAACGCATATTGGAAATATTAATATTTCATTCTTCCGAATCATCAAAAAAATGGTGCGTTTTTCGCACACATTTTTTGACGTTTTGCGGTCGCTGTCTAGTGACACTAGTTGTAACTAGAAATCTGGTGATATGTGAGACTGTGTTCGTCGATGTGACAGCCGATTGACTTTTCTTCATGTAATAACAGAGTGAACAGGTGTGAGTTTAAAAAGGTTATAAAGATCGCGGATGTGAAATTCTATATTAACAGTGACAGTTGTGAGGTTAAAAAAATAAGGTTATAAAGATCGCGGATGTGAAAGCTGACGGATATTATTTTCAGTATTGATTTTGGTTAGTAATAGATAAAGAGTGCAAGAACTATTAAATGTTTTTCATATCATGTAATAACCGTGCCAGCTGTGAGTTGAAAAAGGTTATAAAGATCGCGGATTTGAAATCTAGAGTCGCGGTAGCGACTCGCGACAAGTACATTTACGTATACTATAAGATGGCGAAGACGCGTCGCTACTAAAGTCTTTACAGCAAGCATAGCGGTTTCGAACGGTTTTCGAAAATTGTTTCGGCGATATTTAATTAATTACAACACTTTAAAAGATGTTGCTAGTTCACGTATTTTTTCTTTTTTTTTCTTACGATCGTGACTATTTAGAACTCTGTAGCCTAACGCATATAGGAAATATTAATATTTCATCGTTCTAGCGGTTGCTGTCTAGTGACACTAGTTATAACTAGAAATTTTCTGGTGATATGCGAAACTGTGTTCGTTGATGTGACAGCCGATGACTTTTCTTCAGGATGTATTAAGAGTGACAGTTGTGGGGTTAAAAAGTAAGGTTATAAAAATTGCGGGTGTGAAAGCAGATAATTTGATTTTTGGTTAGACATATTCGAGATCAGGACTTTAAACGCGTATTCGGTAAACATTTAATATCTTTGTTGTAAGGTTATAAAAATCGCGGTCAGTTTCAATTTTTCATTAAAGTGACTTTTATTATATTATCGGTAGAAGAGTGATAGTGCAAAAATAAAGTTTAAATCAATAAATAAACTTTTGAACAGTGTCTAAATAAATAATTTTTTTATTAACCCTAGCCCCGACAATCCATTTTTCCGAACGTAAACTCTAAAACGGAGTTGAAAACGGTGCCTCTTCTCTTTTACCATAAAATGTTCCTTGAATGCAATAATAAAGTTTATTTAGAAACCATTCTCTTTGGTTTTTTTGATAACTAAGAGAATGGTGTATGATAAACTCGTATTCGGTGAATATTTGATATCTTTGAACAGTCGTGACGTTATAAAGATCGCGGTCAGTTTCAGTTTTGGTTAAAGTAACTTATATATATATATATATATATATTGTAACGGAACGCTTTTGCCATACGCTAAACGTCGCTACGCGCAGGTCCGAGCTTCCTAAATAATTTTAAATAATTTTGGAGCAGGTATGAAAGAAACGTGAGAAACGCGGATTTTGTGTTCAAAATAATAACAAAATTAATTTATTCAATTAAACAATGTAAATTTTCCGATTTTTGTTACAATAAATGAATATTTGTTTTATTTCGCGTTCGGATTATTTATTTGCATGAATTTATTTATTAATCCGGATCAGAACGAAAAAATAAACGGTATCAATTCTGTTTCTCTGTCGGTAACTATTCAAACGATGATATTTATTTTAATTTCCTTCTCGCGTCAGAATTATCATTTAAATGAAAAAAATAACAATAATAATGGTCAAATAATTAAAAACGATGTCTTCGAGGCTAATTAACAATAATAATTGAAATACTCGATGAAGCTTTGTCGACAGAATAATAATAAAAATAATTCAAACAATAATTGAATTATTTAATATGAAATAACAATTAATAGGGCTTTACGTTGCCGCGAAATTCACTTTTATTTTATAGTGAATAATAAAAATAATTCAAAATTTTAATAATCCAAAAGTGGATTGACTCGATATAATAATAATAATAATTTTGTGTTTTTAATTGATTCTATATAATGGATAATCTTACCGCGGCCTTTTGGATTATCGAATTCAGAATTATTGATGATTTTTAGGATAGACGAGGATTGCTGAGCATAATAAGTGATGCAGACTGATTATATTTTATCGAAAAGAATTTTGAATAAAATAATTCAAAACATAAATTTAATTAGCAAATTTTAATTAAAAGAGAGCAAGCAGGCTTCCCACTTCCAGCAGGCATACATTCAAGAGATAAAATTAATTAGAGGAAACGTAGTATGCAAGCTATGGGCCCCGAACGTCACCGAACGACGCCGATACCCCACACACCACAGGTAAGGATGCAGACCCCGAGCTATGGGATGTGAACGTCGCCGAACACCTCCGATACCCCGAGCACCCACAGGTAAAAGGAAAAATGTAAAAAAAAATTAAAGAATGACCTTGGACTACGGGAGTTGAACGTCGCCGAACCGCTCCGATACTCCAAGCATCAAGGAATTATAGGAAAAATGAAAGGAATAGGAATTGACCTTGGACTATGGGAGTTGAACGTCGCCGAACCGCTCCGATACTCCAAGCATCAAATATGATAAGAAAGATAGGTAATTATCCTGCTGGAACTAGGAAGGATCTCTGCTGCTGAGAGCGTGTTGTCTCTCCGAGCTCTGTTTTCAGAATGAGCAGAATGCCTCTCCACTGCTGCTCTGCACGGCTTTTTATACCCAGCAGATCCTTTGTTCTCGCGCTCGAGTTCCGATTCGCTCGCCGGGTAGTCTCGAACCTGTTCTGCGCACGCTCGTTTACAATATTTTTCGGATTCGTTCTACGCTTCCCCCACTCTCGCATTCTCATACTTTAATTTGTTCGACGCTACCCCCACTTTGCGCATCGCCTGCGCAAAAATTAACAATTTTCGTAATTTACCAATTTTTATAATAAATTTATCACATTTGATCATTTCCTAAATTTGTTTAAACATTTCGCAAAGATTTTTCAGTAATTAAAGAGTTTTTAATAAATTTTGAAATATTGGAAAACACACTCTCTCATTTGTGCGTTCCCTTGTCGCTTGTCCCACGCGCATGCGCACAAACATTCGTTCTTTTCACTCTTAAATTACCGGTTATTTTCGCATAAATTTACAGCGCGAGTTATTCACTTCGATTTGTCGGATTTTTCTGCATATTTTACGCATTATTTTAATTGCAGTAATGTCTTTTTAATAATTAATTATTGAAACGTGCAAAAAGTCACGTACGCATTTTTTAGTTCCGGTTTTTCACGATAGGCGGCGGCCCGACGCTTTCGTAAGTGTAGCTTCGCCGTTCGCATAGTGTTCAAGATGGCCGCCGACAACAACAGTCAACAAACGCACGCGAGACGTTGTCGCGTCGTTTTCACAAAAATGTCGGATATCGGACGTAATACGGGATAAAATCAGGATAATGTTTTTATAAAGAAGTGCCGGGACTACGCGTAAGTGTTTTCGTTACAATATATATATATATATATATATATATATATATATATATAAGAGTGATAGTACAAAAATAAAGTGTAATTTAATAAATAAACTTTTGAACAGTACCTTAACAAATAATTTTTTTTTATTAACTCTAGCCCCAACAATTCATTTTTTCGAACGTAAACTCTAGAACGGAGTCGAAAACAGTGAGTCGAAAAAGAAAAACTCGCGTAGTACTTCGGCCAAAATCATTTTTTCCAATCAAACTTTAGCTCTCGAAATTTTGTACGTATATTTTTTTATTTCTAAATCTCGTTTCGTTATGATTACTTATATTTAAAAGCTTTCGGTGCATTCTGATGCTATTGGAGTATTTCTTCGGCATCATTTTTTATGGAATATTTTCCGATCCGTTGATCTGTTGGCACGGATGTTTGGGTGCAATATTTTTTGAAATTTTTTTTTACAAAATAAAAAAAAATTCAAGTTTTTATTTGTTCATTGTTCTTTTATGCGTCGTATCTTCTCAGAACTCCTATACGTTTTAAGTACTCTAATAATTTTATAAGTATTGACGGTTAATTAAGAAGATTAAATTCACTTGAACACTTCTTAGATCAATATTTCACATTGCATTTTTAGTCCGAATATACACCAGCTCGAAATTCGATCATGTATCCATTTTTAGCCTTAGCTTTTTTTATTTTATTTTATTTTTTTTATTTTTTTTAAATTTAGTTTTATTTTTTAATTTAGCATTTAATTTAGCTTAATTTTATTATAATTATTTTTTTTACGATATTTATTAAAATAATTATTAAAAAATTAATAATTAAAAATTTAATTTAGCATTAGAAAAAAATCATTAAAAAATCGCTTGAGTGACCTCTAAAATTTTTATTCAGGATTCAGTTCTTGAGAGAATCACTTTTTGATAAAATGTTACCATATTTTGTTGCAATGCCGAAAAAAATGTTAATTCTTTTGCATCACTCAGATACATACATAATATAGCCATGTTTAATTGGCAAGCTATGAATTTATAACGTACATAATATTGACATGTTTAATTAACGAGCTATGAATTCCATACAAAAAGTCGACAAATCCTAGCCAAAAACAGCATAAATGCTGTGAAAAAAGGTGAGACAAGTACATTTATGCCCCCCAAATAGTCGTTCCAGTTAATCCCCCCCACCACCCGGCGCCAAAATACCGATCCCCACCAAAATTTACAAAAACCCGTCTAAGTCGTTCATGGAAAGATCTCCGCACAAAAATCCTTTCTAAAAACCAACTCATCATACAGAATTTTATGGGTAACCGCTCTCTTTATCTTATCAAATTAAGTCAAATTGTACAAAGATGATAATTTAATTCTCGTAAATGTTGTGATTTGACAAAAAGTTGATAAATAAATAAAGATCTACTAAAGTATATGTGGTCAAGTACGTGGTATTTTATTATGTTTATAAAATCTCCAATTATGTTCATATGTCATTTCTCTAATTAATGCTTTATTACAACGAATTATTATCTTGTGACTTGGAACTACAAGGGCTTTAAAAAAAATACAGAATTGCATTAACCTGCGTTAGCTTGAACGCTGCCACATTCTCATTTGTAATATTTGTAGTATAGTTTTATTGGTAACAAATTGATAAAGTTTACTATCGTACGTAGAGCGGATACGCACAGAGTACTTGTCCGGCTCGAAAATTTTTCGACTAGTCAGCTAAAAATATGCTTTTTTGTTCACAGAAAATTTTTCAACCACCCCGAACATTCGGATCTCCTGACGCAGATTTGAATCTTACCCACCTTGGAATGCAATCAATTGACGACCGCTCTTACATGGCAGGCTTATTCCGTTTTGTAAAACCTGTTGCAGTAAAAACCGGTGTAAAAGTACGTGTAAATGTACTTATTTCGGGCGTACAGCACCGTTTAGACGCTCTGTAACTCCAGTTTTCCCCCGGATGTTACAAAACCGGAATAAACGTGCCGTGTAATAACGTGAGATATGCTCCACATGAGCATCAATTCATCGATAACAATTGTTTAAAGGATAGGAGGATAATTTGGGATACAAAACAATCCGCATATTGTGATTCCAAATTAGCTGTGTTTACTTTACTAGTTAAGGCCAAAATGTATGGTAGATTAATGTTGACTTATGTGACAAATTTTATGAAAAATTTTCGGGCCGGACAAGTACTCTGTGCGTATCCGCTCTACGTACGATAGTAAACTTTTATCAATTTGTTATCAATAAAACTATACTACAAATATTACAAATGAGAATGTGGCAGCATTCAATCTCACGCAGGCTAATGCAATTCTGTATTTTTTTTTAAAGCCCTTGTAGTTTCAAGTCACAGGATAATAATTCGTTGTAATAAAGGATTAATTAGAGAAATGGCATATGAACATAATTGGAGATTTTATAAACATAATAAAATCCCACGTACTTGACCACATATACTTTAGTAGATCTTTATTTATTTATCAACTTTTTGTCAGCTCACAACATTTACGAGAATTAAATTATCATCTTTGTACAATTTGACTTAATTTGATAAGATAATGAGAGCGGTTACCCATAAAATTCTGTATGATGAGTTGGTTTTTAGAAAGGATTTTTGTGCGGAGATCTTTCCATGAACGACTTAGACGGGTTTTTGTAAATTTTGGTGGGGATCGATATTTTGGCGCTGGGTGGCGGGGGGAATTAACTGGAACGACTATTTGGGGGGCATAAATGTACTTGTCTCAGCTTTTTTCACAGCATTTATGGTGTTTTTGGCTATTTTTATTGTTTCCGACTGCTTTCATTTTGTCTCGAAGACTCTTGCTGAATAACAATATAATCCATTTTAGTATTCTTAAGTATATCTCTCATTTGTTTATTTAGTCCTGGATTGATAATAGCTTTTCTGGACTCAGTCTGTTGAAAATATATTTCAGATATCAATTTTCCAGTGTCACTTAACGACCCCGTAAAGGTTAACTTGTCGATGTCTTCGTCATCTGTCAAAAGTGTTGATAGCGCTACCCCTAACGACATTAAAGTGGACCCAGCCAAACACTTTGTATCGGCCATATATTTATCTCTTTTAATATTATATATATAAGGTCATAAAGCCAATGCTATTTCTGAATTTATTTTCGGGGCCTCGAAAACCTTCGGTTTTGCATATTTAACCAAAAAACTTTCTTTTTCATCTTTTTTAATACCATTTAAAATTCAGAATGTCCATCTGTTACTTGAAGATAAATGCAATGTCATATTTAATGCTTTCGAGGTAATGGGTCCTCGTCCAATAATATTTCAAGTACCTCATCATCTACCTCGTTTTCTTTAATTTCATTTTTATCCACTTGGTTACTCTCAAGTAATGCATTTTCTGTATCCTTTTTTTCTTTGCTACCATCCAAATCAACTATGAATACCAGAAAAAATTTTTGAATAATTCCTTATTGTATTTTTAGTGGCTTTTTTCGCATTTTGTAGTAATAAATTTATCTCTAATATGTCTTGCTGCTCGTGCAAGCTCATCAGACTTGGTTATATTGCTAGTGGCTTATCAGACATTCCCTAGTGGATCGCGACACCAAAGACTTGTGTGCCGAATAGACAAATCAACACTGAAAATATGGGTGTCAATATCTACCTGGAAAATCAATGACTTTAGGTATCGACATTCGAAAAAATGGGTTCCCGCCGGTGGTCTCGAATTTTCCTCGACGGGTGTCGACAACCGAAAAAGTGGGTTCCCGGTAGTGGTCTCGAATCGTCCTCGATAGGTGTCGACATCCAAACTATGTATACAGACATCGATACTCGATTATATGCATAGAAACTATATATATATGGGGCATTTCGGCCAAATCAGCCACTTCAAAACCTTTCATTTTTTGATTTGGCTGAAATTTTTTTGATTTGTTATACCTATCGAATGAAGCTCTCTTGATTTTTTTCAGAATTTTTTGTTCATCCGCTGATGAGAAACGATTTTTTCTCTAAAATTTGATTCTTTTCTTCAATTGTCTATTGTATTTCACGCGTCTTCCTCATGATCAACTGTAGTACCCTCAACTTGCACCGTTGCTTACCACCAATGTTTAAAACAAAAGAAACTTGTTTATTATATTATGTGTTGAATTATATTATGGGTTATATTATAATATGGGTCGAAAACGTAGATTCAATAAAAGTTCAAGTGATGAAGATAATGAGAAACTTCTTGAGAGGATTAAAAGAAGTTTAGAGAAAATGTTGAAACATAAGAATAAAAAATATCGCCGTCACAGATATTCGTCATCTAATGCGTAATCTTCTTCGTCGAATGACAAACGACATGAGAGATTCCGTCGAGATTATTCTCCCTCTGAATGTCAAAAGCAGTATTCAAATCCTGGTCCAGATTCTGATATTGTTTCTTTTTCAAGTGATATTCGAGGTAAGCCTTCCTTGAAAATTGTTCAATTTAAAAAAAAAAAAAAAAAAAAATAGACGCTCCAATCTGTCAATCTCACTCAAAGGATTCAGGCTCTAACCTGTGATATAAAAATGTGAAGATTTAACAGACTCTAATCTGTGTACTGAATTCGGGCTCTAACCTGTAATTACAAATAAAGTTTATAAACATTTTTAACAGACTCTAATCTGTATAAAAATAATCAGACTAATCTGTTTTTTGGTTACTTGAATAATATTTTGACAGACTCTAATCTGTTAAAATAAATAAAATAAAATAAACAGATTCTAATCTGTTTATTTAATTATCCGATTTTCTGACAAACTCTAATCTGTTAACTAAGTAATAAATTTCTTGGCAGATTCTATTCTATCCAAAAAGTGCAAATAAAATATTTAAAACAGACTCTAATCTGAAGTTATTTTTTTTTCTGAAAAGAAATTCTTTCTTCTGAAAGTTATTTGACTTATTTTTATAATAATATAATATAATAAATATTATAATAAACAATGAATAAATAATAAAAAAATGAAATTAAATATGAATACATAAAAATATAAAATAATAAAATAAATAATAATATAAAAGACTATGTTTATAAAGAAACATAATCCTTGATTCTGTTATTCTCTTATTATTTTATTTAGCAAAAGAAAAGACTCCAGCTAATGTTATTGAAAGTCACTGTGACCTAAGTGATGGCCAATCGTAATTGCACGAACGCCTCTTCCGAATTGATCAATGCCCACCCTTTGAATCCCAACTCTGAAAATTGTTTTTAAGAATTCCCATGGGTTACGGCATAACTTTGAAGAATGAACTGATGTGGGTTGCTTATGCACGGATAAACAAGTTTCTTTTATTTTAAACATTGATGGTAGCAACGGTGCAAGTTCAGGGTACTACAGTTGATCAATTCGGTAGAGACGTTCGTATAATTATGATTGAACATCACTTAGGTAAGTTCGTTCAATCTTCAATAACTTGCCGAAAAATGAACCAAATCAAGGTTTTTTTTTAAATGTCAGTTTTTTCTCGTACTTTAACAAGGTATTTTTGAAAAAATAATTGGTATTTATTTTTTAAATATTTTTTAGTTAAAAGATAAAAATCATTGATTTCAACATTTCGGAAATTTTTAATTTTTTTCAAGAAATTCTCAAAAAAACTTTGACCAATTTAATAGTTTTTAAGACTAGTTCCATAATAGGCAAATTTCTCCTTTTATTAATTTTTTTATAATTTAAAAAAGAATGTTTTTTCGCGAATCCAGTTTTACTGCTACAATTATAGTGATGTAGTATACTAATTTCTGCAATCCTAAAAAAATGTCTATCTTTTTTCTATCGTAATTAATAATTTTTTTTTTAATTACTATGAAAAGGAATTGATGTTTTATCAAAAGTAACACTTTATTCATATAATAGGATTTAAAATTATCACAGTATCTATTTAATTACAATTAAAGCCGAATTTTTAAATGTTTATCGAAATTCGAACTCGAATTTTCCCTAGGGAAACAATATTTAAAAATTGAATAACGTTTACACCACGTTGGTGGAAAAAATAATTATTATTGTTATTTTTTAAGTTGTCTTCGAATAAGTCATTTTTTTAAATCTTTATTTTCTTATCTCATAAATCACGACCTGCCATCTGTTAACTTAATCTTTAACTGAATATAATTTTTGGCTGTCTATCTATTAGTGCCTATCCCGCTAAAACGACGACATTAACCGCTGAGATCGGCGATTTCAGCCGTATAAATCGTGTTGGAGCGCCGACTGAGACGCTATATTAAGAGTCGCGGTAGCGACTCGAGACAAGTACATTTATGAAGCGAGTCGCACAAGACACTTTTACCAGAAGGACCGTGATTCTACTTGTTCTTGAAAATTGTTTCTTCAATATAAACTAAATTACAGCATTTTGGAGGTTCATTTAAATTCACGTATTTTTTATTTCTTTTCTCTTTTGATCGCGATTAATTAAAACCTCGTAGCTTAAATAGTATTAAAAATATTAATGTTTTTTTTTTTCGTTGTGCCGAAAAATTGAGCATTTTTTCGCACACATTTTGATGCGCAACTGTCTTTTTCGCAGTCGCTATCTAGTGACACTAGTGATATGGGTAGAACTCTGGTAATATTCAATCGATCGTTGGATATGACGGCTAACCGACAACCGTACTATATTTTTGAACAGCCGTGAGGTTATAAAGATCGCGGTTAGTTTTGATCGACTTTTGGTTACAGTGACTTTTATTATAATAAGAAAGTGATAGTGCGAAAATAATAAAGTGCAATTCATTTCAATCATCTTTCGAACAGTGCTTGAACAAACATGTATTTTTTATTTTTGTTAAGCCTGTAATTTTTATTTTCCACATCTAACTCTACAACGGAGTCGAAAACGATACCTTTTCTCTTTTACCATAAAATGTTCCTCGAATGCAATAATAAGGTTTATTTAGAAACCATTCTCCATTCTTTTTTATAACTAAGAGAATGGTGTATGATAAACTCGTATTCGATGATTACTTACTACCTTTGTCGTGAGGTTATAAAGATCGCGATCAGTTTCAACTTTTGGTTAAAGTGACTTTTATATACAAAGATAGAAGAGTAACAATGAAAAAATAAAGTGTACTTCAATAAATAAACTTTTGCATAGTGCCTAAATAAATAATTTTTTTTATTAACTCTAGCCCCAACAATCCATTTTTCTGAACGTAAACTCTAGAACGGAGTCGAAAACGGTATCTCTTCCCCCTTCTCTTTTACCATAAAATGTCCCTTGCATGCAATAATAACGTTTATTTAGAAACTACTCTCTTCGTTTTTACATAACTGAGAGAATGGTGTATGATACCACCCTAGGTTTGAATAATATATGGTTTTGAATCACCCTAGAGTGGTAGAGACCTTAAATACATGAAAATACTATTTGCACTTGCAACCCAAAACGGAATCAAGTGATGCGAAATAATTTTGGGCGAAAAGATATTTGATTTGAGAAAAAAAAATTTCTTAAGTACTTCACAAATTTTTTTTTTTTTACCTATTGCTCATAAGATATAATTCGTGATCAATAAACGTTATAAAAGAAAAACTCACGTAGTAGTTCGGCCAAAATTATTTTTTCCAATCAAACTTTTGCTCTCGAAATTTTGTGCGTATACTTTTTTGTTTCAAAATCTCGTTTCGTTATGATTACTTATATTTAAAAACTTTCGTTGCATTGTGATGCTATTGGAGTATTTCTTCGGCATCATTTTTTATGGAATATTTTCCGATTCGTTGATCTATTAGCAGGGATGTTTCGGTGTCATATTATTTGAATTTTTTTTTACAAAATTAAAAAAAAATCAAGTTTTTACTTGTTCGTTGTTCTTTTATGCATCGTATCTTCTCAGAACTACTGTACGTTTTAAGTAATCTAATAATTTTATAAGTATTGACGGTTAATTATGAAGATTGAATTTATTTGAACACTTCTTAGATCAATATTTCACATTGCATTTTTAGTCCGAATATAGTCGCGATACACCAGCTCAAAATTCGATCATGTATCCATTTTTAGCAGAAACAATTAAAAAATCGCTTGAGCGACCTTCAAAATTTTTATTCAGGATCCAATTCTTGAGAGAATCACTTTTTGATAAAATGTTACCATATTTTGCTGCAATACCGAAAAAAATGTTAATTCTTTTACACCATTCAGATACTTACACAATATAGACATGTTTAATTGGCAAGCTATGAATTTCATACAAAAAGTCAACAAATCCTCGCAAAAAAACAGCATAGATGCTGTAAACAAAGTTGAGACAAGTACATTTACTCCCCCCCAAATAGTTGTTCCGATAAAAAATCTCCTTCTGAACGTGAACCCTAACAAAAAGTTATAAAAGAGATTTCTTCCCAAAATAACTAACCTTGCAAAAATTCTTTCATTCATATGAAATCTCTCAAAAAATTATAGGAGAACCCCGCAAAAAATTTCTCAATAAATTAGAAACTTACAAAAAGTTATAAGACAGCCTCACAAAAATTTACCGATCAAATCATAATCTCACAAGAGATGGTAATTCAAATTCGACCAAAAATAAAGTCTAAACTTTACAAAAATAAATTAAAACTATAAAAGCATTAATAGTAAAAAACATTAAAGCCTATTAACCTCTAATAAAAAATCTTCCAATTAGTTAAAAATATGGATGTGCTACAGTACAGTTGTTCTACGCAAAAAGAACAAGAATAAAAAATTAGAATAAAAAAAATTCGGATACAACAAAAAATTTCAAAAGAACAAAATTAGATAGAAAAAAAAATTTCGGCCGACGTACTTGGCGAGTTTATAACCATGAATCAATTTAGCGAATTGAATTAAATTAAGCACATTGCCACATTGTATCGATTATAATCAAAAAAACTAAATAATAATTTTTAAATAAAAAAAATAATTTTCATTGGAAAAAAATTGGCTTAAAGTAGTTCGCTCATTTTTTATTGCTAAATGTACACAATGCACTATGCATAATTGATAAACGTTGTCATAACCTCGCTATGTACTTCCGTTGAAACTTTTTTTTTCCATCCAAATTTTTTTAGTCGGTAACTTTGTCAGCATAAATTTGGTTGTTTCGCAAATTCAAAAAGAGATTAAGTATATCAAGAAATATTGTAATAGAAATAAAATGCCCCTGAAGTTTTGAAATGAATAAAACAGAATGAAACCAACTCAAAACAGAAGGAAGTGATGCGAAACCATTTGGAGCTAAAAGAATAGAATTTCGTAAGTACTTCAACAATTTCTTTTCTTTTTACCAATTGCTGATGATATAAAATTCATAATCAATAAACGTTATAAAAAAAACTGGTGTAGTACTTCTGCCGAAATTCTTTTTTCTAATCGAACGTTTGCTCTCGATATTCTGTGCACGTACCTTTTTTTGTTTCAAAATATCGTTTCGTTTTGATTTCTTTTATTCATAAACTTTAAGTGCATTTTGATGCTATTGAAGTATTTTTTTGGTGTAATTATTTATGGAATATTTTTCGATACGGATTTTTTTTTCCTAACAATTTTTTTTTTAATTCGACGTATAATTTACATACTTTATTTTGCTCCGAGAATTTTGTTTTATTCAGATTTTCTATTAAATTCGAAAACTTTTAGTGCATTTTATTTCTGTTGGTATGTATATTTCGGTCTAATATTTTTTTGAACAATTTTTTTTACAAAATTAAAAAAAAATGAGTTCTTATTTGTTCGTGGTTCTTTTATACGTCGTATTTTTTCAGAACTACTACAAGTTTTCAAGTAATCTAATAATTTTCTAAGTTCTGACGGTTAATTACGAAGTTTAAATTCACTTGAACACTTCTTACAGAACTATTTCACAATGCATTTTTAGTCCCGATATAGTAGCGATACAGTAGCTCGAAATTCGATCATGTATCCATTTTTAGCCGAAATCAGAAAAAAATCGCTAGAGCGGCCTTCAAATTTTTTATTAACGATCGAATTCTTGATAGAATCACTTTTTGAGAAAATATTATTATATTTTACTGCAACACCGAAAAAATGCCGATTTTTTTGTATTACCCAAGTACATACACAATATAGACATATTTAATTGACAAGGTATGAATTCCATACAAAAAGTCAACAAATCCCCGCAAAAAAACAGCATAAATTCTGTAAAAAAAGTTGAGACAAGTACATTTACTCCCCCCAAATAGTTGGTCCGGTAACAAATCTCAGTTTCGACACAAAACCTTCACTAAAAGTTATAAAAGAGATTTTCTTCCGAGAAAACCAACCTTGCAAAAATTCTATGATTCACATCAAATCTCTCAAAATATGATAGGAGAACCCCACAAAAATTTTCTCAATTAATTAGAAACTCACAAAAAGTTATAAGAGCCTCTCAAAAATTTATCAATCAAATCATAATTTCACAAAAGATGCCAATTCAAACCTGCCCAAAAATTAAGTCTAAACTTCACAAAAAGTTACTAAATAAATAAAAATGATAAAAGCATTTAGTCAAATACATTAAAATCTATTAAAATCCAATAAAAACACTTTCAACGAATTGAAAATACAGTTGTTCTACACAACAAGAATAATAATAAAAAATAATTATGAGAAAGTATTTTGATACAAAAAAGTTTTCAACCCCAAAAAATTAGATTGAAAAAAAATTTCGGCAGAAGTACTTGGTGAGTTTTTTCGCTTAATTTTCATAATATATCACTTATGGTTACAAACTCGCTAAGTACTTCGGCTGAAATTTTTTTTTCAATCCAATTTTTTTCGTTTTAATCTTTTTTGTATCAAAATTTTTTCTCATAATTATTTTTTATTCTTATTCTTGTTGTGTAGAACTGTATTTTCAATTCGTTGAAAGCGTTTTTATTGGATTTTTTTAGGTTTTAATGTATTTGATTATTAAAGCTTTTATCATTTTTATTTATTTAATAACTTTTTGTGAAATTCAGACTTAATTTTTGGGCAGGTTTGAATTGGCATCTTTTGTGAAATTATGATTTGATTGATAAATTTTTGAGAGGCTCTTATAACTTTTTGTGAGTTTCTAATTTATTGAGGAAATTTTTGTGGGATTCTCCTATCATTTTTTGAGAGATTTAATGTGAATCAGAGAATTTTTGCAAGGTTGGTTTTCTTGGGAGAAAACGTCTTTTATAACTTTTAGTGAAGGTTTTATGTCGAAACTGAGATTTGTTACCGGACCAACTATTTGCGGGGAGTAAATATACGTGTCTCAACTTTTTTTACAGCATTTATGCTATTTTTTTGCGGGGTATAATTAACCCGCATAGTAATAATGGTTTTTTTTCGATATTGGAGATTCGGCGAGTTCTATTGCTTATTTCATTCGTTTATTCTCTCAAGCCGTTAATTGTTTGAGAGGATTAATATTTTTATTGTCGAGACGAACTGTTTTATGACTGAAAGTATTATAACAATCATGATACCGTTGCAGTACATGTTTTTTTTTCTAAAATAGTAACGGATTTTGTAAAAAATATTTCCCGACAAGCTAAAAAAATGTATTATTTTTCTGATGGGGCGCCGCAACAGTTTAAGAATTTCAAAAATTTTCTAAACTTATATTACCATGAGGATGATTTCGAAATACCGACTGAATGGTTTTTTTTTGCTATTGCGCATGGCCAAGGTTCTTGCGATGGCATTGACGGGACTATGAAAAGGATGGCAGCGCGAGCCAGTCTGCAATTGCCAGTCGATGAACAAATAATTACTCCACGCGGATTACATGAATGGGCTTCTAAACCGAACAATCTTCCAAATATCACCGTTAAATTTTCAATGGAAAAAGATTATAATGCTGCTGATAACAATCTGAATGATTAATTTAAGAGTGCATCAACGATCAAAGGGACTCAGAAACTCCATCGCGTTATACCAAAGAAAAAAGGTGCGAAAAAATGGTATTGTAAAAAATTACTTCAACTCTAAAGAATTCAGAGTATGCAAATTGTTCAAACGCCAGGAAAAATAAACGCATCGTTTATTAAAAACAAAAAAGACAAATTTAGTGTTTTTTTAATTTTGTTGGCTATCTGATAATTCCTCATTTTTTATTACATTAATTATTTTAAGGAGGTTGTATCGTTTCTCATGTAAAAATTATTTTCCAACTTTACACAATAAAATTTTGTAAATAGAAAGCTTAAGACAGTATTAAACTTCTGGCGGAATATGCCGATGATTCATCGTCTCAAAATTGAGATATTTATTGTTGAAGTTCGCAATTTTTTGAAAGCTTCCCTAAGAGCCCATGTTAAACTTGTCATTTTCAACAATGAATATCTCGATTACCATGCGGTGAAACCTCTCCAAATTTTTCACACATAATTAAGGAAGGAACGCAACTACCCACCTAGTCATAAAAAAATTTGACCTAAGTAGTACTTAATTTGGCAACGTCGCTTTCGGTTGATATGTGTGCGCGTGTATATGCGTGTTCAAAGCATTGCATATGCCGTTGACAGCTCATCAGCTGTCAGTGAATTTTCGTTTAATTTAATCGCGAGTTCGTTATGCCAAAAGAAAAAAAGCCGAGATTTTATTGGAAAGGTAAAATAGTTACCGAAAAGGTGTACCGGGCTAGAATTAATCAGCATGAAGCAGGCAGAAACGTTCGGAGCACATCAATACGTGATAACAAAAAGATTTCAAGTGTATATGTATCTCAATTATTTGAAAAGTAATTGAGACTGTGTTAATATTACGAATATTATTTGAGTTAAAAAATATTCTACTTATATGTAAGATAATACGTATGAAAAATAAAATTGTTTTTGAATATGTAATTTATTTATTTATTCTATTGATATTAAATATAATATGTCATGTAAACAAAAAACACAAAATTATAAAAATGTGTAACAGTCAGCCGGCACGAATTTTTACATACGTTGAAATTTCAAAATGCGCGCTCATAACCTCGAATATGCGACGTTGCAGCACTTCGAGCAAAGGTCCGAAAATTTGCTATGAGTACTTTTTATTGTTCTTATTATTCCTGTCATAAGTCACCTTTCAATATTTTCAAGCCAGATAAATGATTCTAAGTATTTCATGTCTGCTGTTTAAATTTCGTCTTGATCTATCCATCAATTATGGAGATATGAGGAATAATGTAGCGCTAACTCCGTGATTTCTCATAAGAGGCCATGTTGAATTGGCTTGCAAAGAGATAAACAAAATTATAAATATCTCGCGTAAAAACCCACCTCGGACCTTAAAAATTTGTATGAGTTTCTTTTATATCATAATCGAACATTCTGCCAAGTTTGGTATTTGTCTGTCCATCAATTCTATTTCCTGCGTTACTTCCTTAAATGCTGTTCAAGAAGATTGACGCCAAATTTCAATACATTAACTTGGAATAATCAAATATAATGTATTTTTCGTATGATGTCATATAAATATCGATACAACCTCCTTAAACAAAACCTGTTAATTACGATGAAAAAAGGATGGACATTTTTTAGGATTGCAGAAATTAGTATACTAGATGACTGCAATTTTAACCCATTAACGCCGAAGAATCGTGTTTTTTTTCTCATTTTCAAACTAGATTCTTATCATCGAAAAAAAATCATTTGCAAATAAAAAATATGTTCCCTTATACTTTCGAGTATCCCCTTTCCGAATCCGGAGTCAAAATTGAGTTTTGTCCATTAGAAAAAAAAATATGGCCGTTTTTAAACAAAAAAAACCGAAAAAATCGAAGACATTTTTTTTCAATATTTTTTTTCTCATTGAAGACGCGCGAGGACCCCCCCTTTTTCTTCAACCATGAGTGCATAAAATAGTTGTAGTTTAAGAATATATTTTTTTAATTTGTCGACATTGACATTTTCACCCCCAAAATGGCGCTTTTCATCCCTTCAGCAGGAAGACAATTTTCACTCTCGGTGCCCGACAAAAAAAATATTCAAATCTTAACGAAAATTGGTATCCCGGGGTTTTCAAGGTCGCTGATTACGATTCCGCCCTCAAAATTCGAAAATTCAGAATGGCGGATCCAATATGGCGGACCCAAATTCAAAAACTTACTTGAATCGGATGAAATGTGGCACTCGGGGGTTTTCGAGGTCGCTGATTACAAATCTGCCCTCAAAATTCGAAAATTCAAAATGGCGGATCCAATATGGCGGACCCGAATTCAAAAACTTACTTGAATCGGATGAAATGTGGCACTCGGGGGTTTTCGAGGTCCTTGATAACGAATCTGGCATCATCATTTCAAAATTCAAAATTGCGGATGCAATATGGCGGACACCTTCCCATTAACGCCCAGTTATTATCTAACGTTTATTGAAGAATTGACAACTTTATATAAATGTAAATAATAATCATTCAATTGATTCACATTTTATGATCATATATTATATTTTTCATGTGTCGAATAAAAATTGATGTTGCAGAGGCTGAGAAATCTCCGATTTTCTTACATTTCATCTTGTTTTTGTTTATACGGGTCATCATTGAATATTATCCCTGATACAAATATATTTATTATCCATGAATATTTCTGTCTGCAAATAAGTTTTGTATATGCCTATCACATCTTTTTTCAATTTTTCACGTTTGTGGAGTGCGGATCGTTCACATTGCTAATGATATTTTATTTTCTGTAAAAAATATTAGCTCAGAATTTTTGTGTTCATTTTAGGTCTGCCAATATTCCTTATCTGAATAATTTGGTTTCTATTTTCGTAGAACTTGTCTTGAGACTTAATCGAACTCACTTATATACCTAAATTTCAGCTCAGTACCTCAACAAAATTTATTCATAAAATATTGTTTTATCATCTTTATTGCTCCTGAGTGAATTCACTTCTTCGATAATTTTTATCTCATCGGCAGCGTGAGCATATTGACAATATTACCATTATGTCTCGAAAACGACCAAGGCAATCTATTCCTTCTCATGTAGAGTTTGAAATGGATACTTCTGACGATAATTGTGACGAGCTCGTCGCGATTCCGAATCCAGACAATTCTGGTTGTTCTAGTGATTCCGATTCTGATTTTGAATCAAACGATCACCTTTCGAGTATCACTTATAAACAAGCATCAGAAAATTACACAGATAATCAATGTAAATTGGAAGGAGATCACCAATATAAGTGGATGGTTGGTGAAAAGAGCTACCCGAATGAGACTGAAGACAAATTATTACTAACTGACGGTGTAAAAAAAAGTATTCAAAAAAGTGAGCCGATACAACTGTTTGAAAAGTTTTTCTGCATGGAAATGAAAACATACATTATTGACTCAACCCATTCTCCTATTCAAACCCATTCTCTTTACATCTCATGTAAAGAGAATGGGTTTGAATTGCAGTTGGATGATTTGAATACTTTCATTGGCATCATCATTGTAAGCTCGTTCAATAAAAGAAAATCTCAAAGAGACTATTGGTCATCTGATCCCTTCTTATTATGTGAGGTGGTTTCTTCTGCAATGCAACGCGATACATTTGAGAAAATCAAATCAGAATTAAAGTATTCGATGCCTAAAGACAATGATCCCAGTGATAAGGCATGGCGCGTTCGTAAATTACTACAATTATTTCAGAGAAATATTCGTCAGTTTGGCTTGTGGAAGACTGCGTTATCTGTTGACGCAATGATGGCCAAATCATATGCAAGAACATCGCTAAAACAGTTTATCCGGGGAAAACCCATACGATTCGGACTAAAATTTTGGGGTCTTTGCACCGCCGATGGATACCTGTTGAATCTCGATTTATATTGTGGAAAAAATTCATCAATTGGAGATAAATTGGGTAAATGTGCTCTAGGTTCTCGTGTAGTGATGCAATTATTGGATCCATTTCTCAAATCTATCCCTCCTAAGAAGATATCTCAGTTCCATCTTTACTGCGATAATTTTTTTACGAATTTCGATCTCCTAGTACATTTGAAAAAGTTAGGTTTACAATGTACAGGAACTATAAGAGAAAATCGAGTCAAAGAAAAAAATGTAATCGACAAAAAGTCTCCACGAGGTACGTATGTTGTAAAGCATGATCAAAACAGCGGAATAAACTACATAACTATCGTAGACTCGAAACCAGTTTCGATCGCTTCTACCGCTGCAGGGGTGACTCCTCTATTACCATCTAAGAGATTTAGCTCGAGTGCACATTCAAAAATTGAGATTCCGTTTCCACAAGCATTTCATCTCTACAATAAATTCATGGGCGGAGTAGACGTTCACGATGGACATTGCAACAACTTGCTTCCAAGTATCCGTTCAAAAAAATGGACATGGGTCGTCTTTATTAGATTTATACAGGCCGCCATTGTGAACTCAGTCGTGATTTTCAACGCAACTGGAGATAAAACAAAAAAAATTGGTTCAAAGCAATTCGCAATTTCGATTGCTAAATATTACTTAGAGAGGGGAAAACTAAAACGGAACAAAGCACACGATACTTTCCGTCACAGCAAACAAGCTCGTTGTTCAATCTGTCCAATAAGAACATATACGTACTGTAAGGACTGTAATGCTTACTTCTGTAGTGCTTGTATGAAAGCGAAACACGTAATCAGGCTTCGGGGATAAGCAAAGGGCGCATTTACAACCAAGCACCCCAAAAAGTGAGAGGCAAGGGGACTCACTCGAATCAAGCACCCCAAAAAGTGAGAGGCAAGGGGACTCACTCGAATCAAGCACCCCAAAAAGTGAGAGGCAAGGGGACTCACTCGAATCAAGCACCCCAAAAAGTGAGAGGCAAGGGGACTCACTCGAATCAAGCACCCCAAAAAGTGAGAGGCAAGGGGACTCACTCGAATCAAGCACCCCAAAAAGTGAGAGGCAAGGGGACTCACTCGAATCAAGCACCCCAAAAAGTGAGAGGCAAGGGGACTCACTCGAATCAAGCACCCCAGAAAGTGAGAGGCAAGGGGGCTCACTCGAATCAAGCACCCCAAAAAGTGAGAGGCAAGGGGACTCACTCAAATCAAGCACCCCAAAGGAGAAAGGATTTCTACCACGTCCATGTCGTTTTCTCTGGGTAATGCTCTTAAGTAATTCTCTGGGTAATACTCTTAAGTAGAATAAGGAATTATAAGTTTATCCGTTGAGTAATGCGGAGTGATGAATTTCTATAAATTTGTCAATTTGTCAATATATAAAGTTGTCAATTCTTCAATAAACGTTAGATAATAACTGGGTGTTAATGGGAAGGTGTCCGCCATATTGCATCCGCCATTTTGAATTTTGAAATGATGATGCCAGATTCGTTATCAAGGACCTCGAAAACCCCCGAGTGCCACATTTCATCCGATTCATACAGTTTTTGAATTTAGGTCCGCCATATTGGATCCGCCATTTTGAATTTTCGAATTTTGAGGGCAGATTTGTAATCAGCGACCTCGAAAACCCCCGAGTGCCACATTTCATCCGATTCAAGTAAGTTTTTGAATTCGGGTCCGCCATATTGGATCCGCCATTTTGAATTTTCGAATTTTGAGGGCAGATTTGTAATCAGCGACCTCGAAAACCCCCGAGTGCCACATTTCATCCGATTCAAGTAAGTTTTTGAATTTGGGTCCGCCATATTGGATCCGCCATTCTGAATTTTCGAATTTTGAGGGCGGAATCGTAATCAGCGACCTTGAAAACCCCGGGATACCAATTTTCGTTAAGATTTGAATATTTTTTTTGTCGGGCACCGAGAGTGAAAATTGTCTTCCTGCTGAAGGGATGAAAAGCGCCATTTTGGGGGTGAAAATGTCAATGTCGACAAATTAAAAAAATATATTCTTAAGGAGGTTGTATCGATATTTATATGACATGATACGAAAAATAAATTATATTTGATTATTCCAAGTTAATGTATTGAAATTTGGTGTGAATCTTCTTGAACAGCATTTAATTACGTGTAAAAAATTTGGAGAGGTTTCACCGCCTGGTAATCGAGATATTCATTGTTGAAAATGACAAGTTTAACATGGGCTCTTATGGAAGCTTTCAAAAAATTGCGAACTTCAACAATAAATATCTCAATTTTGAGACGGTGAATCATCGGCATATTCCGCCAGAATTTTAATACTGTCTTAAGCTTTCTATTTACAAAATTTTATTGTGTTAAGTTGGAAAATAATTTTTACATGAGAAACGATAGAACCTCCTTAAACTACAACTATTTTGTGCACTCATGGTTGAAGAAAAAGGGGGGGTCCTCGCGCGTCTTCAATGAGAAAAAAAATATTGAAAAAAAAATGTCTTCGATTTTTTCGGTTTTTTTTTTGTTTAAAAACGGCCATATTTTTTTTTCTAATGGACAAAACTCAATTTTGACTCCGGATTCGGAAAGGGGACACTCGAAAGTACAAGGGAACATATTTTTTATTTGCAAATGATTTTTTTTCGATGATAAGAATCTAGCTTGAAAATGAGGAAAAAAACACGATTCTTCGGCGTTAATGGGTTAAAGATAAAAATTGAGGATTTGAAAATGATTACATATTTTGATTTTTTTATAAAAATTCTCAAAAATACTTTCAATAAATTAACGATTTTTAAAACCAGTTCCATCGTGGGCAGACTTTGCTTTATATTTGTTTTCATATTTTTATTTTTATTTTTTCAATGAATTTGGTCTTATTTCCACAGTAAAATCATCTGGAATTACAATTTCTTTGTAATAGTTATGAAGAAAGATGTTATTTGTTAAAATATTATATAACCGAAAGTGGTAGGTACGCGGTTGATGTGTGGCTGTGACGATCTCTCAGGTCAAGCAGTATTGGGAAAAACCAATACTTAGATAAGTTACCACTTATCATGCCCCGCCGGTTCGCGAATCGATCGCTGAGCGGAAGGAAGTTTTTCTGAGTTTCTGATAGCGTTAACCAACTTGAAACTCACAAGGAACACTACTTTGGTGTCCACTTCCGATTTTCTTGAAACTCCTGTATGTGAAAGAGCATTGGAAACTAAGAGACACGTATTTTTTTTTTATCGGCGGAAAAACGGTTTTAATGGATGAAACCACCCTTCAAAATAAGACATGTCAAGGGATGGTTTTGCAGTTTCACCAACAAGCACTCAATCGATTTCGATAAAACAAAAACCAAAATGTTTCTTATTCACGGCGATGAAAAGTCCACTACGCGAACGAAAAAAAAAGTTAGGGGGTGAACCACCCCTGCATTTATCTGTTTCTCACCCCACATTAAAGAGGGGTGAATATAATGGAATGGAAGGGGTCCTGTTTCCATAAAAACTTCAACATAAAGTTCACATGTTTCCGTATTTTTGAAAAATAGCAATCTTAAGGGGGTGAACTACCCCTTATTTGAATTTTCCTATTGCCGTTGCCTTTTCCCTGTTTTATATGTTTTTGCGGATTCGAAATATCACAACAGCTCCGAATCAACGTTTTTTCATATTGCGAAATTAATACAACACCCTGACAGGGTGAATCACCCCCTCTCGATTTTCCTCTTTATTCGCGATTTCAAAATTTCTCCATCGATTTTGTTCAATCTGCTTCCCCTTTATCGACGTTACGAATTTAATGGTTTTAAGCACGTATGCATATTTGCGTTAACCTGAATCGGGACGGGTGGAGGGGGAGAGGGAAGATCTACTTCTTATTCACTACGATTCCAATTGTTATGTCTGAATAAGTTCCACAAATAGCGATTTGTCTCGCCTATGCACAAGCATATTTTTAATACGAGCTTAAACACATGTTGACAATTGATCAAGAAGAATTAACCCAGAATTGTATATATTACTCGACCCATGCTTCTCAATTAGTGATTTAACATCTTGAACAAATTTTTCTCCATTTTTCTGTAGAAACGCTTGTTCCGCCACAGTTTTTTTCATTACAAATTTATTTATTTTTCTAGAAACAATGCGATACAATTTCTTCAATTTCGATAGCCATTTATTAGAGGTTCTAAATCTTATATCTTCATCGCCTATTTCTTTCTGTGCCTGTAGAGCCCACTTTTGAAGGTCAATATCATTTTTATATTCCGCAATGTATATTGAGAAATTCGAGCTAGTTTTTCTTTATAAGTACCACCTGTGTTCAGTTGATATACCCAGCGTCGTAACTGGCATGTGGATTTGACAGATTTGTATTTTTGCTTGACGGTTTCGATACTGTAATTCTTTTATTTACCAGATCTCCAATATTCCATAGCTTTTTTTTTTAATCATAGCTCAGCTCATCATCACTCGAGCAAGCGTCGGAATCGATATCTTTATCATCTTCTTGCCATATGGTATCTTCAACAGCATTTGCTTCGTACTTTTTAAACGGTTCTTGAAAATCTAGAGTCTCTTCCTGTATCATCTCAACTCCATTGTAATCTTGCATAGAATCAATTAAATTTTTTTCAATATGTTCCTTCATCTCGAGTTTGTGCAATATTCGTAACCTCAAATGTAGTCAGTAACAGTTTAATAACGTTGATTGGATTAACTTTCATGCTGGTAAAAAATGTTACACACAGCACACTGAGAGCACAGAAAAGGAAACATAATTCAAAGCTCGCTTAAATGTATACTAGTACAATGCGAATGGTAACCGTCTTTTAAAGCAAGTATCAGAACAGAAAAATATTCATTTATCTTGCAAAACCTGATAACGGTTTTATCTAATATAACCACACTTGAGCGCTTTGAAAGGCGATGACTAATATTTGTCATGACTAATACCCCGGGTATTAGAATGCCAAAAACATCAGGTGATGATCATGATTACTTAATAACATTCTAATCTAGTGCAAACACAGTCATTACATATTTACGCCTCTATTTTTTCTTTATATCGCGGGTATTAGAATGCTAAAAGTATCGGGTGATCATGACTACTTGATAGCATTCTTAGCTAGTACAAACACCGTGATCACATCTCTACGCCTCTATATTTTTCTTAAGATTAATAAAAGTGCCATGTAGGGACACTAATTGTAGATCAGCACAATACCTATTAGTTTATGCATAGATTACAGTTTTCCCATTATCATCAGAATAGTAGTAGTGGCAGGTCCCTGCTTCCCCCCCCCCCCCCCCGTCTCTGATGAAGTTAATGCAAATATGCATACGTGCTTAAAACAATTAAATACGTAACGTCGATGAAAGGGAAGCAAATTGAACAAAATAGATGGAGAAATTTTAAAATCGCGAATGAAGAGGAAAATCGAGAGGGGGTGGTTCACCCTGTCAGGGTGTTCTATTAATTTCGCAACATGAGAAAACGTTGATTCGGAGCTGTTGTGATATTTTGAATCCGTAAAAACATATAAAACAGGGAAAAGGCAACGGCAATAGGAAAATTCAAATAAGGGGTAGTTCACCCCCTTAAGGTTGCTATTTTTCAAAAATACGGAAACGTGTGAACTTTATGTTGAAGTTTTTATGGAAATAGGACCCCTTCCATTCCATTATATTCACCCCTCTTTAATGTGGGGTGAGAAACAGATAAATGCAGGGGTGGTTCACCCTCTAACTTTTTTTTTCGTTCGCGTGGTAGACTTTTCATCGCTTTGAATAAGAAACATTTTGGTTTTTGTTTTATCGAAATCAGTTGAGTGCTTGTTGGTGAAACTGCAAAACCACCCCTCGACATGTCTTATTTTGAAGACTGGTTTCACCCCTTAAAACCGTTTTTCCGCCGATAAAAAAAAATGCGTGTCTCTTAGTTTCGAATGCTCTTTCACATATATGAGTTTCAAGAAAATCGGAGGCGGACATCAAAGTAGTGTTCTTTGTCAGTAAAAATATATCCAACTGTATTAGCACAGGTTTTCCACAGTTTCCCTGTGCCCTCGTGCAAATGCGATAGAGAGGTATATTAGGAAAGAGTGGTTGTGAGCTACATTCAGGGAGTCCGACAAGAAAACGAAAATAAGTAAAGTGGGGTATAAATGATGAGATGAGATTGTAAGAACCCGAAAAGGATAGACAAAGGAACAATGAATTATGTTTTTTGACAATGGTAACTGTATATTTATAATAATCCGGTTTATAAATATTAATTTATCTACTCAATAGTTTTTTGACTACTAAAAATTTACTTTTCTATTGCTGTAATATTCTTTCGAGAAATCCTTATTACTGACGCTCTCAAAAATTACGGCTTGACACCTTTTGACTCAATCTTTAGCTAGATAAAGTTTTCAAACGATCAAGAAATTACTAGCTTTCATCTCTGTTTTACATCTGTCCGGTAGTTTCGGCTCACAAAAAATCTGTTTGTTATCCAAATACGAAGTCACTCTTGTTACAAAAAAAATGTTATTGTTTCTTGGTATACTCCTTTCGGGTCTTTATGTTTTGATTCCATTACTTCGGCTTCTTTTCAATCCCACTTCAGTAAATTTGCTCTGTCGGTTATAATTTCTTAGCAATTTTTTTTCAATTACTTGTAATTAATTGTAATTACAATTAGGATAAAAACAGAGAATATTTTGAATAACGAAATTATAATTTTGCATGATTTTTCTGGTGAAATGAAACAATTCATTGGAAAAAAAAATTGAAAACATGAAAAAAATATAACGCAAAGTCTGCCCATGATGGAACCGGTCTTAAAAGTCGTTAATGTGGTTAATGTTTTTTGAGAATTCTTAGAAAAAAATCAAAATATGTAATCATATTCAAAACATTAATTTTTATTTTCAAAGTATATAAAAATGGCGAAGGTAATTATTTTTCAAAAATTCGTTATTTCTTTCAAAAAATACGGTAAACAACCAACATTTTGAAAAAAAAATTTGATTTGGTCCATTTTCCAGAAAGTTATCGGCATTTGAAAAAAAGTCATCGAATTTCGAAAAAAAAAACATCTGACCAGCCGATGGACAAAAAATTCTGAAAAAAATCAAGAGAGGCTTTTTGAATGTCTATTATGACATAAAAAATTTTGGGCCAAATCAAAAAATGAAAGGTTCAAAAGTGGCTCACTTGGCATCAATGCCCCTATAGTCTTAATTTTTTGAATGACTTTTTGTGAAGTTTAGACTTGATTTTTGGTCAGGTTTGAATTGGTATCTTTTTTAAGATTATGATTCGATTGGTAAATTTTTGTGAAGCTCTCTAATAACTGTTTGTGAGTTTCTAATTTATTGAGAAAATGTTTGTGAGGTTCTCCTATTATTTTTTGATAGATTAAAGTGAGAGAGATAATTTTTGCCGGGTTGGTTTTTTTCGGAGGAAATCTCTTTTATAACTTTTTGTGGGGGTTTTACGTCGAGAAGGCGATTTTTTTGCAGAACAATTATTTAGGGGGAGTAATTGTATATACTTGTCTCAACTTTTGTTACAGCATTTATGCTGTTTTTTGCAGGGATTTTTTTACTTGTATGAAATTTATAGCTTGTCAATGAAAAATGTCTATATTGTCTACGTATGTGGGTAATATAAAAAAATCACCATTTTTTCGGTGTTCCACCAAATATGGTAATATTTGATCATAAAGTGATTATCTCAAGAATTTTATTCTTAATAAAAATTCCAAAGGTCGCTCAAGCGATTTTTTTCTGATTTCGGCTTAAAATGGATGCATGATCGAATTTCGAGCTACTGCATCGCGGCTATATCGGGACTAAAAATGCATTATGAAATATTTCTCTAAGAAATATTCAAAATAATTCAAACTTCGTAATTAACCGTCAATACTTATAATATTATTAGATTACGGGGGGTTCCCCTCCGATCGGATGGCACCTATCGCCGGACAGGACGATTACTTAAGCAGTTCGATATAAAATCAACCCTTTATAATGTCGAAAGGGATAAGGGAGGGGGGATAAGAGGGTCCTTACCCCTCTCTACACTATAAACAGTTGTTTTTGTATCAAACTGTTTTAGAAATCGTCCTGTCCAGCGATAGGTGCCGTCCGGCCGTAGAGGAACTCCCCCTATAGTCCATAATAGGGCAACAGTTTGCGGGGTTTTTATCGACCGAAAATCCCATAAACCGTTCGGTCGGTAAAGAAGTATATTCAAATGAAATGATACTTAAACTCGCGCATTATCACTCTAACTAAATATCAAAACTGACGTGATAAGCTAGCTATTAATATAAATGACACTTAATTTTCGCACTATCACTATAATCTACTCAACAAAAGTCACAGCTGTTCCACTAATGAAAAGTCAAAACTGAAGAAACAAATATTGGTCAGCTGTCCCATTCGCGATTTTTATAACCACTCTATCTCTATTATTATACTTATATATACTGTCACTCTATAAACGAAAAGTCAAAACTGTTCAGGTATGGGTCCGCTGTCCCATTCACGAACAACAGTTTCAAATATCACTAGAATTTTTACCAATGTTATTAGTATCACTAGACAGCGAACGCAAAAAAACATATGAGCATCAAAAATATGTGCGAAAAAAGCCACAATTTTTTTATGCAACGAAAAAATAAAATATTAATATTTTCAATACGCGTTAAGCTACAGAGTTCTAATTAGTCACGATCGAAAGAAAAAAAGAATACGTGAACCCGCAACATCCTCCAAAATGCTGTTATTAATTAAATATTACGGAAACAATTTTCGAAAGTTTTCGAAAACAGTTGGAAATGCGGTGCTTCGGGTATATAGAGCCTTGAAAGCGACTCGTCTATTTTAAATGTACTTGTCTCGAATCGCTACGGCGACTCTAGATCATCATTGCATCACTTCAATTTAACAACAACTTTATTCTTGTAACGTATAATGATTATTGTGAAATACATTCGTAGCAATATTCGTCAATATAATTTAATAATCCATAACGTATTTACTTATTACATTTAATGAGTCGATATTGAAAAAAACATCGCAATATTCTGAAATTTTGCTGTGAAATCTATAACTAAATATCAATTTTATTATTTTTTCAGTTGTTCTGTTAGATACAACGACGGAGGAAAGCCTGGATTGGACGCGCTACCCTTATGGGCCTCAGGCAACGACCCCTGGTGTAAGTATCAGCATACAAATTAACGTCGCAGGCTAACAGATGAGAAAATATTAACAAGACTTCTTGTCATTTCCTATTCTCTATTGTCTACAATGTCAACGTGCCGCATACTCTGGTTAACTGGTAAAATAGTTAGACTTCCTAATCGTTGGGTTATGTCGAAATTTATAAATTCCTTATATTTTCACGTTTCGATACGAATCATTCTGATTTTAATGTTTTCGAGGGATTCATATTCAGGATTTTTTATTTACCAAACTGACTATCTTCTTAAACCCGTCTTTTGAGTTCGGAAGACATCTGAAAGGCGAGAGCATCATCTTCAGATGGTGCGTGAAGCGTCGCGCAGTCGCGACAGAGGCATACATTACGTGTCTCTCCCCCTTTGTACGCCACATACATGAGCTCCCCCGCTGGCTTGTACGTACCGGTTAGCGCCATGTTTGCTTTTCAGTTGTTAAGCACCCAGCGGGCCGCCAGACAGGTTTAAATCAGCCTCTGCTTTTGCGGACGTTTTCTGCTGCTGATTCGTTTCTTTTTTTTCATCAGCGGCCGGGCTGCGTCCCCTCCAGCCTTTGCTTCTATAGATCTATCTATCTTTCCCTCTCTCCTTTCTTATTTCAGCGAACTATAAGAAGGTATATGATGCTCCTAATACTTTGATCGACAAACAACGCTTATCTTTTACCTACATTCACCCTGGAGCGATCTGATGTCGCTTAATCGGTCATCCGCTTGGTTGTAACACATTGCACATGAAGCTAAAAATTCGTCGGCGCAATTAAAATAGCCAAGACATTTAAGTTTCATCGTTTGTACGTTCACGTTCAGTTGGCTCAATCATGCATTACGACACGGACTCAATAGCTGAGCTCTTTCCATACCTCAAATTGTATTTTTCTCTTGCTGCCAAGTAATATACAAACGCCACCCTACTCGTTAGCATCCACCCGCTAATCGCCGCTACCCGGCCATCAGGCTCTCTTCTCCTGGTGCCTTTCTTTTCACGGGTTCGTCTAATTCCGCTAAATGAGCGACGTTCGAATCAACATACGATATGTAGATGTTCGTCAGCTTGGATTACACGGAAAGTTAAAAAGAAAAAGAGAACACACTTACCAAGAGTGTTGAGTCGCAATAAAGTAACTGGAAGTTTCAGGATTACATGATGGGCTAATTTCGACAAATCTTGGGTAGTCAACTATATACTTGTCTGCACAAGATATAACCTCCACTTTTCACCTTTTGGATACACCTTCCATTTTACACCTTGGAATGATCTTATCTCAGATTCGAATAAATCATAACAGTCATTTTACATTTTACATTTGATTCCTAGAGCTCTATATGAAGAATAATTTAGCTAAGTGAATCTCCGAATATCCGGTTCAATTTTCCCCATGGTACGAAAAGGCCTTTACCGGTGCCTCAGTCACTTTTCCCAACCTAGATAATTAACGAAAGCGTAATGCAATAAGCGAGATATAAGCTTGGGGTTAGTGAGTAGATAGGTTGAGAGGCGAAGATGAGAATCAAGGTAAGAATGAGGAGAGGAGAAGATGAGAAGAGGCAAATTTGGAGACGAGGGATGTGAGAGCAAGATGGAGCGATTGAGGAATAACGGAACGTTTATACAAACGGACCAAACAGAATTAGCATGGGTATTTGAAGAAGTTGATGAAGGATGCTGTGGAATAACCGTCGGCAGTATTGTAAGACGAAGGAGTGAAAATAGCTTCATGTAATATAATGGAAAAGTTCATGTTACAAATTCAAGCGAAATAACGCATATTTATTTTCTTCGTATAACTTTAGAGTGGTTTATGCCTTGAAATATTTAAATTCTGTCTTTCTCCTTTCTAAAGATTGATTTTAGTTACATATTTGTTTGATTTTTCGTAAGCTTTAGCAGACTGCAGCAAACGTATTACTTCAAGAACGCTATGTATAGAGATCGAAGAATGGATAAACGTCTTGGAGAAGCTGCATAAACCAAGATAATAAAAGGGAACCCGAAACTTTCGGATTGAGCTTCAACATTGAAAAATCAAGGCAGAAACTCGACCATCTTACTACCAAGTCCATGCAGTCGCTACGACAGTAAACTTTCGGATTCTCACATTGAGATATTAATCACTGTTTTCTCTTGCAGCGAAGACTCTTCGTTCTTATTTTACTTTATTCCTCAACCTGACCAAACTTTAACCTTAACCTCATCTGAATTCATCTTCATAATTTGTCTAAACTCGTTTTTTTCTCCGATTGTATTTTATTTTTTCTCTTTTAGTTTACTCTTTCTCTTTTTCGTAAACGTTGTTATAAAATACCCGCTGGGCCTGTTGGAAACGACAACCTGTTTCGCTGATTAACGCTTAACCTTTCACGTTCCCTATGTGATGTTATTTTCTTGTCTACTTCACTAATTCTATCAGTCGTATAATTCCTTTCTTGCAATCCTCTCTACCGTAATTGCAAAAAAATAAAAATTGACCCATTAAGGGTAAACAGATTACACTGGCAATATTTTTATAATTTTTTTGCGACTAGGAAAGAATTAGGTATTTTAGGTAGACTTTTGTGAATTTTTGTACTTTTAAATAAAATTACTATAAATTTCATGACACGTGAAGCACTGTCATCGCTTTTTTGTAATCGTCTGCAGGACTGCATATTTACGGGTGAGCCGGACGAGGCTAGCGATAATGCTTGATATCAGAAAGTACACTACTATTCATTAATTCATTGCCATTCCCGAAACTCAATGTATATAAAAGTTCTGTGTGACATTTAGGATCTTGGCCAATCGTGCGTAGCTCATGCATGTACAAGCGTGCGCACCGGTACAAAGAAGCATTAACAGTGCTCCATCGGCACGTGTGATGGAACTTATAGTAATTTCGATCGAGAACCAAGGCAGGGTTGCTACTGTTAAAGAAATTTCTTAAGATCTTACGAATTTCGATCAACTGATAAGAAATAAGAAAGAATAAAGTATCGTTAAGAAATTTCAAAAAAGTCAAAGAAAATTCGGGATTTCTAAAGAATTTTTTTTTCGCACGTGATCTTAAAAGTTTCACATATACTCCGTGAAGTATCCTTACATACTGTGCAAACTCGTTATACTGCACACGCCTTGCTACTGCTCCATTCTAGTAACTTCATAGTAATTTCTGTGATAAAACCAAATTCGTTTTCGTTGATTGGCGTCCAGTGGATTCCAGCGCCTGAACATGACGTATGTCTAGCGAACTAGCAACTCGTAGCCGGGACGTCCTGAGTCGAAGCTTTCTTCGCGCCTTTACTAGCATTTCTTCTGTCATTAAAAGGCAATTTTAACCTTCACTTTGAAAAATTTTGATTCAATAGGATTATAAGTTATAGCTGGATTTTAAAACACATAGTGTATACCAGAAGCTTCTACGTAATTTTTCCTCATGTAAGAATGACAATGTATACTATGAAATAGGACAAACATACGAATCGGGCCACGTTTTTTTTTCGATGTTGGCGATTTTATTATATAACTGTTCGAGAAGACTTTCAAATTGTTCAAAACTAAAACCAAAGTGCATTGCAGCTCGCGTCTGTTTTTCGTAAGGTAACTACCACACTTGGAATTATTGAAAAACGGGCCAAATTTTAACAATGATTTATCGATTCATGCAGAGTTTAGTTAATTAACAGGAGTGAAGATTTTTTCATATCACGCTGTTTTTAACCTTAAAAAAATGGTGAAAAACAAAGAATTTGTAAAATGGTCAGCTAGTAAACGTAAATTTGCTTGTTGGTACATTTTCGTCGAACATTTTTAAAGAATATAATCCGTATTTTTTTTCATCGATTCATGCAGAGTTTAGTTCATTAACAGGAGTGAAGATTTTTTCATATCACGCTGTTTTTAACCTAAAAAAATGATGAAAAACAAAGAATTTGTAAAATGGTCAGCTAGTAAACGTAAATTTGCTTATTGGTACATTTTCGTCGAACATTTTTAAAGAATATAATCCGTTTTTTTTTTCACCATTTTTAATGGATCGGGATGTATTTTATTCCTCGAAAGATATTTTGTTAATTCACCACGTAGATTTTTTTGTAAAACAGCTAACCATGCATACAATAGGCTGCAATTGTCAAACATTTAGTACTTATCTGAATATGTAAATATGTGATATCTTAGAGTATGTTCTCGTACCAAAAAAAAAAAATAATCTGAGACCCACCAATGTGAAAAGCAATACTTTTTTCTTCCTGAAATATCGAAATGCCTATACTGTGACGTTAAGGAAAGTATTTTGCTTCATTACCATCTTTTCCTAACTATATCATTTTTGGTCGTTAGGTATTTCCCCTAGTCGTTGGAACTAATTCACGTGAGTGATCGAAAAACCAAAAAATTATTAACAGCGAGAATGAAGCTCATCGCTCGACTCAGCAATAACAATAGGACTTGGAGGAGTTATCAGACGAGGAAGAATATGATTCATCTAACGAAACACGAAAGACAACGAAAAATAGGAAAAAAATGACGTTCAAAAGTACAATTGAGCTCGGGAAACGGAAAAAGATTTCAGCTCATGGCTATCTTCAAGCAAGCAAGATTCCACATATTTTCATTATAATGTATGTAACGCAGATTATACGACATGTGGAGAACCAAGTAATGTAGTAAAACATGCACTAGAAGCGAAACATTCAATGAAATCTAAACGGGTAAAAAACAATCGGTATTAAATCCGAACATTTTTACCGAGAAGTCGACTCTCGTAAATCAAATAAAGGAAGCTGAGATTAGGATGGCAGCTTTTGCGGCAGTTCATAACATTCCGTTTGCGGTATTGGACAACGTTCGTGATTTAATCAAGAAGATGTGCCCGGATTCTAGGATAGCATTAATCTATTCCAGCTTTCGTCATTTGGGCTACTGTTATATTTTGTTTTTGACGTAAATGTACTTCTAACTCTTTAATTTCTCATTTTTTTATTTCCAGCATAAAGGCTGTAGTAGAATTAAGGGGACCGTATGGTCTAGAGCACGAAAATTTCACCTATTTTCACGATTTTTTTTTGCCTTAAAAAATTTAAAAATCGATGTTTTAACTTTTCGGGTTTATTACTACCTTTATTAAGTATACAAAAAAATTTTTTTTTAATTTTAAAAACAGTGTTTATTATCATATAATTGGCATTGAAGACGACCCTCTCGAAAAATCCGACCCGGACGGTGAAGATCGATCCGAGACTTCTACTCATCTGAAACACAAAATTCAAGAAGATTCTTAATCAGAAAGAGTGCAGTTATGGTCGGGACTAGAACAAATCGAAAAAATTAAAAATTGACAAAATGGCGCGCTTTTGAAAAAAAATTCGTAAAATCGGGTTTTTTTTTCACTAGTTTTTTAGTATAAACAATAAGAAATTATTTAAATAAAATTATGATTGTAGTTCCGACGATAGCCATACATGTTGTGAACAACATATCCAAATTTCAAGTGATTCGGTTGAATAGTTTTTTTGTTTTCACCTGCGCAGTGCCGAAAAAAGTCGTTTCGAGATAAATGAGTTTAAAGTTTGAGGTACAGATATTTTCAAAAATTGAGCAAATTTTGAATACTTACAGTTAATCCGCGATTCCGGCACCATATAGGATTCCTTCGGAACGTTCATAATTCAAGATTTCCTCACTCCTTTCATTTCTTCGAGCTGTCCGAGCCTCTTTGGAGTTGTCCGTGCTCCTACGGTTGGCGCTCGATACTCGCAGCTCGTCTCGGTTTTGCGCTAGTTGCTCCGCTTGTGGCCCGATTGTTATGCCCATGGTCTCCATTATTTTCAATAGGGATGCAAATCCTTCATTGAATATGCAAGCGGAAATGTGAATGATCCGGAATATCCGGATGTGATGAAGCGGAATATCAATGATTTTTTTTCCGGCAAACAGATGTTTCGGCGCAAGGTGCCACACGCAAGCATTGAAACTTTCGTTATTGTTCTGCGTATTACTGCCAATACACCTTTCCAATAAAGTCTCTGCTGTCAATTCTTCATAAATTGGTTTTAATATCTCTTGTGCTTCATCGCACAGAGCAGGTGGGTGCTCGTAGGTGTCTAAAGTACCTGCAGCCTCACTTTGACGCCACTTGCACCACGATTCGGAACCTGGAGGACAGTACGAGTGTTGCGGATTTTCATCTGTTGAAATTTTGTGATAATATGCTGCCCATATTTCACTTCTCATCCCTTCAGTCGAATCTGAATTACGTCTAATTGCTAGACCGTAATAAGTTGACAGCTCTTGCAATAATTTATTCGTCAATTGTTGACGCTTCGGTGTTTTATTTATCGATTTCCGCTGTGTCTTTTTTCCCTCTTCTTTTTCTGTCAATTTCTTTGTTGCTTTCTTTATTTGTGCATGTTTTTTTTTTCGCATCAACAGCACGTTTGTTCAAACGTTTTTTAACATGCAAAACACATTCTTTTTTGCAAACTAAAAAATCATCCCCGTAAGGCTTTGTGTCCAATAAGGCTTTGAACGTTTTCGTGTCGCGGATCGCTCTCTACCTGCGTTATGGGCTGTAGAAGCTGTAATATTGAGAATTTCCGCATGAAAATTTCACAGTATATTCTTGAGATACTATACTTTCGACATATCGAAAAAAAAAAAAATCGATTTTTTCAAATTTCTAGACCATACGGTCCCCTTAATCTGTCTACATACTATTGTTCTTTAATTTAAAAATTCGTAGTTTTAACCGATCGAAGTTTTAACCATTCGAAAATCTTACTCCCACTCTTTTGATCTTATACTTCACTCAAGCCGTATTTGAAGATAAAATCCTAGCAGCCGATACGATTCTATCAAGATTGCGCGAAAAATATGTGCTCAGGTACCTTGAATTCGTCTTTCCGTTTTTCAATCATTTAAATATTGACATGCAATCCGAGGAAACGAAGATTCACCTATTATATGTGAACGTGACTGCAACATAAAAGTCCATATTGGATTGTTTTTTGAAACCAGTATACTTGAACAATACGGATTTGGAAAAAATAAATTTCGAACATCCACACAATTTTATTGCGTTAGAAGAACTTTATCTCGGACTGAAGATACGTGCTAATATTCACAACGGAACAATTGGTTTGGATACGGCGCAACTCTTCGATTTTCGCAAAAGGTGTTCGCAGTTTTACATCGTGTCATGCCAGCAGAACGTGAAACGATTCGACTTTCGCGAAAAGACACCGCAGATCATCAAAGAGCTCACATTAGTCGATCCTCGTAACGTCTTGAATATTCCTTCGATTGCACCTCTGGCGTCACATTTTCCAAATCTTGTCTTGTAATCACCTTAACCAGATAGACGGGGAATGGAGAGAATCAAAAAATTCATAAATCGACGGTGATACTTCTGGTTCATGTCTAAACTTTTGGATCACGGTTTCAAAGGTAAAGTTTGGTAACGACGAACAAAAATTTCCCTTTCTATCGAAATTCATTCTCGAGCTACTTTGTCTACCGCTCTCTAGTGTTGCGGTAGAACGATTATTCTCGGCAATAAACCTCAACAAAACGAGAGTTCGTAATCGTTTAGGCGATCAAACCCTCACAGGTATTCTGCATACAAAATCACTGAATAGGATTGATTGTTAGATTCACCGATCGATAAAAAATTGGTTGCGTATCATAATAACGCGTTTTATGATAGGAAAAAGATATATCTATTGGTTAACGGGGTCATCCCATGTGACAGCTATGTTTTTTTCGCTTTTTTGGGATTTTTTTTTTGATGAACCATTAAAACACAATATCTTTCAATTTTTACCACATATTTATTAACATTTTTACAGTTCCTTAGAATTTTATCAAACAAAAATAACGAGTTGAAACGACTTTACACCGTTCGGAAGACACTCATGTATTGGTTGACGGCTGCCATGATTCCGGAGGTTTTGCTCATCTGAAATGAAAAAATCATACGGCATTTTAATTTGTAGACCTGAGACTACCGCTGGAACTAAAGTAAAGTAAAAATATCGAAAATTGAATTTTTGGCACGGTTTTAAAAGTCGAAAAAAACGAGGAAACTTGGAACTTAACATTTAAAACCGTGCCAAAAATTCAATTTTCGATATTTTTACTTTACTTTAGTTCCAGCGTTAGTCTCAGGTCTACAAATTAAAATGCCGTTGGATTTTTTGATTTTAGATGAGCAAAACCTCCGCAATCATGGCAGCCGTCAACCAACACATGAGTGTCTTCCAAACGGTGTAAAGTTGATTCTGCTCGTTATTTTTGTTTGATAAAATTCTGAGGGACTGTAAAAATGTTAATAAATATATGGTAAGAATTCAAAGATAGTGTGTTTTAATGGTTCATCAAAAAAAATTCCCAAAAAAAGCGAAAAAAAATAGCTGTCACATGGGATGACCCCGTTAAGTCATAAAAAAGAGCCAATCGATGCTGAACTTTTCTTGTCCATTAGATTCATTACATATAGTTGATCTCTATTGATGTTTTTTTATGGATGAAAATTATATTCATCTTTCTACTAATGATTTTTAATGTCGATTTCGGTTTTATTTTACAACGAGACGATTTGTGTTTGATCTTACAAAAATATACCATGGATAATCTAAACTAGCTTTTATTTTTCTTTATGATTTGAAAAAAACTTCGCTTATTAAAAAAAGGAAAAAAATCGGCGAAGCGTGATGATGCAATCATTAGAGAGCAATTTGGAAACTGATCATTAAATGTTTAAGACCATAAAGCTACGTTAGGTTAACTTTCAGGAGAAAGATAGTTTATTGAAAGAAAAAAAATCGGCGATTCGTGAAAGTGTAAATTGACGGCACTGATAAAAGGTAATTTGTCGAAATCAGCTTTAATGATTAAGGTTCAAAGCTTCTTGTTATATTAATTTCATCGAGACCGAATATTTAATTATATTGTCTTTTATTTATTTATTTTTTTTTTAATCCAGGAAAAAACATCGTTCATTTAAGAAAAACAAATCCGCGGTGCTTGAAAGTACAAATTTACTTAATGTACCTTGTTAATAAAAGACAATTTGTCAATCTAATCATTATTATTTAAAGTTCAAAACTTCTTGTTCTTTTCACTCTATCAAGACTGAATATTTAATCAGCTTTTAATTTTCTTTTTCATGGAAGAAAATACTATGTTTATTGAAGGAAAAATATTCGAGAAGCGTAAAAGTGTAAATATATCCGACTGATAGAAGTTAATTTGTCAAAGTTATTAATGTTTAAGGTTTAAAGCTTCTTGTTATTTTTATTTCATCGAGATTGAATATTTAATCATATCAACTTTTATTTCATTTTTTCCATCCAAACATTGTTTATTAAAAACAAAAAAATCCGCGAGGCGTTAAAATGCAAATATACCCCAGTATATTTGCATTTTTGAGTTTAGTCTCGATTTCATCGAGACTAAATTTGATTATATTAGAAAACATTTTTGAGATTTTATTGTTTCAGCAGTGGTTGTAAAAAGTTTGCTATTAAATTAACGCTATAAATATAATGAAAATAAAGAGATTCCCAAACATTGTTTCATCGAATTTGAAGCCATGGTTTTCTTTTTTGTACAAATACTCGTAGTCACTTACAGTATCACCTACAGATTGATAAAGAAGTAATACATCGTACATCTCATTCAGGATCAGCGGTCGGTACGGCAAAGATCCACCGTTCAAAGCCTGCTGACGAGGAATTTTTTTTGCCAAATTTTATTATATCACCTTAACCTAATTTGGTTTCATTAAATTGAGTTAAAAAATAAATATGCTTTTTCTCGTATTATTAATAATATAATTATTACAATATCAAAATTGTATGTTTAAAAATTATTTATTCATGAATGCACCTAATGTTCTAGGTTTAAATTCATTAGAACCCTATTGGAAATGTGTAAAAAAAAATGTATGAAGATCGACTTTTTTTGCGAGACCCAAATTATAAACTACTTCTTTATCAATGTTGAGGAATTATAGAATAATTGTTTCTATGCCAGAATTAGTCCAATTTAAATTTTACCATGAAAAACATGGTCGGGGTTTGATCCATGAACTTTCGCCACTTGAGTTACCCGCTCAAACCACATCACCATGCCATGTTATTAAAATGTTTTAGTATATATCAATACCATTTATCAGGGGGGCTTGATGCTTTAAACAAATTATTTAAGAATGTTGCGAGTTTGATAGCTGAATAAGAAAAAAAAAGTAAAAATAGAAAAGATTCGGTCTGCATTACGATTTCAAGCACGGCACGCTTGCTAGTCAACATTTCGTGCACATTGACATAAAACAGCATCGCGATGGCTGTGCCAGTACTAAAATGGTTACTAAAATGCTGTCGCCCTCACTGCGCATGTCTGCGAAATTCTTAAGAAATTTTGATGGCGCATGCCAAAACACTAATTTTGATGGCGTGGCAACCCTGGACCAAGGTTTAAGCTTTAAATTCAAAAATGGCCCAAAACACGTTTTTTCGAAAAGGTGACTTTAATTTTTGCGAAAACCTAGTGTACTGGACAAATTTTAGTTCCCAAATCAGCGCGAAAATCTTTATCGATAACACCAAGGCACTTCCTTCACTCACTTCGTTTCAATATCGAAAAAATTTGGCGCTGCACGTACTCAAACTTCTGTTGACATGATTACTCATATCTTTTTAATGATAACGTATTTTTTGTCATATATACAGCCTTGGCTAAAAGTATTAGGCATCTGTAGTGTGTCTATCTGGACAAAGAATTGGGTATCTGGCCAAAACAATCATCAACCTATTTAGCGAATGAGCTTTTTAAAGCGAATTAATTTATAATTTTTTTTTGCTCCCGGTACGTAATTTTGAATATGGCCGTTTGTTGCGATTTTTTCATTTTGCAAAATCGAGTGTTGGATTATTGAAAAATGGTAAACTGACTTTTTGGTCGGAAGACCTAAAAAAGAAATCATTAGCTTCCATTCGGTTTTTTTAATTCTGCGATATTTTTGCAGTTATTTGATTTTTTGTCAAAAAAATTGGGTTTTCGAAAATGAGGCGTAACTCAAAAACTACGGAGTCTGAAATAACTTGTTCATAAAGTAAAAAAAAATGCATTCTGTTATTCTAACAAGGAAACCTTCCCAGATGTACCCCGCCGATTTTGTTCCACTTGGAGTATGTTATTCTATATTGAAATCTAAGAGACACGTATTTTTTTTTTGTTGCGGAAACTCATATTTAAGGGGTGAAACACACCCCTAAAGTTGAGGTCTCCTAGGGGAGGTTATTCAATTCCATATATATGCAGACAAGGGGACAAAATCAAACCAATTGCATTCAATGCTTCATAAAAAGTTATGACGACTCGATTTTTTTCAGCCCTGAGGGGGTGAATAAGCCGAAGTTATAAGGGTTGAAAATTAAAAAAAACGTTACAACAAATAGAATATGCCCGATATGGAAGTGAAAAAAATTGCATAATTAACAGTTTCAAAAGTTAAGAGACACATGTTTTTGCATTGTTCGAAAACATGCATCCTTAAGGGTGTACTACCCTTACATCCGAATACCTTTAATTTCTGTAGATACGTATTTTTTTAAGTATCTATCTGCTAGAAAATATTCTTTTGGATATAGAACATGTCGTGAAATTGTTTAAAAAGATTGTTATCAACATAAAAAAAAAATCCCTTGAAAACATTTTTTTTAATAAAATAATTACGATTTCGTCTTCGTTATATATAATAATCATTACAACATATGATTCAGGTATCGCAGATAATGAAAATTCTTTTCAATCACATTGTTACCATGTTAATATTTCTAATTATTGTATCATTGTTTTTATTATATTTTATATGCTGTATTTTGTACAAATGTATTTTTGATTGACAAATGAAATTATTCATTATATTCTTTAGAATAGTGGAAATTGTCAAAAAAGTGTTGGAAACATAATGATTTTTTACACCATGAACACCTAACAACAGCAATATTTTGACATACGGGTACATCACAATACGCTTTGCAAGTTTTAAAACTAAAATCTACAGGATTTTCAAAATTCTCCGGTCGCCATTCATTATAACCGCTTTTGAACCATGAATACCTAAATAAGTTTACATATCGTGGAGATGATAATTGGTTGTGAACAAGTGACTGAAGCTTAATTATATTATTTCATAAATGCAAATTTAAATCATACACAACAAAGGTTGAATCTTTCCCGTTGTACCCTGTGGTATTTTTCTTAATTTTATATTTTTATCCCAAAGTTTCGCCTCGTCAACAGCTCGAGGGCAATGTCAGGTCCAGGAGTCAATTAATAAAATACTGTTTGAACCAACTTGGGGGAAGAAGACATTTTGTAGCCAAGTTTTAAAATGTTCTGAAAGTATGAATTAATTTTTCAATTTGCTTCGTTGCAAGAAATAAACAGTATCTTATGTGTCAATATAAGGAATTCTCTAAAAAAATAATTTTTATTATTACTTGAAGTGAGTTTTCCAGATTTCGATACTTCTATGTAAACGTTTTCTGGTCTGAATAGTGACGATTCCACTATTGGACAAAATTTACCACTTGGTTCTTTCAAAACCAGGAATAGCGGAGAAAGAAGCCTTCCGCTACCTGCTATAGAGGACTGAATCGTATAACTATGTATTGTAGAAGCAATTGATTGTACAAGACATTCAACTTGTTTCTCTCCTTCCACCGCTAATGTTCTTCCAGAATGCATTTCTAATTGGAAATCTCTTTGGGCCGAATTGTAGACGTTCGATAACCCATATTCTTCTATATCGATCTTCACTTCAGAAACAAATTGTTCAGCAAGCTTTCGCAGATTGTCTGTACTTTCAATACTTTTTTTTGTGATAAATTTACTAATTTTTCTGGAAACAATCCTGAGCTTTTTTAAATGAGTGTACCCACTTGTCTGACGCCTTAAAACGGACATCTTCATGACCGATTTCATTTGTGCTTGCATTGCCCATTTTTTCAAGTCGATGTCATGTACCATAAGACCAGCATCAACGGTAGCTTTAAAATTGGCTTTAGCCAATTTTAAACGTATTTTTTTTTCATTAAATTAAATATTTTTATTTTTGATTTTTTTTTTAATTTATTTTATTTGATTTGAATGAATTTGCGAGTACACTTTAGTGTACTCGCAAATTCTAGCTATTTTTTCTTTATAAGTTCCACCTTTATTTAAATATTTAGCCCATCTTTTTAATTGAGTCACTGATTGTACTTTTCTAAATTTTTGTTTAACGCTTGATGGGCTCAAATTTTTAGTTTTGCCACTTCTCCAATAGTTGACTGCCCTCGATTTATACTCGTACGAAAGAGATTCATCATGAGTAGTACAAACATCCGGGGGTAGTACCGGATCATTGATTGCCGATCCCCATTCTTCGTCTTCTACTATTTTCATATTCCAATCTTTGTAAGGTTCTTAGAAATATAATGAATCTTCTACGATTGTTTCGACGCCCACGTAATCTTGCACAGCATTTGTTAATATATTTTCAATGCTTTCTTTTAATTGTATTTCATATTATTTATAGGGCTTTCAGGTATATTTCGGGCTTGAAAATGTGCCAAAACTAATTGTATCACATTAAGCGGATTCACTTTCATTTTTGATAATAAATACACTTGATTTCTTAACTTATGGAACTTTTAACAACTTTTGATTGCAAACAAAACACAGAGTTATACACGCCTTTGATTGTTGATATTATTTTATCACGAGATAAATTCCTTCTAACTCGCACTTATCGAATTGAAGCAATTTCTGAAGAACGCGACTTATAAGCGTAGCACAGGCCATCATATGTCAAATAAGAGAGGCAGAGGCACGTATTTTGAATCTTCGTATCAACGTATCAACGTATCAACGTATCTTCGTATCACGTATCAACGTATTTTGAAACTTCTTTCAATGATAGGTGAAGTAGAATATCAACTCGGAGAATCAGATATAATAAGCAAGGCTAACGAACATATACAAAATAAAAGGTTCGAAATGATAAAAGATATCAGTTCATTTACTGCTACGTGATTGTAACAACAAACATCACGTGTATAACAAACTACTTTTTCTCTAACAAAACGAGAACGAATTTAGCCAATTTTTTTCAACATTTTTTTGATAATAAAAAATAAAGAAATAAAAATAAAAATAAACCCCCCATAGCAAAATAGTGACACACATGCAAATTAATAATCTTTTTAAAATTTTGTTTCAGACAATAATTACGGCTAGAATCGTGCACATCGTTTTTTATAGGACATTTTCAATGATAGAAAAAAAAAACAGTGTAAAAAATGAATATAACGTCAAGAATTCATCCTCTGTTCTTTAAGAGTGATTTAATGAAACATCAAAAAATCAGTTGAAACAAAATCGCGAAAAAAACTACTTTTCGACCCCTCACACAGAAATGATCTCTCAAGTAAAGAATTTTCATTATCTGCAATGCCTGAATCATATGTTCTATCGATTATTTTCAAGGGATTTTTTTTTATGTTGATAACAATCTTTTTGAACAATTTCACGATATGTTCTATATCCAAAAGAATATTTTCTAGCAGATAGATACTTAAAAAAATACGTATCTACAGAAATTAAAGGTGTTCGGATGTAAGGGTAGTCACCCTTAAGGATGCATTTTTTCGAAAAATTCAAAAACATGTGTCTCTTAACTTTTGAAACTGTTAATTATGCAGTTTTTTTCACTTCCATATCAAGCATATTCTATTTGTTATAACGTTTTTTTAATTTTCAACCCCTATAACTTCGGCTTATTCACCCCCTCAGGGCTGAAAAAAATCGAGTCGTCATAACTTTTTATGAAGCATTGAATGTAATTGGTTTGATTTTGCCCCCTTGTCTGCATATATATGGAACTGAATAACCTCCCCTAGGAGACCTCAACTTTAGGGGTGTGTTTCACCCCTTAAATATGAGTTTCCGCAACAAAAAAAAAATACGTGTCTCTTAGATTTCAATGTAGAATAACATACTCCAAGCGGAACAAAATTGGCGGGGTACACCTGGGAAGGTTTCCTTGTAAGTGAACTAGAATTTTTGAGCCAAGGCTTCAACTTATGTAATGTGTTACCAAGATGTGTAAGGGAGGTGGGAAATTTACAAAGATTTAAGTTGCGCCTAAAAGAATATCTGGCTGGAAATGGATTGGAAGGGCGGTTACAAAAGCGTACAGAAAGAAAATTCTAAGTTAGTAGTAAGAAATTGTAAATTGTGTAATTATATATCTGCAAAGAATGCAGTAGTAGCTCAAAGCACAGCAATCTCTCTCTCTCTCTCTCTCTCTCCCTCTCTCTCCCTCTCTCTCCCCCTCTCTCCCTCCCTCCCATATCGTCACAAATTAGGTTGGTTGTCGATGAAAAATAGGCGAAAATATTTCCAGGGATTCTTTGTTTACAAAATTTTGTATGAAACAGTGCCAGATTATTTACGTGAACTGTTTAGTGGTTCTGAGGATAAATTGCGGAGATCTTCGAGACTTCCGAGTGCAACTTTCAGGATTCGCTCTCATCGGACCGTGACATACCGAAATGCTTTTAGCATCTCTGCTTGTTATTTTTGGCATTCCTTACCGCAAATTGTTACATCATTATCTAGTTTAAATATCTTTAAATCCAGATTGCACACTTATTTATTGTCTACGGAACTTGAGCAGAGAGATTATGTATAACCTAACTTATTTATTTATTATATTTATTATATTCATTGTACTCGTAACATATCGAGAGTCTAAAAACTTTATTGTATGGCGAGCGTATACATTCAACTATACTAGATTATAATTATTTATACATATATTATTTTTTTATTTTTTATACATATTTTATACATATTTATACATCTGTTAAATTTTTGCCCCACAGTTTTATTAAGAGGGGAGGTCTAGTTAGAACTTGAAAAAAAGGCCTTTTTCCGATATTTTTTGGCCAAACGATAAAATAATTTACAACAAAAGTTCTTCCGTTTAAAAGATATATATTTAAACTAAACATTACAATTTTTTTAAAGAAATATATTTCAAAATAAGCCGGTATGAATCAATGGCCGAGGGCGCTGCAAAAAAAAAACAGGTTTTGCGGTGATCACTCTCGCGCTGCAACGGATTATCTGAAACCAACAAAACAGGGGGGGGGGGGGATCTTTAGTTAATTATATAATGCTCCGGATGAACGAAGGGTTTTGAAAATTTTCCATTTTTCACAAAATGGCGGACGTTGAAAGTCAAAAGTGTTGTTTTGACCAAAATTTCACTTACATTTTTTACTATAAAAAAAAATAATTGTCTAAAAAAAATCCTTCGTTCATCCGGAGGACAACTACGTATAGAAGAAGTGATATAAATTTCAACCCAATCGGTAAAGCCGTTCTCGAGTTACAGTGATCACCGACTTCGAAAACATGGTTTCGAGAAAAACGTGTTTAAAGTTTTGAGAACGATTTGCATGCAGATAAAATTTTTTTTTTGTAACTTACATAGAGTCGTGTATTCCTGGGCCATATACTTCGCCTTCCTGTGCTTTATTGACTGCATCTGAAGCAATTTTCAGCTGCCGCCGAGCTACCCTCGCCTCTTGAGTGTTTTCCAGGGATCGCCGGTTAGCTTTGTTGACTCCAATACAATCTTCGGTCTTGGCAAACGCGTAGGCGTGTGGTCCCAACTTGATTCCCATAGCATCAAAGACTGCTAGCAAACCGTATGTACCCTCGTTAGCTGGCAGGTAAAGTTTTCGGCATGATCTTCCAAACGCTTTGGTTGAAATTTTCGTTGCTGTTTTGTGTGAATCCTTCAATGCACCTTTGCAACAATTCATCATTTGTAAGACTTTCATAAACAGGTTTTATTGCATCGAAGACTTGCTTCGGCAACGCAGTGTAATCGTGTTTGAAAGACTTCAACTTCTTCTCGGCCTTTGCTTGTTGATATTTGCACCACGAGTCAGCACCTCGTGGACACTTGTGATGCTGCGGTTTCTCGTCGGTTGAAATCTCATGGTAGAGCGTAGCCCAAATGGCATCCTTCATTTTTTCAACCGAATCACAGTTGTCACGAATAGCCTTGCCAAAATACACAGACAATTGGTCAATCAATTTAGCAGTCAGTTTCCCTTTACCGCCGAGTCCTTTGTTATTTTTTTTACACGAACGTAGACGGGTGCCCATCCGTTTTTGAATATGACTAACGCATTTTTTTTTCGTCACTTCAGTTTTTCTACAAGGAGCAGCTGCAACAATGTCAGAGTAAGTCTTTGAATCTCCGTCCCCGACGTAATACAAAAATCTCACTCCAAGATTTTCCCACGAACGACGAAACATTTCGATTGCAGCATCAACCTCCATCTTTCCCGCACTGCCTATATGATTCGCCGAACAAGTTTCTTTGTGTGTTTCATACCATTCTTCATATTTTTCCGTGACTTTTTTATCTTTCCAAACTTCACGAGCCTTGCAGTAAGAACTTTTTACAAGTACGTCAAGAATTTTGCCCGTAAAATGTCCTATTAGCGATGTGACGCCAAACAGAGACACAATCAAATCAGTATTCTTACTTTCACTGTTAGTAGAATTCGAGTTTATGTCTTCTTTAGAAGCCTTCTTCATAAAAAATTGAGCCATATTTTTACTTGCTTCACACATGTGCTCCAGTAATATGCAGTACGTAGATTTAGCCAACCATGGCGGGAAATCCATCAATGCGCAACATTTTTGTGCACCTTTGTAACCAACGCCTATGACACACATCGTTAATGTGAACCTTCGATTTATTTCTAAAGAATGGTTAATAAAGTCGCACGACGGTATGTATTGAGGAGTACATTTATCGCACACAACAGAAATTTTGAACCCAAGTCCACGTTCGCTTACTATGCCAAAAGATATTTTATATCAATATCAACTGCATCTGTTTTTGGCACATGATATTCATCCTGATCTCTCAATTTTTTTGCTGACGTACTCACTCCGCCATCATCAGTGTCCGCAATTTTTTGATTAAAAAACTGTTTCCTTTTCAAGGTTCGTGACTTATAAATTTGTCGTTTTGTCCTGTCTTCTCTCGATACTTTTTTATCCATTTTGCACTGAAAAACTGTTCCGAATATAGACGTTCGCACGGTCCAACGTTTCGAACCTAACTGCTTCTGAAACAGTATTTCGAACTACGAAGGTCTTTCTTATTTTCTATATATATATATATGTGTGTGTGTGTGTGTGTGTGTGTGTGTGTGTGTGTGTGTGTGTGTGTGTGTGTGTGAATATGTGTATTTATACAAGTATGAAATACAATAAAAATCTTCGGAGACCCTCTGGAGTCGAGCGCACAGCTGCCGCTACCTGCTTACTATGTACGGCTCAAACACGGCATCCTTCAAAGTTATGTATTTCGGCGAATAATGGTCCGATTTACATGCAATTGGTCGAAAAATACTCCTAAGATATTATACTTTTAGAAAAAGGAAAAAAATCGATTTTTTGAAAATTCTAACTAGACCTCCCCCCTTAAACTGGGGCATAATAAAAATATCATCATCATCGTCTCTCTCTCTCTCTCTCTCACACACACATACAGAGTAGCGATTAATAATGGGACAGAAGGTAATTGGAAACAGTTTAAAACTGAAAGAGATGCGGTAGTTAAACTAATCGGAGAAAGGAAAAAAGAATATTATGAAAACAGTATTGATTGCAACAAGAATGAATCAACAAAGTTATGGAAAACCTTGAAAGAAATAATCAGGGGGGAGCCGATGGCTATATAAGAATCGGAAAATATATATTTTGAGATAGAAGATGATATGACGGAAAGCAATATAGCTGATAATTTTAATGAATACCACGTAGAAAGTATTTATTTTTAAAGTCGTAAGGAATTTACTGCCAAAACAAATAAAAATGAAGTTGCGCAAATAGTTGGAATGAACAGTGATAGAGTAACGCGGCAGGCTGGTATATCACAACACGTTTCCGAAAAACACGAAGTGCACAGACAAGTTTCTTTTACGAAGGAATAAAGATGGATCTAGAGTCGTGGCAGCGACTCGAGACAAGTACATTTAAAACAGAGTTCGCTCCAGACTCTTTACCCCAAGGACGGAAGCAGTACATTTTGGCGCCGCCGTTTGGGCGCGACCGATTTGGCGCGGCCATTTGGGCGCGAGGACGTTTTGGCGCGGCCGTTTGGGCGCGAGAACGTTTTGGCGCAAGGACGTTCGGGCGCGAGCACGTTTCGGCGCGGCCGTTTGGGCGCGAGGACTTTTTGGCGCCGGGACGTTTGGGTGAGAGGACGTTTTGGTGCGTGGCCGTTTTGGCACGAAGACGTTTTGGCGCGCGATGTTTGCGTGCGAAGACATTCGTTCTCGCGTAAAACGAAAACGGGCCTCATCCCTGTTCACCCACATACCACTTTTCGATGTTAAATACCCATATAGAATTTGAACGCGGGCGAGGGGGGTCGCAGGGGAGAAGTCCCCCGCAGGGGGGGGGGGGGTAACAGGAAGATTCGTCCCCAGAAAATTCGTCCCGGAAAATTCGTCCCCGGAAAATTCGCCCCGGAAAATTCGTCACCGGAAAATTCGTCCCTGGAAAATTCGTCCCCCGGAAAATCCGTCCCTGGAAAATTCGTCCCCCGGAAAATCCGTCCCTGTTGGATATTTCTACAATTCAGTTGGATATTTCCGTAATTTTTTTATTATACGGTACATAGAGAATATTTCAAAGCATTGTATAGTAACGCGTGATCACGCGGATTGTTGCATGTAAACAAACGGGACCTTTATTCTTTCAAACACATATACAATATAAGCGATTGGTTGTTATTCGATTCCACGCACATAACCCTAGATGCTACAAACCCACCCTACCATTTCTACATGCCCAACGATTCCACACACAAATCCCCAGATGTTATAAACCCACCCTACTATTTCCACATGTCCAACTATTCAAACAACAATCCAAAGATGACCCGAACCCACCCTACTATTTCCACATGGGCAACTATTCATACAACAACCCAAAGATGACCCGAACCCACCCTACTATTTCCACATGTCCAACTATTCAAACAACAACCCAAAGATGACCCAAACCCACCCTACTATTTCCACATGTCCAACTATTCAAACAACAACCCAAAGATGACCCGAACCCACCCTACTATTTCCACATGTCCAACTATTCAGACAACAACCCAAAGATGACCCGAACCCACCCTACTATTTCCACATGACCAACTATTTAAACAACAACCCAAAGATGACCCAAACACACCCTACTATTTCCACACGTCCAACTATTCAAACAACAACCCAAAGATGACCCAAACCCACCCTACTATTTCCACATATTCAACTATTCAAACAACAACCCAAAGATGACCCGAACCCACCCTACTATTTCAATATGTCCAACTATTCAAACAACAACCCAAAGATGACCCGAACCCACCCTACTATTTCCACATGTCGAACTATTCAAACAACAACCCAAAGATGACCCGAACCCACCCTACTATTTCCACATGTCCAACTATTCAAACAACCCAAAGATGATCCGAACCTACCCTACTATTTCCACATGTCCAACTATTCAAACAACAACCCAAAGATGACACAAACCCACCCTACTATTTTCACATGCCCAACTATTCAAACAACCTTTAGATGACCCGAATCGATCCTACTATTTCCTCATGTTCAACTATTCAAACAACAACAAAAAAGACGAAAGTTTATTCGATGAATTGTTTTTTTCGACGAATTGTTATTGATAAATTGTTTTCGACGAAGTTTCCGCAAATCTCAGCACTCATTCGAAGATTTCATCCGCCTCACTATTCCTTACACACCCCGATTACATGCGCGAACCGATTCCACACACGCTTGCTCAGTTGTGTTGGTTTGTTGTGTTCGAGGGACGAATTTTCCTTGGGACGAATTTTCCGGGGCGATTTTTCCGGGGACGAATTTTCCGGTGACAAATTTTCCGGGGGACTCCGAAACGGGGTAGCTCCGAAACGACCGCGTCAAATCGTCTTCGTGTCAAAACGTCCTCGCGCCCAAACGTCCCCGTGCCAAAACGTCCTCGCGCTCAAACGGCCGCGCCAAAACGTCCTCGCGCCAAAACGTCCTCGCGCCCAAACGTCCTCGCGCCCAAACGTCCTCGCGCCAAAACGTCCTCGCGCCCAAACGGCCGCGCCAAACCGTCCTCGCGCTAAAACGTCCCGGCGCCCAAACGGCCGCGCCAAAACGGCGGCGCCAAAACAGTCGAGCCCAAACGGCGGCGCCAAAACGTAACCCCCAAGGACCGCATTTCCAACTGTTTTCGAAAACTTTCAAAATTTGTTTCCATAATATTTAATTAATTACAGCATTTCTGAGGATGTTGCAAGTTCACGTATTTTTTTTTCTTTCGATTGTGACTAATTGGAACTCTGTAGTTTAACGCGTATTGAAAATATTAATATTTTATTTTTTCATTGCATCAAAAAATTGTGGCTTTTTTCGTACACATTTTTGATGCTCATATTTTTTTCGCAGTCGCTGTCTAGTCATACTAGAAATACTGGTATAGAAATCTGATGATATTTTAAATCGTTCGTGAATGTGTCACTGACTATACCTATATATTTCTGAACAGTTTTGACTTTCCGTTTACGGTTATGGAGCGACAGTAGTGAGGTTATAAAGATCGCGGATGTGACAACTGACGAATATTTTTTTCGTCAGTTTTAATTTTAGTTAGAGTAACAGTCGTAAATTTTGGTCCATACATTATTAAATAGTGATAGTGATTATGCGAAAACTAAGTGTTCAATATATCAAGAGACCCGGTAGCGGCTCGTATCAATACACTGCAGAGATCGGCAGAATAAAAATTCCAATTTTTTATTATCAAATTAACTTGAAAAGGGTAATAAAAAAATTACAAATACTAATTATCAAAAAAATTAAAAATGTATCAAACAATATTATAAAATGCCCTGAAAAAAATGCAAAGAGAAAGAATTCTTAATTATTGAAAGAAAACTATTTTTTTCAGAAGATAATATGAATTGACGAAAAAATTGATATTCGAAAAAAAAAATTGTCAATTACCTAAAAAAAATTGAACATTACAAAAAACATATTTTCAATTGATCAAAAAAAACATTAAAAAGAAGAATAGATTTTGAATTGACCGCGAAAAAATAATGGAAGAAAATGAGAATGGAAGAAGAAGAAGGAAGAAGGAGAATGGAAGAAAATGAACATTGCGGGGCCGGATTGAAATTCCGAATTTTGAACGATCAAAACGCTCAAAATTCCGAATTTATTAGCTAGTACTTATTACTTGTGGAAATTCATAATTCCAAAATTTCGTAAACAGAATTATTATATAACCGAAAATAATAGTACACTAAGGAATTAAATGACAATAATCATGGGACCGACTGATAAAGCGTTGATATGAAAACACAGCACATAAAACAAGTATCAACTTCCGATAATTAGAAAGTCCACAGTTCCGAAACATTGTAGTGTTAGAAATTCGAGTTCCTGAATGGTGAACGTTTGTACAGGGAAAAGTTCCAAAAATAAGAATATCGATAAGAATCATGGATAGCTAAATATCCTTACATTATATGTTTACAATAAAACGTGAAGGATGATTAAAAATCTGAAAAAATTCTACCACGAAAGATCAAAACTCCAAAAGAATCAAAGAATACTACCGCGAAAGATCAAAACTCCGAAAGAATTTTACCCGAAAGACCAAAACTCCAAAAATCTGAATACCGTCAAAATAATCGGCTATGGAAGTTTTAAAAGTTTCAAAATTTTACGTAAAGTTGATGTAGCATAAACGCGAATCATTTTCAATAAATCTACGAATTATTTTAAGAATTTTTTTTTATTCAGAAGTAATTTTACGTCAATTTTGAAATATTTCAAATCTTTCTTTACATATTGACAATGTTATATTTTCTCATTCGAAACTCAACTAGAAATTATGCCCTCAAGCTAATCTACAATTTATTTTTTTTTTTATTATACGCTCAACAACTGGCTTAACTTTTAGCTACTTGATCTATGAAATCGTGAAGGCCACACACCGACAGGATCCTTATCGTTATCGGTATGTTGGATGTTAACATTTCTCAGTCAATGATGAAATACTTCTTCTATTTTTTAAGCGACCTCCGGCACTTGATTTGTGGAAACATGGTTCACATGCATTACAGTAATGGTGCTGCCATCTCAACGCGTCAAGCTAACTTGCTATTTGCTTTATTTGTCAGTTTTCGGAATTTTGAACGTTCTGAACATTCTTTATCGAAATCTTACACTATCTGAACTTCAGTTTTCGCAAACTGGATGATCAAAGCAATGATTTCCGGAGTCCAAATCTTTCGTGAACCTGACGAATCTCTTATTAGCTTTTATTATATTTAAACTTTTTGATATAGTTCGTTTTCTATAATAAAAATTTCAGAATTTTGTGGCATGCTTAATATTACATATTCGGAGTTTTGTATGTCTGGTCATTTAAATAAAGTGTTGATCTTCTTCATACTATTTTTGAAAATTATCTCGTATAAGAAATCATATCTGCATCCTTTTTCTATCTCTACTCGTACCATTCTACATCATTTACAGTCAACTGTGTAGACTTTTGCTGACATGATCTTTATGAAACTTGTAGATTCGAAATATTAAAATTAGGAATTTTGAACGGTTGGAGCATTCAAAGTTCGGAATTTTAACCCGGCCCCGAGATTGCTAATTGACCGAAAAGAAATAATGGACGAAAAATAGATTTCTAATTGACGGGAAAATAATAATTGGAAAAAAATATTTCTAATTGGCGAAAAAAATAATAATTAGAAAAAAAATATTTCTATTGGGTTGGCAACTAAGTTCTGACTCACTTCAGATACACAGATATATTTATAATTTTAGATTACGTTTTCAACATGGTCGAAGTCTCTGAAGCGTTGATCACGCAGGAAAGTTTTAAGGCCTCGGAACAGGTGATAATCCGAAGGTGCCAAGTCCGGGGAATACGGCGCGCGTGGAACCGTGGTCCAACCAAACTCTTCCGGTAGCTGGCTGGTGATTGAAGCAACGTGGGGCCGAACGTTATCATGCCATAAGTGCACCTTTCTCACTCTTCTCCTCTTTGCTCGCATTACAGCAGCCAATTTGCGAAGCTGCTCGACATATACGTTGGAGGTCACCGTCTGTTGTCCAGAGAGTAGTTCGTAATATAATATTCCGCGTGCATCCCACCAGCAACACAGCAAAACCTTTCGTCCGTGGGTCTCTGGTTTGGGCTGAGCTGGCGGTTCTATATCACGCGGCAGCCAATAGGCCTTCCGTTCATTGTTTTCGTAGAGGATGTAACTCTCGTCTCCAGTCACTAAACTGCCAAAAAATTCCTTGCGTTTCGGCTGCAGGAGCAACGACTGGCAGATGGACACGCGGGCGACAGATTGGCATCGCTCAACTGATGAGGGGTCCATCTCGCCAGCACTCGCTGATAGCCGAGTGTATGCAGCCGGTTCTCGATCGCTGTATGACTATAGCCGAGTACCTGCGCCAATTCCCGAGTGGTAGCATTTGGGTGCTTTTCAGCTCTTTTGATATGGCGTCGTCTTCCAATTCAATAGGTCGACCGGAGCGCTCTCGATCTTCCAGGCTCGTATCTCCGGAAGCGAAGGGACGGAACCAGCGGCTCACTGTCGATTGTGTTACGGTGGCCTCTCCGACAGCAACGTTGATATTGGTGGTTACCTGCCTCGTACTGCTGCCACGCCGAAACTCGTAATATATTACATCTCGAATAGCGCGCTCGTCCATGATGAGAATTAGACTCCCGCAGACGTCCGCAGCCGGGCTTTTATACCCACCATGCGAAAGCTTCTAGAACATTCTAGCAGTTGCTAGTTATAGAAACTTTCTAGAATGTTCTATAATAAAAGAAGGGAGATTTAAAAAAAGTGAGTCAAGACTTAGTTGCCAACCCAATAATTGGTTGCAAAATACTAATTCAAAAAAAATTATTTTGAATTGATTGAAAAATAATAATTAGAAAATAAATATTTCTAATTGTTTGCAAAATACTAATTTGAAAAAAAATATTTTGAATTGATTAAAAAATAATAATTAGAAAATAAATATTTCTAATTGGTTGCGAAATAATAATTTGGAAAAAAAATTTTTGCTTGATTGAAAAATAATGATTAGAAAGAAAATATTTCTAATTGGCAGAAAAGCAATAATTAGAAAAATAATATTTCCAATTGGCTGAAAAATAGTAATTTGAAAAAAAATATTTCTAACTAGCTGAAAAATAATAATCGGAACCGAAAATATTTCCAATTACCTGAAAACAATGAAAATTACGTAAAATAATATTACTTATCAGAATACTTACAGAGACCCCTTTCAGTTGGTTAGCATCATTAGAAACTCAGAAAAATTGCCTCCCGCTCAGCAATTGATACGCGAGCTGGTGCATGGCTAAGCGGTCACTCAACCAAATATTGACTTCGCCCGGGCTGCTTAACTTTGGAGATCGCTCAAGCCACACACCGACCACGCACCCATCACTGTCGGTCGGATGGCTAAATATATAAGGTATAAAGTGGATGGCTGAAAAGATAAATGGACCGACAAATGAATAAATGGATGAATGTATGGGCTATGTGCATGTGGGCGGGGCGAATCATTTGTGGACTGTAACGCTCGCAGTGGCGAAATGAAAAAACGGTTGCAGCCCTGTCTCATATATTTAAATACGTTTCCTGTCCCCATTTTCGTAAATATCACGTGTAATCGTGGTGTTGTGCCCCGCATAGCAACATAATATTAGCTGAAATCAATTGCAACATAATTACATGGACAACAGGAGGCATAAGTAAAATTGTAAGACAGCACATTCCTACGATCGATCGTCGAAATGGATCGATCCAAATCGAGAGCACCCTAGAATGCTGACAGGGCATTACGCCACCGAACATTCGAGAACGTTCGACAGTCGACTAATAAATCAATAGAAGGGGTAAAATCGATACCATTTGGGGGAAACTCGTAAATCAATAAAAGCAGAGACAATGCCCAAATTCGGCAGTCTGCGACAGTCTGACGACGAAATATTGAACGATTGGTTTCAAGGCAAAAACACCTTGACTTTGTATTTTTATCTTTAACTTTATCAATAAACCTACGTTAACTTGTTTTAAGTATTGAGTTGGAGTTTTGACTCAATTATTGGCAATAATCCCCAAAATACCCGTCCTCGATAACTCGTCCCTACGTGACGGTCTTCACGGGCACAACATTGGTGGCAGCGGTGAGATTGCCACAACTCAAGAACCAGACACGTCTACGAGGTCAAACTAAAGAAGAAGAAGGGATCAAAGGGCCAAAGGCCAAACGAGAAATTTGAACAACAACTCGACAAGGACCCAGCTGTTCAATTCGACAACTTGAAAGCTTCAAAGACTATCGTCTCATCGAGTAGCTGACCGATCAATGTCGCAGATTCACCGAGCGAAGGAAGACCCGACAAGCTGACCCGACAGAAATTCGACTCGACAATGAGCAACATGCGAGCGATCATCTTACTGTAAGTGACGGAACAGTAATTAATTTGTAATCCTCCAAAGCCAGCGCGTATAAAATATTTACATGTCGAACGACGAATTAGTAAACCGTCTCAAATTACCAGGTGTAAAAACAGTCTCTCGATCTTTAGACTCAATCTTCAATAGAAATTTAAAATTTGTGCGTAAACCGAAAAACACTTCAAAGTCCGAAGACGATTATTTAGACGCTGCAGCGTCAGAAAGTGAATTTAGTCCTACGGAACTCCCTAGAGACACCCCATTTGTAGAATCCACTCTAAATCCTACCACAGTAACAATGGTAGAAACCGTGAATTTAGATGAAACCGCGACCACAAGCGGTCGCGGAACGAATAATTCAAACAATGCCCTAAATAACAATAATAATGGCCGCCATAACGGTAATAGTAACGGTAATAATCGCGATGATAATAACAGTAATAACGAAAATCCTGCCGGAAACACATCTAACAACTCTACACGCAGATTTCGGGGCTCGATGTCCCTCAAAGAAGCGCGTGCCCTTATACCCCGTTTCAACGGCACAAAATCTGAGGAAATACGCGATTTAATAGATTCATTTGGTTTAGCAAACAAACATATTGATGAATTAGATCAACCCTTTTTGTTAGAAACCGTTTTAACCACAAAATTAGCGGGAAAAGCGCGAGAAGATGTCCGGTACAAAGATATTGAAACTTTTGAATCGTTTAAAGAAATTATGTTAGAATTATATGATGAACGTCGCACCGTAGGAGCGCTACAAGTTGAATTATGCACCTGCCAACAAAAATCGAAAAAAAATGTATTAGAATTTGGACAAAGGTTAGAGACCTTAATGATGGATTTAATCAAAGCTAGCACATGGAAACAAACGACGCTGAGCGAAAAATTAGCAATTGAAAAATACGTCCGGGATTTAGTCCTAGCTAGTTTTGAGAGAGGTATAAAGAGAGAATTCCAAACCCTTATTAAGGCCAGAAGGTACACGACCCTTAAAGCAGCAATAAGAGCAGCGTTAGAAGAAGAAAAATTACAACAAGGAAATGAAGAAATGGCAAAATACAGAAATTCACAAAATTCATCATCAAACACTTGTAACAGGTGTCATAAAAGCGGTCATATAGCTAAGGATTGCAGAACTGCCATGCCATCAAACGGGTGGAATAATTTACCAACTCCTACGAGAAACGTAAATCAACTAACTTGTAATTATTGCAAGAAACCTGGTCATCTCTATAAAGATTGTCGTAGTAGACTTTATCAACAAAATAATCGACAAAATAATACGGGTCAACATCAAAATAATTATAAACGAGGCCAAGGAAATTTTAGAAGTCAGTCAGGGCAAAATAGCGGACATCGCGGGAATAATAAAAAACAGGAACACAGGTGAGGAAAAGAATGCGAGCGACAGCAAAAAGACAGTAGGGACATTCACATTCAGTGCGCTCACTATCGACCAAGAAATTACAGTCAGCAATATTGCAGAGAAGCGAGCTACAGGTTTACTCAAAAGACGAGAGCCCGAAAACTCCCAAAAGGAGTTTAAAATAAGCGCCATAAATCCCGAAGATACGGCGAGTGATTTTTATAGCACAGCAAAGCAGGGTAAAAATAAAGTTTTAACTTTAAAAGGCGATACAGGAGCGCAATGCTGCCTGATAAAAAAAAGTGCTCTCTTAGCTGACACTAAAGCAATCGACAAAACAGTCGAATTAACGGAAATAGGGGGAAAAGCTTTCCACGCATTGTGCAAAGTGGATTTGGAAATAGAAACCCCAGCGGTAAACGTCCGCCATGGATTTTATGTGGTCGAGGACTGGGTGGGAGTAAGATTTTCGAATGATTAAAACTTCGAATGGCTAAAACTGCGAATTTTTTAATTAAAGAATGGTAGTATGTAGACAGATTAATTCTACTATAGCCTTTATGCTGGAAATAAAAAAAATGAGAAATTAAAGAGTTCGAAGTACATTTACGTCAAAAACAAAATATAACAGTAACCCAAATGACGAAGGCTGGAATAGCGATTTTACAAAAGTTCGACTATTACGCATTCGAGTCGTCAAATACTGAAATCGGAAATATTATGAATATTCACAATTTCAAATATATTTTTACGAAAGACAAAATATTAATGTGGTCAAAATAGCGAAACACCAGAAAGTCGAATAGTCGAAATAGCGAGAGCCTCTGGGCTGTAAAGTATTGCTTGTCATTCTTCGTGCTTCACAACGTTTACTATTTTGTACTTCTAATTTTTTATCATTCGAAAAATTCACTTTCGAATTGTTCATACTATATATTTTGGTCTCTCAATAAAAGAATTGCTCTCCATTTCGAATTTAGAAAATATAAACTTCTCATATTAGGACAATCTATATTATCTGCATTTGAAGTATAGACAGTCTGAATATATATTTTCAAATAAATGCGCATTCAAAGAAAAAATATTACATCAAATACGCATTCAACTTAATATACTATCGAAAATATAAACTTCGAATTTCTTATTTTTCGTTAATCCAATGTTGTGAATACTACAAAATCGAAATATTAACCGTTCTACAGTTTGGTTATTCTATATATTAACTCCCACCCCGAGGACTCAGTACCAATAGACACTGATGGGATCCTGGGTATGGATTTTATCAAGAAACATAAGGTCGACGTATTAGGTGGCCGTCATATAAAAATGTATGGCCACGTCGAACCATTAATAAACGGGTCGGGAAAAATAAAATTACCACCCCCTCCGAGAGCATACATTACGCAAAAACAAATAAATTAAAAATTGGGTGCGTAATAGCCGAAGAAATATCACCAGGAATAACGATGGGTGGAACGATCGCCTCAGAGGGGCACACATGTCCTATAGTTATGATAAACACATGGGACGAAGAGGTTGAAATAGAAAGACCCACCGTGGAAATCGAGGAAATACAAGAAGAGCCAAGATTGGACTCAAAGGAAACAGAAAATGTGAAAGAAATCAATACGATAAATAAAAAGGAAAGACAAGAAAAAATCTGGAAAGAAATTGGAAACCAATCACATTTAAACGAAGAAGAAAAAAAATTCCTCAAGGAATTTAGCGAGGAATATTGCGATGTATTTCATCTCGAAGGAGAAATACTTGGAACTACAGACCTTGTGGAACACCGTATACATACAAAAGAAGGCACTGTACCGGTAAACATTAGACCGTACAGATTGCCAGAGACTCACAAATCAGAAGTGATGAGTCAAGCAAAAGAAATGCTCAAGGGTGGAATAATACGTCCGAGTAAAAGTCCATGGAATGTACCACTACTGGTCGTTCCTAAAAAGGCTGATGCCGAGAGTAATGTTCGAAAAAGAGTCGTAGTGGATTTTCGTAAATTAAACGAATTAACAGAAGGAGATTCTTATCCCCTGCCAAATATCACCGAAATATTGGACCAGTTGGGACAAGCGAAATATTTTACAACACTCGATCTTGCTTCTGGATTCTATCAAATTCCGATGGCAGAAGAGGACAAACAAAAAACAGCCTTCTCAACACCTATGGGACACTACGAATATAATCGAATGCCCTTTGGACTAAAAAACGCGCCACCGACGTTTCAACGATTGATGGACGCAGTCTTAGCAGGATTGCAAGGACTAAAATGTTATGTATACCTAGACGACATTGTCATACATGGGTCATCGTTCAAGGAACACAATGATAGATTACGTGAGGTTTTCAATAGACTAAGAGAAACAAACCTAAAAGTGCAACCAAGAAAATGCCATTTCTTGAGGAAAGAAATACAATATCTGAGACACATGATCACTGAAATCGGTGTGAAATCAGATCCCGAGAAAATAGAGGCAGTTAAAAAATTTTCCGTGCCAAAAAACGTAAAAGCCTACCCAGATAATAAATGGTCCATCCCAAAAGAGAATGGCCGACCTACTAAACAACCGGGAATGGCTAGAGATATTAAAAAAAATGAAGAGATAAAAGGCAAAGAGAAAGAAAAAATAATATGGAGAAAGAAAGAACGAAAACAAAGTGGAAGAAGAAACGTCAGCAAAAAAGTCAATGGAAAAAGAGATAGAAGATGACGAAAAATAAAAAGAAATGCACAATAAAGCATGATTACTAGGATTAAAATGCCACGTTTAAGAACAAAATACGTTTGGAAAAATCAACTTTTGGATAAAGAAACATAAAAAACTAAAAGAAAATAGGATTCATTAATGAAAAATGAATGAATGAAAAGAAAAACTAAAGGAAAAATAAGAAAAAGGAACAAAATGAAGAAAAATCGTCAATAATGACGAACAAATAAATAAGGGACATAAAAATAAAATTAAAATGAAAAAATTATCAGGAATTAAAAAATTATAAGGAAATAAAAGAAATAATCAAAGAATTAAAAAAAAAAATAAGGGAATCATCAAAAATGACATTCAAATAGGAAAAAAAGTAAACGCGATAAAAGAAAATAACTACCCAGAAATTAATAATAAACAATAAAAATCGAAACATACTAATGACGATTTAGGAGATAAAAAAAAGGGAAAATTATTGATTAAAAATATTGAAATACTGAAACTTTGAATAAAGAATAACTTAAGGAAACAAGAGGATGGAAAAAGGGAAAATAAATTTCGAAACATATTAAATTAAAGAAAATATTGTAACGGAACGCTTTTGCCATACGCTAAACGTCGCTACGCGCAGGTCCGAGCTTCCTAAATAATTTTAAATAATTTTGGAGCAGGTATGAAAGAAACGTGAGAAACGCGGATTTTGTGTTCAAAATAATAACAAAATTAATTTATTCAATTAAACAATGTAAATTTTCCGATTTTTGTTACAATAAATGCATATTTATTTTATTTCGCGTTCGGATTATTTATTTGCATGAATTCATTTATTAATCCGGATCAGAACGAAAAAAAAAACGGTATCAATTCTATTTCTTTGTCGGTAATTATTCAAACGATGATATTCATTTTAATTCCCTTTTCGCGTCAGAATTATCGTTTAAATAAGAAAAATAACAATAATAATGGTAAAATAGTAAAAAACGATGTCTTCGAGGCTAATTAACAATAATAATTGAAATACTCGGTGAAGCTTTGTCGACAGAATAATAATAATAATAATTCAAACAATAATTGAATTATTTAATATGAAATAACAATTAATAGGGCTTTACGTTGCCGCGAAATTCACTTTTATTTCATAGTGAATAATAAAAATAATTCAAAATTTTAATAATCCAAAAGTGGATTGACTCGATATAATAATAATGATAATTTTATGTTTTCAATTGATTCTATATAATAGATAATCTTACCGCGGCCTTTTGGATTATCGAATTCAGGATTATTGATGATTTTTGAGATAGACGAGGATTGCTGAGCATAATAAGTGATGCAGACTGATTATATTTTATCGAAAATAATTTTGAATAAAAAAAATCAAAACATAAATTTAATTAGCAAATTTTAATTAAAAAAGAGCAAGCAGGCTTCCCACTTCCAGCAGGCATAAATTCAAGAGATAAAATTAATTAGAGGAAACGTAGTATGCAAGCTATGGGCCCCGAACGTCACCGAACGACGCCGATACCCCACACACCACAGGTAAGGATGCAGACCCCGAGCTATGGGATGTGAACGTCGCCGAACCGCTCCGATACTCCAAGCATCAAGGAATTATAGGAAAAAATTAAAGGAATAGGAATTGACCTTGGACTATGGGAGTTGAACGTCGCCGAACCGCTCCGATACTCCAAGCATCAAATATGATAAGAAAGATAGGTTATTATCCTGCTGGAACTAGGAAGGATCTCTGCTGCTGAGAGCGTGTTGTCTCTTCGAGCTCTGTTTTCAGAATGAGCAGAATGCCTCTCCACTGCTGCTGTGCACGGCTTTTTATACCCAGCAGATCCTTTGTTCTCACGCTCGAGTTCCGATTCGCTCGCCGGGTAGTCTCGAACCCGTTCTGCGCACGCTCATTTACAATATTTTTAGGATTCGTTCTTCGCTTCCCCCACTCTCGCATTCTCATACTTCAATTTGTTCGATGCTACCCCCACTTTACGCATCGCCTGCGCAAGAATTAACAATTTTCGTAATTTACCAATTTTTATAATAAATTTATTACATTTGATCATTTCCTAAATTTGTTTAAACATTTCGCAAAGATTTTTCAGTAATTAAAGAGTTTTTAATAATTTTTGAAATAATGGAAAACACACTCTCATTTGTGCGTTCCCTTGTCGCTTGTCCCACGCACATGCGCACAAATATTCGTTCTTTTCACTCTTAAATTCCCGGTCATTTTCGCATAAATTTACCGCGCGAGTTATTCACTTCGATTTGTCGGATTTTTCTGCTTATTTTACGCATTATTTTAATTGCAGTAATGTCTTTTTAATAATTAATTATTGAAACGTGTAAAAAGTCACGTACGCATTTTTTAGTTCCTGTTTTTCACGATAGGCGGCGGCCAGACGCTTTCGTAAGTGTAGCTTCGCCGTTCGCATAGTGTTCAAGATGGCCGCCGACAACAACAGTCAACAAACGCACGTGAGACGTTGTCGCGTCGTTTTCGCAAAAATTGGATAAAAAAGTCGGATATAGGACGTTTCAGGATGACAAATTAGGATAAAGTTTTTATATAGAAATATACCGGGACTGCGCGTAAGTGTTTTCGTTACAATATATATCGTTACATTCGAAAAAAAAATATTCTTCTCAGATATATATTCAAAATAAAAATAGGAATAAAGAAAAATAAAATTATGAAAGAATTTAAAAAACAAAAGAAAAAAAAATTAATTCAATAATAAAATTAAAATCTCTAAGAAGGGATACTAATAGAAAAATAATGAAATGAAAACAAAATCTTAAATAATAAAAATATAAAATTGAAGTGGAAAAAAATAAATATATTTAGCTACAGAATGACAAACAGACCATATGTTATGATAGAAAAGACAGTTTTTATTCGAAATCTCATTATTCGAAAACTAATAAAATGAAAGAAAAAAAATTCGAAATTAGATAAATAGCAAAGATAGTTTTATTTCATAATAAGACACCGCTAGTAGTCGCGAATGTATCAGTCAATAATAATAGTATCGAAATCACTCTCTAAACGAAAAAGAATTAGCGCAGTGTAAGAAAATAGAAAACCAGTATATCATCGTTACATTACCGTGAAAAAATAAAATAAAAAGAAATCATTGCAATTTCATTAGAAAGAGAAAGAAGGTAGATATATGTAGTTCTAGAGAAAAAGGCGTTTACACAAAATTGTTTACACAGCAATTCGCGATACCGAAATACTGGCTTTGGACGGAGAATGTTCCGTCACATCCGTGATTATCAATTATTAACTGTAAACGAAATATCGCAAAACGAATTTGTCACATTTGTACCATCATGAAATTTAACGAATACTTTAGGAAAAGTAAATTCACAACATCCATTTTGTAATTACAGCATACCACACAAAATGATATTGAATCCTCTAGAGATCAATAAATTAGGTGAAAGAATTGACATATTAAAAACAAAATTAAACGAGCAACGAAATAATTGGGTACATGCTTACCACATTATTGGTAATTATTTATTAAACTCGATAACTTTGATGATAATAATTATACTATGTGCAATTCTATTCTTTGTTTACAAAACAAAGCTTTATCAGCATATACAGCCAGCTGCTCAGGCTAGCGACACGGAGAGAAAAATCTGATAAAAATTACCGTGCTGTTACTATAATCGTCATGTAACAGACACGTAATGCATTATTTATCGATGCATGTTACAAAAACTATGGGTTCTCATAAAAAAAATTACTGTTTTGCTTAAGAGAAAATGTATTTCTCAGCACAAAGTTTAAAATGAGACGACGAATTTTTCTGATACAGCACGGTAAAAATGTGGACCTTGTAATTTTTCATCTGTTGTTACAGAAAATTTATTACACGTTTCAGAAAAAATGTCTCGCGGGATCATAGAATTTAAAATATAATGACAAATTTTTCATAAGCAGCACAGTAAAAATTCAAGCTTCCAAATTTTTCATTTGCGACCACAGAAAAATTGATGGTCTCATTGGAAATAAATCCAAGACGATGGAGAAATTTTTACCGTGCTCTCTTAGAAAGGGAGATGGGGAGTGACCCAGAGCGACCACAAGCATGAAGGTCACATGAAGGTCAAAACCATATTTCCAGAGTTAGGTAAATCGCAGAGTTTGAAATTGTTTTCATTCCTCTCTCCACAAGAGAGAAAAAGTGTGCGTGCATATAACGAATACTCACACTAGTGGACGACGCCTCTTTGTCTACACGAAATAAAAAAGGCCAGTCGAATTTCAGTGGTCGTGTGAGACAAGTTTAACGCATCTATTGAAAGTGATTCCGTTAGTATGATTTAATTAAATAATTTACCGTATTAAAAGAACACGCATAGCGAAGAATATCGTATGATCGTTGTATCGTGTGATCTTGTCTAGCATTTTATGACATCAGTCAAGAAAGATCAACTTAATTCAAGTTGAAAATATGACGCAATCGAACGAGGTTACGATCTCAGTTAATTTTTTATCCATATAAAAGGGATTGCTCAGTTTTATTATTTTTTGCGTTTTTCTTATCGTTGTCGGTATTTTGTGATATCACTACAAATAGTTGTGACGACTGTTCTTTCGTTTCTATACAGAATATACAAAGACATTAGCACGACAATTTTATCGTGCTAGCATGACAAATTTTACTGTGCTAGCACGGTAAAAATTCGAGCTGGTATTAGAAAAATTGTTAGTGCGTTGACGAATTTTACTGTGCTAGCATTACAAATTTTACCATACTAGCACGGTAAAAATTCACTCTACGCATGATTTTTTTTCTTTGGTCAACGCAAACAATATTTATACTGTATGTCAAAGAATAATTTTGAAACCTTCTTATAATTTTTCTAATGCTTGCAGTTCTCATGAGGTTTATCAAAGAGCATGGTAATTTTTTCCAGAAATCCCTTTAAATATTCCAAGATTTTTCTCTCCGTGGACGTTGAGCGATCTACCAAGGCCGTCAAAGAGAGTCAGCAAAACACCTGAGTTAAGTATATAACACAGAGAAACGCCAAAGAAGAAAACAAACACACACTCAGAAAAAATACATAAATACACAAACACATAAATTGAAAAACGAAAAATTGTAAGCCGAGAGACCAAATCAATACATGTAAATTGCAAATTGATTGCAGAAAAATAAAAAGCCGAAACGAGGTTTCGTCTCCTTAAGGGGGGAAGATTGTTGGGCGCCGCATAGCAACATAATATTAGCTGAAATCAATTGCAACATAATTTGATGGACAACAGGAAGCATAAGTAACATTGTAAGACAGCACATTCCTACGATCGATCGTCGAAATCGGTCGATCCAGATCGAGAGCACCCTAGAATGCTGACAGGGCATTACGCAACCGAACATTCGAGAACGTTCGACAGTCGACTAATAAATCAATAGAAAGGGTAAAATCGATACCATTTGGGGGAAACTCGTAAATTAATAAAAGCAGAGACAATGCCCAAATTCGGCAGTCTGCGACAATCTACGACATATTCTAGAACGATTGGTCTCAAGGTAAACACACATTGACTTTATATCTTAGTCTTTAACTTTATCAATAAATCTACGTTAACTTGTTTTAAGTATTGAGTTGGAGTTTTGGCTCAATTATTGACAATAATCCCCAAAATACCCGTCCTCGATAACTCGTCCCCACGTGACGGTCTTCGCGGGCACAACAGTGGTAAAAAATATTATTATTGAAATAATCAACCAAGTTCACCAGTTGTTATCATTTTTATACGAGTAATTTGTGTATGGAAAAATTTTGACATGCAGGCGAGCGATCGCAATCGTAGCGCAAGTTGTACATGCCATAATCAAAAAGCGCGTCAAATCGAAGGGTCAGCAATGTCGAAAAAGTCGATTGGAAACAAGTGTTGCGTAAACAAAACTTGACGTATGAGGAAAAAGAAAGGTTAATCTGCCACATCATTTTATAATTTAAATTTGCGATAATCTAGATTTCGTAATGCCTGATTAAAATTGACATTTAAAAAAAAATAGGAACTTACCTTGTATATATAAAAAGGGTTCAATCGATTACTAATAATTCACTGCGTTATTAAATAATATATTATTTACATCGTGAGGCACCGTACAAAGAAACAAGCAGCCGTTCTCAAACATGGCCACCTGGCGGCGCCACGAGGATAGTTGCACATAGCCCATAGTTGGAGGAATGGATAAATAGGTCATTTATTTTAGTAATCTTTCAATAAAATTTCAATATTTTTTCAACCTTACTTATTGCTTTGGTATATACACTTGACTTAGCATCCGTACATTCATACATTCATTCATCTGCTCATCCACTTATCCATTCATCTATTCATTCACCATCCGTCTGTCCGTCCGTTCATCGTCCATTCATGCAAAGGTGTATGCATCCTCGGGTTCTTATTAATTATATATTTTTTATTCATTTTTCACCCAAATTACTAATTCTTTCGATAATTGAACATTTTTCTGGTAATACGTAATATTTTTTTGTCTAATTTTCATTTTTTTCAGGTAATTGGATATATTTTTGGTTACGATTATTATTTTTCAATTAGTTAGAAATATTTTTTCAAATTATTATTTTTCAGCCAATTGGAAATATTATTTTTCTACTTTTTGTTCTTTTGCCAATTAGAAATATTTTTTTTTCTAATTATTATTTTTCAATCAATTAAAAATATTTTTTTCCACATTATTATTTCGCAACCAATTAGAAATATTTCTTTTTTAATTATTATTTTTCAGTCAATTGTGACGGTCCAGTATTCCATCTAAATAGACGATTCGCAAGAGAGAGAATATAGGTGGCCGTAGCGCAGTGGTTAGCGCTCCCGACTCAGACTCCGAGGATCTCGAGATTGAGCCCACTCGGCTCACCTTTATTTTCTCTCGTCATCACTAGACCGTTCCTCACGCTCTCTGCCGTACCAACAGGTCCGACCATTACACAATTAAAAATATTTTTTTTCCAAATTATTATTTTTCTGCCAATTAGAATTTTTTTTTCAAATTATTATTTTGCAATCAATTGGAAATATTTGTTTTCTAATTATTATTGTTCTGCCAATTAGAATTCTATTTTTCGTTCACTATTTTGTTTCGGTCAATTAGCAATCTATTTTTCTTCCATTATTTTTTCCCGGTCAATTTGATATCTATTTTTCTTCCCTTGTTTTTTTTTCGATCAATTGAAAATATGTTTTTTGCAATGTTCAATTTTTCAGGTAATTAGCCATTTTTTTCCGAATATCAATTTTTTCTTCAATTTATATTATCTTCTGGAAAAATAGTATTCTTTCAATAATTAACAATTCTTTTCCTTTGCATTTTTTTTAGGGCTTTCGATAATGTCATTTGACATATTGTCAACTTTTTGGATAATGAATATTATTCAAAATGAAATTGGCATTTTTTGACTAATTAATAATATTATGCAAAAATGAGCATGAAAATATTAATTTTGCTAATCTCTGATACACTGCAACCTTGATTGTTCGAACGGTGACAAGACCGACTCTGCATTGCACTTGTAAATATAAAATGTTGCGCACACTTCGTTTTTCCATTTCTGCGCACCAGATGAATTGAATTGGACCGGGCGCTTCCCCTACCAAGCGCAGACCTATCGATACGGGTCGCATAGCGTAGAATATTACATGAATCAAGATTCGTTAAATCGAGGTTGCAGTGTATATTGATTTCTACGAATTGTTCCCAAATAAATTATGCGAAAAAGATAATCCCAAAAATGAGTTATATATGACAGCTGATCAATATCTTTCGTAAAAAAGTCGTGAGGTTATAAAGATCGCGGTCAATTTGAACTTTTGTTTAGAGTAGCGTTTATAGATAGATAGTCGAGTAAAGAGTAACTTTTATTATTCTAAATAGAAGAATGATAGTGGAAAAATAAAGTGTAATAATATACTATTGAACGGCGCCTAAATAAATAATTTTAATCATTAAATCTAGCCCCTACAATTTTTTTTCCGAACTTGGCGAGTTTTTTAATTAATTCATATAATGTGCTTAATTTAATTCAATTTCCTTAATTCACTCATGATTACAAACTCACCAAGTACTTCGGCCAAAATTTTTTTTCAATCTAATTTTTTTCTTTTGAAATTTTTTTTATAACCGAATTTTTTCTCATTCTTATTTTTTATTCTTGTTTTTTTTTGTGTAGAACAACTGTACTGCAGCACATCCATATTTTTAATTAATAGGAAGATTTTTCATTAGAGGTTAATAGGCTTTAATATATTTTACTATTAATGCTTTTATAGTTTTCATTTATTTTTGTAAAGTTTAGACTTAATTTTTGGTCGGATTTGAATTGGCATCTTTTGTGAGATTATGATTTGATTGGTAAATTTTTGTGAGGCTCTCTTTGAACTTTTTGTGAGTTTCTAATTTATTGAGAACATTTTTGTGGAGTTCTACTATAATTTTTTCAGAGATTTGATGTGAATAAGAGAATTGTTGCAAGGATGGTTTTTTGGGAGGAAAGCTCTTTTATAACTTTTTGTTAGAGTTCGCATTTGGAAGGATATTTTTCACTGGAACAACTATTTGGGAGGAGTAAATATTAATGAGTTACCTGTAGAAGTAAAAAAATTGTGAAAAAATTGTACAGTTTAAACGTATGATGAAAGAATATATTATATCCACAGTAAGATAATGGCTAGATATAAGCAAATATATAAAGAAATGTACAACAAATAGCTGAGAAAGCCAATAAACATCTCTCTCCCTCTTTCTCGCCTATCTCTCTCTCTCTCTCTCTCTCTCTCCCCCCCCCCTCTCTCTCTCTCCCCCCCTCTGTCTTTCTCCCCCCTCAATATTTCAAAAAAAAAAAGTATCTTCTGCACTTATACAAAGTCTAGATTGAGGCCAGCTTCAGGTACATGGCTGGCGACTGAGCACTTTACCCCATACGTAGAAATAAATGTGGATAATGCACGGGGCAAAGGCCTGTATTTGTCACGAGAAAAATCCCATTTCAGTGTGTAATTGATTTAAAAAATGATGCGATGAGTTGCGCTCTTGTTCAGCGTATACAATTAAATGTTGTTGTTCTTTATCTATAGTTGTTTGTTTATTGACGGAAGTATCACCATGCACCTGTGTATGTTCTCTACTGTTCACTTGTAATCATCACCAATTTTGTCCAATTATATGATCAAAGACCTCGTATCCGTTATCCTGGACGGTTTCTTAGTAGAAGTATCGTTAATCACTCGTCGTTCACTAATTTCCTGGTAGGTAAATATATCCACTAACTCAACATTACATATTTCCTCTCTTACTAACCCCTCCCCCCCCCCCCGCTCTCTTGGGGCCCAGTATCATCGCCGGGCTATCTAAACCGATCATTTTATCGACGAACGTGATCAGTTTTGAAACTGGATCTCCGTTGCGTTGGTGCATCGTTGCAGAGCGACTGAAGAATGAAGGATGGAATGGCTTATCTTGGTCGTTACAGCGGAGATCGTCAGTCTATGCGTGTGGGGAAACAGCCGCGTGTTTCGCTCGAGTGCTTACTGTACCAGCTTCGAACGGGTCATAGATGCTTGCTCAGCGGGTGATCTGCGTGTGCACATCGGATTGCCTAAGTCCCCCTGTTTCTTCATTCTTTTCCCCCTTCTCTGCACTCCGTTTTCCTATCCTTTCCTCTCTCTTCATATTTGTTCTCTTACGCCTTTTTATATTCTCAAACAAACGAATGCAGAGAGCAAACGGCAAACAAAATGCCGTGAATCGATTACAGATTTTTTAACATGCACGCGTATATACTAGGGTGGTTCAAAAAAAATCGATATTTTTTTTTTTTGATTTACCGTGTCCTGAACGCTGATGTGTCGTGAAAAAAAAAGCCTTGCCCAAGGAAGGCTCTGTAGCCCAAAATTAAAAGGTGGCGCAAGCCATTTTTGTATTTTTTTCACGATTAGATGAGAAAAATTAGTTTTATCATAGACAATTAATAATGTAAAATACACATATCCGTTCAACAATATTTCCTTTTCGCATATAAGAATACAGAGGTAAAAAAAAAATATTTTGGCAGGACATTAATCTTCCGTTTCCATTATCGTTGACAGATAATTTTTTTTTTCGCAAGACGGGTATTTTTTTCGGTGGTCTTGGACAACTTGTACTAGATATTGTACTTAGGTTTCGTCTTTTGTTAAATAACCATTAAATTGCTCGATCAAAGCTACTCCGCGCTCCGCCGCATCATTCACTGCTCTGATATTATTGCATATGATCCGGCAGTATTGATAAGAATCACTGGTGGCCCATAGACTTGTGTTTAAATCAAGGAAATCACGTGGGAGTTCGAATTTATCAAATAAAGTAAATGATTGTTTTGTAGCAAAATCACTAAGATCTTTTGCACCCAATGAATGAAAAGCATTCTTAGTAATTTGAACTTTTTTCGTGTTTCGGTTTGAACTTTCAACTTGTTTTGCTGACTGCACAATTTTTGTTTTCATTTCTAATGATACCGAGTCATCAAAGAGAGACAGCAAAACAAGTTCTTCGGACAAATACCACAAATGAGCACGAAATTTCGTAGCCGCTGCTTGATATATTTCCTTATCTATTTCTTGACAAAAGACCAAGTCCTTAATGAATTCCAAATCTCGATTCGGAGCTTTTACAGCACTCGGAGCGTTGAACCATGCTTTCAGGTAAACCATTACTAAAAAGTAACAGATTCGGGGCAGCTTAATTCATAAGACAAAGTGACCTGCCTGAACAAAACATACAGCGCCGTACCGCGATTTCAATAATTCCTTGTGCAGACCACGTTGAAAAAAAGGTTGAGCAAGAATACTAGTTCCTATATGTTATTACGCGATACTGATGAAATCATTCATTTTAGAATATGAGATATCTTCATTATAATGATGTTCGCTATAATGGCAAGTTCGACACTACAATTTATTTAGATTCAAACACTTTTCAATACCCTGAGAAATTTATCAACGATACCATTGTTTTTTTATTGATCAATTTTTTACGCAGACATAAATATATTTTTTGTTCAAATCTACTTGAAACAAATCGAAAAAAGCTTTCTATACTTTTCATTGTTATTTACAGAAAATGTATTTGAAGAGTATGCATATTCACCGACATATTTCACACTCGGTACACAATCACAGCGACAGAAAATACCCTTTGGACGACAAACAAATACTTGGATTCAATATCTAAAGACATACAATGGTTCTTCTACATCCAAATATAATTAGATATAAAACTCAGATATTTTTTAATAATTATGCATATTTGATGTTATTAATTTTCTACGGAAACTTGATTTTTTCTCATATAATTGCGAAAAAAAACACAAAAATGGATTGCGCCACCTTTTAATTTTGTGCTACTGGGCGTTCCTTTCGTGAGGCTTTTTGTTTCACGATATATCAACGTTCAGGACACGGTAAATGAAAAAAAAAAAATATCGATTTTTTTTGAACCACCCTAGTATATACGATATTCCATGGTGTATCTATCATTTTGAAACAACGGTACGGGGATGAACTACCATCAATAATCAATGAATTATTATTTTTCCTTTCTCTTCTTCGCTTCGTTCTTTCTTACTTTTCATTTGTCTTCCGCGCTCTTTTCTTTGGCTGATGTATTTTCTTTTTTCTTTGAATCACGGATAGACATCTTTCAAGGATGACGAAATCGTTTAACGCTGTCACTATTCCATATAAATACAAATTTATAAACTTTATTAAAGGTTTAAGGTTTACATACGTTCAGAACCCAAAAGAATTCGGGTTTTTCAGGATTTTTTTTTAAAGACTAGAACTGTAAAAAATGTAACCATATGTCGATCACACATTACCGATTGATCCTTTAAGTGAAAAAAAATCATTTCATATTATGTTTACAGCAAATACAATACGATATTCGAAGTTTTTTACATCACCAGCAAAAATAAAACATCCCCGCGGTCGGCATCATAACACATTCAGGAAAAAACGGACTGCAAAAAATGAAAAAATCCTTGCAATATAGTGTTGCCATTATACTTTGTCAAGTCAAATTGTTTGATTTAAAATAACCTAACAATTCGTGGCAATTCGAACTAACGTACGATAGTACCAAAAAGTTGACCCTTTTGTTGTTTATAAAAAATGACGAATAATATATCAAATAAAAAGCTCGACAGACTAAAGAAAAACCCATTCGGAATTAAAAAGAAAAAAAACAATAAAAAAATATTTAAAACTCTTCGAGTTATCGTACCGACTATGACAGAAATTAGGAGTTTCAAGTAAAATGCATTGCTTGAAAACCACCCGGGGAACAAGTTCCATGACCCGTCGTCTCAATTATCTTTATAACGTTGTCACTGAATGGAGTTTTGGAACGTAAATATTATTCTGTTTTCTTTTCGGCTTGAAGAACCATAAATGATTTAAAAAAATCGATTTTTTTCAATTCCAGACGTATGTAATTCTTTATACGAAAATATTTAGAAATAATACCCACATACAAATATTCCAGGAATGTACCCTAAAAATTTCTACAAAATATTAGTTGTTTTTTGGCCGCCAAAATTTATTGAAAAAAACCCAGTATTTTAATGTTATTTTTTTGGAATGGAATTTATCAAAAAATGCTTCCTTCAAAAGTTGCACGCCATAATGTCATCTATAAAATAAGTCCTATACAAAAATCACGTAACATTGTTAGGTTAGCGGTAAATCGCAGTTGAACAACGATCTTTTTGTTTATTGAATGTTCTATCAGTTATTTATCAACGTACTGTTCTGAGACTAATACATCACCTAGAACATTGTTTACATAGTACTGTTGTGCCCGCGAAGACCATCACGTGGGGACGAGTTATCGAGGACGGGTAATTTGGGATTATTTGCCAATGAATGAGCCGAAACTCCAACTCGATATTTAAAAACAAGTTAACGTAGGTTTATTGAGAAAAGTGAAGTTAAAAAGGTATACAAAGTCAAGGTGATTTGCCTTGAGACCAATCGTTCTAGATTATTTCGTAGATTGTCGCAGACTGCCGAATTTGGGCAGAGTCGCTGCTTTTAATGATTCGCATAATTTCCCCCAAATGGTATTAATTTTACCCCTACTATATTTTAATTGGCTCTCGAATATTCGCGAGCGATCGGTGGCGTGATCCACCGTCAGCATTTTGGGGTGAGCTCGCTCAGGGTCGATATACCCATGCGGCGATCGATGTGCTATCCTACAATTATATTTATATTGGCTTCCCGTTGCCGTCGATTTACTTCGCAATTTGTTTCAACTGATTTTGGGTTGCTATGCGGGGCACAACAGTACGTTGTTTCATATAGAAGCACTCAACCGATCGAAACAAAGCCAATTGCAAAATGTTACTCACGTCACATAATCTATCTAACATGTCCAACTTCTTATGCACCCTTATTGCAGGGGGGTAACCACCCTCTGATATTCATAAAATTTGTATAAAAAAAATTATCATCCGATTTCAAAAAAATTAAGGGGGAAAACCCCTAAAATCCTAAATGAACGCCGAAATATTAAAAAAAAAATTTAATGGCTTTATTACCATTGTATGTTGACTTATATGCTAAAAAAATATTTATTTCGCATTTGGGATATTCCATGCCAAACCGGTCAGTCCGTGACCCCGACCATTTTTTGTTTTGTCGAAATTTTTTCAATTTCAAGTAACTACTGAAAGGCGTTTTTATGATTTTTTTAGATTTTTATCTCAACCCGTTTAAAAATAATGAATTTTTCAAAATTTCGCACGAAATTTTTTTAAATGCTCAACTTTTTCAGCAACAGCGATATCAAAATAAATAGGAGTTAATTTTTTTCGTCTTGAATTGTAGTTTCGTAAAAAAAATACAAAAGAATTATCAAAAGGCAATTTCATATATTTTTTTTAGTTTTAATCCAAAAATATTTTTTTTTCAAAACTTGGACCATTTTGATTTTTTTGAAAAAATTCATCTTTTTCGTAGACATATTTTTATATGTCTCGAAAAATTCACAGCTTATGATATCCATCCCTTCTATTTTTTTCTCATTTTTTACCACGTTTGAACCAATAATAAAGAGTTGTCAATCCTGGATTATATTTATTTATTTTTTTTCCCACTCATGATTCCATTCCTCAAAAAATTGTGAATGAAAAAAGTTAATAAATAAATATTGGAACTGATTTCCATGTTTTTTTTTTAGTTTTCAAAGAAACATTTTTTTTTACAACTTGGGCCATTTTGATTTTTCTGAAAAAATCCACCATCTTTCACGACATATTTTTACACGTCCCAAAAAATCCGCAGCGTGTGATATGCATAAATTCTATTTTTTTTAATTCTCTGCCATGTGTAAACCAATGATTATTAATTATTAATATTTATTCATGAATATCACACGCTGCGGATTTTATGGAACGTGTAAAAATGTGTCATGAAAGATGGTGATTTTTTTCAGAAAAATCAAAATGGCCCAAAATGTGAGAGTAAATATTTGGTTGAAAACTGAAAAAAACATGGAAATCAGTTACAATATTTATTTATTAATTTTTTCATCCATAAATTCTTAAGGAATGGAATTATGAATGGAAAAAAAACAATAAATAAATATAATTCAAGATTGACAACTAATAATTATTGGTTTACACGTGGTAAAAAATGAGGAAAAAATAGAAGGGATGGATATTACAAGCTGTGAATTTTTTGAGACATGTAAAAATATGTCTACAAAAAAGGTGATTTTTTTCAAAAAAATCAAAATGGTCCAAGTTTTGAAAAAAAAATATTTTTGGATTAAAACTAAAAAAAATATATGGAATTGCTTTTTGATAATTTTTTTGTATTTTTTTTTACGAAACTACAATTCAAGACGAAAAAATTACCTTCTATTTTATTTTGATATCTCTGTTGCTGGAAAAGTTATGAGGATTTAAAAAAATTTTGTGCGAAATTTTGAAAAATTCATTATTTTTAAACGAGTTGAGATAAAAATCTAAAAAAATTCCTAAAAACTCCTTTCAGTAGTTATTTGAAAATGAAAAAATTTCGACAAAATCAAAAATGGTCGGCGTCACGGTCTGACCGGTTTAGCATGGAATGCCCCATATACATCAGCTGTTATAATTATCTGAAGAATTGAATACTCCTACATCCTTTATGTTCGTGAGGTTCGCGATTGTCAATTTTCGGATGGCTCTACCGATATAAATACGTAATCTATGCTTCGAAAATTTACATATCTTTAATTTTACACAACATTACATAATTCAAAAATTTATTTGATTTCAACATAGGCAATAGAATCTTCGTGTAGTAATTCTAGATTTGAATACATATTTTCATTTTAATTATCATTCTAAAATTGATTGATTATATTTTGAACAGTAATGATATTCTTCGAAGAAATGTTTAAAACAAAGTGATTTTTTACACCATGAATATCTTACTACAGTTACATTTGTGCAGTTTTCAATTTCACATTGCGTTTGGGATGATATACTAAAAGCAAATTTAATGGGGTTTTCAAAATGCTCAGGTCGTTCTTCAATGTAACTATTTTTGAACCAGGCATATCGAAATAAATTTTCGTGCCTTGGTGATGGTAATGCATTATGTTCCAGAGACTGTAATTTGATTATATTATTTCTCAAATGCAAATTTATATCATAATCAAGTAACATGACACTGTCTGAAAAATGTCTGACATGATTTTTCCAAATTCTAAATCCGAAAACATCAAGCGGCTAGATTTTCCCTGTAGTCTCTTTTGGTATAATCATTGTAACAATTTCTTTATTACGCGGTGTAACTTCGATGACAGCTCTGGGGCAATGTCGACTCCATGAGTCTATTAAAAGGATGCTTTTCTCACCGACGCTTGGAAAAAACACTTATTGAAGCCATAATTTAAGTGTTCTATAAACGAATACGTGTTAAATAAATAGCAGATCCATTTTTTATAATCGAAATATCATATGCCAACGTATCTGATGTAGCCTTGCCAGATTTCGAAATACTTATAAAGACATTAGGAAGTCGCAAAATGGTTTGTTCCACTATTGGCCCCAACAGTCCAGATGGCTCTTTTAAAATTATCAAAAGAGGTGACAACAATTTTCCTTCTGTTGATATTGTTGGCTGAGTAGCTGAGTTGGCTGAGTGGTGTAACTATGAGTTGTCGCTGAAACGGATTGTACAAGGTATTCTACTTGTTTTGTACCTTCTTCTGTTAAAGTTCGCCCCGAATGTATTTCTAATTGGAAACCACTTTGATCGGCATTATAAATATTTTTCAAGCCATATTTCTTAATTTTCAATTGAACTTCAGAGACAAATTTATGAGCATAATTTTTTAATATGTTCTTTGATTCGAGGGTCTTACTTGTTATGAATTTATTAACTTTTCTACTTGTTATTCGATGCACTTTAAAAAAAAATTTTATCCATCTTGGCGAAGCGCTGAAACGCATATCTTCATGTCCAATCAATTTTTAGGCCTGTAACGCCCACCTTCGAAGATCGACGTCGTGCACAATGAATCTTGCGTATATGGCGCTTTTGAGATTATTGATTATATATTCAGAAATGCGCGACAATTTCTCCTTGTAAGCTCCGCCTTTATTTATTATCTGGTGAGCCCAGCGTCTTCACTGATGCACTGACTTAACTTGTTTAAAACAGTGTCGGACTGTTTCTATTTTCCTATTTTGTTTCGTTTTTGCACTTCTCCAGTATTCGACCGATTTTTGTTTGTAGTCGTAGTTCAAACGTTCTTCATCGTCGGTACATGTTCCAGGGCTTAATGGAGCTTCTCCAAAACCCCATTCGACATCATTATCTTCCATAGTTTCTACTATGACGTCTCTAAATGGTTCTTGAAAATCTAATGTCGCATCTTCGACAATTTCTAAATTATTGAATTCTGTCATAGAGTCTTTCAAAATTCTCTCGAACCTTTTTTTTAATTCCACTTCATTAGTATTAATAGGACTCTCAGGGATATGAATTACCTCGAATGTGAGAAGCAAGAGTCATTACTTTCATTGGATTGATAGACATGTTAATAACGATACGTCACTCGCGATAGCTGATACGAAAATGATAGATCAACAGTCAAACAGCAACTAAACTTCTGAAGTAATACATAGGTTGTTCAATAAGTCTTGTCGTATTGTTTGAATTTGAGGGTAGAAGTAAAACAAATAGTATTGTTGTAAAGTGTCATCATTAATAAAACATTGTCAGTTCATTTCATTGTTCTACAACAGATTACTTGATCACAGTAATTTTTTTAATATTTCGGTACGACGCCTTTTACAAAACGCGACTATCGTGTAATTCTTTACTACAATTTTAAACATGGTTTAAGGGGCCAGTCCACTTTGGAGCCACGAAAAAAGACTATTTTCGCGATTTTTTTTTTGACGATTTTATAAAAGATATGAATATAAAAGTTGTTGGGCTTGATAAATAAAGTCTTGAAATACATAAAAAAAAAAATTAATTCATTTTTATTCATTTTTAAGTATAAAAACTATAGTTTAACGTAACGCCTTAAAAATAAGTGAGCTAGGTAGCTCCATCACAACTCGGCAACGGCTTGTCTGAAACAAACAAATCAAAGTCCATTAGATTCAGTATGACACCAGCTACAAAATGACCCTCGGATGTAAAGTTTTATCAAAAAATAAAAAAATGGCAGATGGCAAACGAAAAAAATATAAAAAACGCGTTTTTTTCGCAGTTTTTCTCAAAAAAAAGAGTAAAAATCAAAATTTTAAAACCGTCGAGGGTCATCTTGTTGCGAATCATATTTACAATATGTGGTTTAAATTTCAAAAGAATCGGTTTATTAGTTTTAGAGATACGATGGAGCTAGATTTTAAAAACGTTGTTTCGAGAAAAACGCGTTTGAAGTTTATACTATGAAAAACTCTTACCTAAACTCAATCGGCAATTCCTGCACCGTACAAAATCCCTTCTGATTGCTCATCATCGTCGATTTCTTCAAGTCTTGCTTGCTTTCGTTTGGTTCTGGTCTCTTTTGAGCACTCAGAACTGCGGCGGTTTACAGAGCGAACACGCTCGTCATCGCGATTGTCGGTGAATCCGATGGCGATCGGGCCAAGTTTGACGCCCATTATTTCCATTATTTTAAGCACTGGACGAAATCCTTCATTAAAGACACACGCGGAAACTTTGCAGGTAATGTCTGCGATTTGTTTGCCGTTGAACATATGTTTAGGTGCCATATTCCATATGCAGTTGTTAAAACTTTCATTATTGTTTTGCGTATGACCACCTAAACACCTTTCGAGCAGTTCTGTTTTGGTGAGATCCTCGTAAATAGGTTTTAAAACTTCCTGTACTTCCTCAGAAAGAGCAGGAGGATGTTTGCAATGTTGCTGAAGTGCCTTAGCTTTGAGGTACTTGCACCATTCTATCGAGCAGTTGTGATGTTGCGGCTTGACATCGGTCGAAATTTTGTGGTAATACCCTGCCCATATTTATTTGCGCATAGCTTCAATAGAATTCAAATTCCTTCGAATAGCTAAGCTGTAATTTTCAGACAACTGTTTCATCAACTTGATCGTCAAAGTTTTTGTTTTTGCTTTTGATACTTTTTTTACGGTAGCCGTTTTTTTCTTCACAACTACAGTTTTTTTTCGGTGCGGTTTTTTTCGATATGGCTTTTTTCGGTGTAACGTTTTTCGATGCGATTTTTTCCTCTTCTGCTTCCTTCAGAGCTTTTTTCTTCTGGATCAAAGATTTTCTTGCTTCATTGGCACGTTTGAAAATGCGTTTGGCCACATGTAAAACACCCTCCAATTTTTTGACAACGAACTCTTCACCATAGGGAAAACAATTAAGCAGCATTCTGAAAATCTTTGAGCCGCCATCACCGATGTAGAATCCATATCGCACAGCAAATCTTTCTACCGATCGTAAAAACATTTCTACTATGCCATCTACCTCCATTTGCCAGCACTTCCTGAGTGATTTGCTGTACAATGAGGTTTATGCTTCTCAGACCAGGTGATAAAGTCTAATGTGTTTTCATTACCTTTCCATTTTTCACATCCTTTACAGAGACTTGATCGTATTTCAACGTCAGCAATTTTTCCAGTAAATCGAAGAATAAGTGAAACTATACCAATTCGAGAAGAGAAGCCTCTTTTTTCCCAAGATCCGTCACCAGAAACTGTCAAAACGTCCTCGGGAAGTCCTTTTTCCTTTTGCACTTTTTTTTCTTCTTTAACAGCTTTGCGCGTCACTAAATCGAAAACGGATTTTACTGCTACGGCAATGCCGTCAACGATTTGATAGTAAACATTCTTGTGTAAACCGTAGCCTAAGTCCATTACATTAAATCCAATGCCCATTAAACGCTTCACAAACACGAGGCGACGATTCACTTCGTAACCACTTCTGATCATCGGGCACGAGTTAATGTACTTTTCGCCACACGCACAACTCAAACACACTTTAAAACCCAAGCCTCGCTCTCCATATTTAGAAAATGAAATTTCTCCATTGCAAACTTTACACTTCAAGTAGTTTGACAACGTTGAAAACACGAGAAGAAAGCTTATACTGTAACCGGCAGCTGGATCCGTGTGTACGTCGAAACTCTGATCCTTCGAAGTTGCCAGTTTTTCAGCTGATTTGCTTGCAAAATCTGCAGTTTTATCCGAGTGTTGATTCTCTGAAAACTTCCGCTTCCTGGTTCTCCCTGGATGAGCTTCGTTCTTTTTACCCATGATGTACAACCCAATGTTACTCCTACGCAGTCTAAGCGAATACTGATGTTGAAATAACGGTACAGGTGTTTCAATGTTCGTTTTTGCTCCTAAAACTTACTTATAACTGCGGTTATATTTCAAGAAGGACTAAAATATAGCTGGATTATAAGATTTATAATGAGAAGCAGCTGTTTAATGAACAATAGCGGGGAAAGAGGATTAAAAGGCCGATGGGTCGGCTGAGCGCCCTATATGCTCAGGTAGACGAAATGAGGTCCTGACGTTCAGGTAAAAAAAAAAAATACTTAGAAAGCTCGGATTTTCATAAAATTTTGACACAATATTTCTGAATGTGTGTACTTTCGAAAACAGTAAAAAAAATCGATTTTTTGAAATTTTCAAAGTGGACTGGCTCCTTAAATAAACAAGAATGCCTGGATGAGATGATTTCTATATTTGATGTAGAAGCACCGTCTTTGAGAACTATAGAACGCTAGTATTTGCGATTCAAGCGCGGCGAATTCGGACTGGACGACGATCCTCGGCCGGGTAGGCCCGTAGAAGTGACTGTGCCGGAAAACGTAGCTCGGGAGGAGAAAGCCATACGAGAAGACAGGCGTATTACCTACCGACAATTAGACGAGCTTTTGCACATTCCTGTAACTACATTGCACAATATTGTGACCGAGCAATTAGACGTAAAAAAACTTTGTACACTTTAAGTACCCCATACACTAAACGAGCAGCAACAGCAACGTCGTGTCAAATGGTGTAAGCTTATGCTAAAAAAATTTACCAACGGAAAATCTAAGGATGTAGTTTCGATTGTGACTGGTGATGAAACTTGGATATATTATTACGACGTACCAACTAAACAACAAAGCAAGATATGGGTCTTTGATGACGAAGAGCAGTCAACTCAACCTCGAAAATTAAAATCTGTTGGTAAAAGATTGATGACGGTATTTTTTAATAAGCAAGGCCTTGTGAAATCTATTATGCTCACTGGATAGAAGACAGTCACAAGTTTATGATACACCGAAACTTGTTTGGCTCAGTTATTTGAGGAATTGTTAAATCGTAGACCAAACTCGAGACTCGGTTCCTGGTTCCTGCATCACGACAACGCACCCGCTCATAGAGCTGGCTCTACCACGGACTATTTGACAGCGGCGGGCATCAAGGTATTAGAGCATCCTCGCTACAGCCCTGACCTTGCTCCGTGTGACTTCGGATTATTTCCTTATGTGAAAACACGCATGAAGGGTCGCAAGTTCTCAACAGAGGAGCAATTAGTAAGCGCATTTGAGGAAGAACTCGACTTAATTCCTAAACAAAAGTGGGAGGATTGGATTGATGATTGGTTTAAGCGTATGATAAAATGTATTAATTGTCAAGGATGGTACTTTGAAAAAATATAATATTATATAATCACACGACAATACTTATTGAACAACCTTTGTATAAAGTCAGCTTTAGCTTTCTTATCTCAAGTGGGTGGCTTAATCTGATATCACCAAGAAAACATAGCGTCAGATATTTTTTTTTTCGGATTTTTTCACGTTCAAGTATGACTATTAGGGTGTACCGAAAAAAACGATATTTTTTTTTTTCGGGCTCCACAAGCAATTTTCTTTATATTATACCAAAAGACAAAGCTAGCCAAAAGGAAAGCTCGAAATAAAATTATTTGGGCCGGCACACCGCATGCTTTGATTTCCCATAAGAATAACACATAAAAAAAATCTTCTGGTAGATATTGTTTCACATCGCCTGAAAAAAAATCTCACGGATATGCCGCTAACATATTTTTGTAGAGAACAAAATTCCCTACAGAAAAAATCCTTAGAGCCAAATAGCTCAGATCAACCGTTCAATAGTTATAACTGTTTGAAAACGAACCTATATATAAATTTGCATTCGATATAATCTAAGTTGAATTATTTATTTTACAAAAAAACTTTCGAGGAATATTCTGCAAGGAATTTTTTCATTAATCAGATAATTCAACGGCATTATCTTCAAATAACTAGTTCAATACTTACATGCATTTTAAGACATATTTTGGGAAAATGATAGTTTTTATTGTTTGTTGAAATAAAGTTTTGTTTTCACTGTATATCATAAGAATGTTTTTTCATCTTCAACTGAAACCCGAATCGTTGTGATTTGATTTTATAATGATGGCAAATTAAAGTTTCCAAAATTGGAATAATAAGAAATAAATTACCTTAGCGCGAAAATAATAAATTTATTCATCAACTTATTTGTTTACTCATTTATTCCTTCACATACACGTTTATGTGAAGCTTCTATTTCGTTGCATAGTACGTAGCATTGAAAGGTCACGTAAAAGGCGCGCTGTACTGTGTCACCTATCGGTAGTTCGTTGTAACTCGTACCGATACATTACGAATTTCAGTTTCACGTGACGAACGGGAATGATCAACCATTGCCGATTTGCAATGAAAAATTTATAATTCGAAGTTTTTTTGTTATCAAGTTTTTCTAAAATCTAGTCAAAATTATTGTGATGTGAGGAAAAGAAACAAAATTAAGTTTTAAACGAAGTATATAAGAGGTGACTATTAAAAATTTATTTAATTTTTTATGTTCGATACTGATTCACGATACACTAATTTAAAAAAATGTTCAAAGAGAAAAAGACAACTGAGATCATTTCAGGATAATGCTGTTGAATTATCTGATCGAGGAAAAAATTTCTTGCAGAATATTCCTCGAAAGTTTTTTTGTAAAATGAATAATTCAACTTGGATTATATCGAATGCAAATTTGTATATAGGTTCGTTTTCAGTTATAACTATTGAACGGTTGATCTAAGCTATTTGGCTCCAAGGACTTTTTTTGTAGGGAACATATTCGTGAAATTTTTTTTTCAGGCGATGTGAAACAATATCCACCAGAGGATTTTTTTTACGTGTTATTCTTATGGGAAATCAAAGCATGCGGTGCGCCGGCCCAAATAATTTTATTTCGAGCTTTCCTTTTGGCTAGCTTTGTCTTTTGGTACAATATAAAGAAAATTGCTTGTGGAGCCCGAAAAAAAAATATCGATTTTATTCGGTACACCCTAATGACTATATAAAAACGAGTGTGGCAGAGTAGCAGGAAGATTCGTCCCCAGAAAAATCGTCCCGAAAAATTCGTCTCGCAGAAAATTCGTCCCCCGGAAAATTCGTCCCACGGAAAATTCGTCCCTCGAAAAAATCATCCCCCGGAAAATCCGTCCCCGTTGGATATTTCTACAGGATGTACTTCCGAAAAGCGGAAACCGCATTTCGAGCTAAAATTTGGCACACTCCTTCACTTTAATATTATAAGACTTCCCTTAAAAGAATTTTTGGCGTATTTGAATATTCTTCTAGAAATCGAATTATTAAAATTATTACTTTTGCCCGACCGACGGGTGTAATTCCGAAAAGCTGATACCGCCGATTAATTTGGAATTTCGTGTAACCATGTATTTTGACTCGCTGATCACGAATATGATAGTGAAAATACCCACAAATTTAATTTTCAAGGTTAAAACAAAAACTGATTTTTTAAAAGTTTTTCTATTTTATTTTAATAAGTGTTAATATTAGAGAAAAGTGTTTCCCACAAAAGTTGTAGCCTGTAAAAAGATTGATCTTTCATGTTTTATACAGTTTTTGTCTAAAACGATTTTTTTCGAGAAAAATGGGATAATGCTCCAGTAAATACATTTCAATAAACTCCATTAGTTTCGATATTATCTACTTACGCACATTACTGCGGGAAGGTTGGAATTTGGTCTTTAAAGTTCATGTCTACTTTTTGCTTTTTTTGTATTTTATTTTATTTTACTTTTTACTCGACCCGAAACCGGGTTGGGTAATCGATTTTTTACCGGACCCGAACCCACCCTACTATTTCCACATGTCCAACTATGTAAAGAACAATCCAAAGACGACCCAAACCCACCCTACTATTTCCACGTGTCCAACTATTCACACAACAACCCAAAGATGACCCGAACCCACGCTACCATTTCCACATGTCCAACTATTCAAACAATAACCCAAAGATGACCCGAACCCACCCTACTATTTCCACATATCCAACTATTCAAACAACAACCCAAAGATGGCCCGAACTCACTCTACTATTTCCACATGCCCAATTATTCAAACAACAACCCAAAGATGACCCGAGCCCACCCTACTATTTCCACATATCCAACTATTCAAACAACAACCCAAAGATGACCTGAACCCACCCTAGTGTTTTCACATGTCCAACTATTCAAACACTAACTGGATTGCTCGAAAAATATTCAAATACGCTAAAAATCCTTGTAAGGGAAGTCTTATAATATTGAAATGAAGGAGTGTGCCCAATTTCAGCTGGAAATTTGATTTCCGCTTTTCGGAAATATACCCGACAAATTTTCCGGGGACGAATTTTCTGGGGATGAATCTTCCTAGATTCGTGTGGCAGAATTTGAGCCGGCTTTATTTAAATTCTGCGGCGTTGAACCGCTGCCGCAGCTCTTGATATTTAAGGAGATTGGATCGCGACGATACAATGTTGCCATGCTAAACCATGTTAAAAAGATTAAAAATTTCAAAATGATAAGAATTTAATAAAATTTGGTAAATGTATTCTTTAAAAATATATATGACAATACAAATTTTTTTACATTTTTCTACCACATAGTTCTCGAATAATTGAACACTAAAGTTCACGTGTATAAGCATAGAGTTTACATATATACAGTTATACATCTCGTGCATAAGAACTTCAATTCAACGCTCAATTATTCGATAACCATGTGGTAAAAAAATTTGAAAAAAATTGTGTTTGTATACTTGTAGCCAAAGAATGTTATCACCAAATTTTATCAAATTCTGATTATTTTGATTTCGTAATCCAACCTCCTTAAGTTTGTTGTTTTCATAAATGGTCTAAAAAAGAAATTTATCATGAACACTGTTGAAAGGCTTTATGATATATAAATGCGTCGTTGTTTCAACTACGCGGGATGTGCGTTTTTATTATATTTAATTATATTAATAATTTTAATTATTATTTTAATTATATTACATATTAAAAATATGTAATGATCAAAGTGTTGTTTATGCATTTATTGTATTCCGTATTATGCGGTAATAAAATTTCAATACATTTCATAAAAGAGCGAACACCATTTATTCAGTATAAAATTAAGGTGAGAAATCCCTTTAGGAGCGTGAAAAAAAGGTATGTTTCGGGAATTTTTTTAGAGGGGATAAAATAATCTGATCATTTTCAAATTTGGACATGAGTTTATTATAATTGTCAAGTTTAAAAAAAAAATTTTTTTTTGGGATGACCAACAAAATGGCGGCGTTATTAAGGGTCTTCGGACGCCTGTTTTCCGCGACATCGAAACGTGCTGTAGTTGTCACTCTTTTTCTGTTGATCTGAAAAAGATTTAATAAGTGTCATTCGTTTACTGACATATTAAGGGGCAGGATATACCTAAAAAAATGATGAAAAAATGCAAAATTGAAAATTTGGGAGCCTTTTACTCCAAAGTTCGAATTTTCGACCATTTTTTCGACATATTTGATCCCAAAAAAATTATTTATTTACACGCTACCTTTCAAACTTTAGGTATATCCTTCCGATAATATTACTGAGCGTAACCTCCCAAAATTTCATCCAAATCGGTCGATAACTTTTTGAGCAACAACACGAGCAGTTTTTGAAAAAGTAGTATCGAAATAATCGCGTTTAAAGTTTCAACATGTGAAAACTATTAATTGTAGTGACTTACCGATTAATCAGCGATTTCAGGCGCGTACAGTAGACCTTCAGCTTCCTCGAAAAACTGATTTACCTCCGCTAGCTGCTGTTTCCGGGCTGTACGAGCTTATTTTGCCTTTGAAATACTCATCCGGTTCTGTCGTACAATTCGTGCCTCATCAGAGGTTTCGGCGAAAACTTTGCAGTTGCTGCCAATGATTATGTCCAACGCATTCATAATCCTTAGGATCGATGAAAAGCCATCATTGAATACCCCAGCAGCAATGTAGGCCGAAATTTCAACAATTTTTAGTCCAGAATGTAAGTGTTTCGGAGCCAATCGTCAGATCGTCGAGTTGAAACTTTCGTTAGCATTTTGGGTATGGCCACCCAAGTATCTTTCTAGCAAATCATCTCTGGACAAATCTTGATAAATGGGCAGGAGATGCTGTTTGATATTTTCGTCAAGTAACGGTGAAAGATCTTCCAATTTTGGATTTTTATTTAAGGCGATTGCTTTCTGCCTTTTGCACCAGCTTTCGGGTCCAGTCGGGCAGTATTCGTGATTCGGCTCTTCCTTTGTTGAAAAAATTTGATAAAAAGTAGCCATAATCTCTTTTTTCATATTTTCAACACTATTTACATTTCTTTGAATACTCAAACCATAATATTTTGTGAGTTTTTTCACAACTTTATCCGTTAACTTGCCTCTTCCGGAAAGTTTTTTTTTCTTTTCTCACGTTTTGTAGTCTGGTGCCCATTCTCTTCTTTACGTGGCCAATGCATTCACTTTTTATAACAGTCAACTCGTCACCATAAGGATTCAGTTCTAGTATGGTCTTGAGAGTTTTTGAATCCCCATCACCTATATTATTGCCATACTTTACGCTGAATTTCTCTTCCGATCTGGAAAACATTTCTTTCATAGAATCCACCACCATTTTTCCCGCGGAGCCCTCGTGATTCTTCATGCAATTTTCTTCGTGATCTTCGAACCATTCCTCATATTCTTTAGTATGAGTCTTATTTTTCCAGAACGTACAGCCGTGGCAGTAACTGCTTTTCACAACCAACTCGATCACTTTACCAGAGTAGTAGCCGATGAGCGTGGTAACACCATACAGTGATTTGAACCCACGCTTTTTCCATGTACCGTCACCAGAGACTTTGAGAATGTTTTCTGCTCTTTCATGCTCGACATTTTTTTCACCTCTTCTTTAACAGCATTCCGTGATGAAAAATCGAATGATGACTTAGCAGCTGCATAAATATGCTCGATGATTTTAGTGTAGCTGCTTTGATTGAGTCCAGTGCACAGGTCCATGAGATTGCAAAAGGTATTGATTCCTTGTCTTGTGATCCCCAAAAGTTTCATGACTAATACAAGCCTTCGATTAATTTCGTAACCAGTATGAATCAAAGGTCCTGAATGAATTTCTCGATTACCGCACCGATACGTAACGATAATTTTGAAACCCAGGCATCTATGCCCTGATTCTGTAAAATTTATCCTTTGCTTGCATACAAAACAAATTAAAATGTCTGATAGAGCCGTAAAAACTGTTAAAAACTCAATCATTCTATATGCGTGCAAAGGATTTGTACGGATATCCCCTATGCACGCAGACTTTAATTTTTTAGCATTTGCACTTATACCGTCACTTGTACTCGGCCCGAAACTCTCCCCGCTCTCAGCAGCGAATTGATTTCCTTGAAATCGTTTTTTTTTACACATTTCCGAGCTATATTACCTCGGGTTCCTTTCGGATAGTTCGGCATTTTAGTTTTGAAAATTCAACCGTTCACGACAAACTTTCGAGCTAAACTGACTCTATTGCTCGGGCAATGTTTCGTTTCGCATACCTACAGTTTCATGCTATATATATATATAATGTCGTTCACATGAAAAGGAGTGGCGTGTCGTTTCAAGAAATTCCTCGAAACATCTGTCTGGCCATACAAAAGGTAAATAAGGAAGTATTGTGAAGCAAAGGTTGCTCCGCCTCTAACGATCCGAGTGCCCGACTCGCTACCTGACCGCATGCTGTCTCCGCGCTTTAGACTATATGCGATAACTCCGCAAATATTCAATATTTCGAGTTTTTCTTTGGTCAGTATATTCTTTGGGTATCATACTTTCGAAATATGTAAAAAAAATCGATTTTTTGAAAATTCTAAAGGGATTTCTTGCCTTAAAGAATGTAAGAATATTCAATTCTTAATATAATTATGATAGCAGCTGATGTATATGCGAAATAAATATTTTTTTAGCATTTAAGTCGACATACAATGGTAATAAAACTATTAAAAATTTTTTTTAAATAGTTCGGTGCTTTAAATTAAATTTGAGATTTTAGGGGTGTTTTTCCTCCTTAATTTCTTTTTCTGGGAAAAATATAAAGACATGTCAACTATATTTTTTTCGCTCTTCAAAATAGTGTTTGCTTTATTTAAATCGAATGATATTTTCTTTTTATACAAAAAATTTATAAATATCGGGGGGTGATTCACCCCCCTGCAATAAGGATGCATAATAAATTGGACATATTCAATAGGTTATTTGACGTGAGGAACATTTTGCAATTGGTTTGGTTTCAATTGGTTGACTGCTTCTATATGAAAAAATGTAGCAGCTATGCCCAAACATGCCCAAATTTGAGGGTTGATTTCACCCCTTAAAACCACTTTTGGGCCGATATAAAAAAATACGTGTCTCTTATTTTTCGATGGGCTACGACATATAAAAAAAATATCGAAATCGGAGGGGGACACTAAAGTACCTTTCCTTGTAAATCCCTTCGTTCGGCCACGCGTCGGCTGAATCGAACGAAGTTTTTGCGATCATTTTATTATTTAATTTTTCCTTTCTCGTGTTCCTCTCGCAATTAATAAATCATAAAAAAATTGTAATTCCGACTGTTGGCGAAATATTGCGAGAGATATTTGATTCTTTTCTGACTGCGTAATTTTCGGACTTCGAAGCGTCCAATCCTAATTTTTTTTTTCTTTTTATCCCGATTTTTGCAAGCATCATCATTCTTTGGCGTATGATCATGTATGCGACTACACATCTGAAAATCATTTTTTCGTTTGAGTAAAATATTTTTCCGCCGCCATTAAGGCATTTGACTTTTGTTTAATTATTATTTCGCGTAATCCAGGATATTATTTTTCGTATTTACGATAGATCAAGACAAAAATTATTTACTTTTGATATGACAATATTGGCGCTCAATCGTCGTTGACGAGTATTAGTTATACTTTCGAAAAGCGTACGCATAATTTCTACCACGAAAGGTAGCGTTGTGTGCAGCGGGCTTTACTTACGTCTGAAATTCACTGGTTATGGGTGTCGTCAGAACCAACCAATCAGAATCTCGAGAGAGATCAAAAGGCCTTTGATCGTGTTATATGCAGACACGTCAAATCAATGAATGTGTTAGTAACTTTTGCGTAATTTTCAGCCCGTGCGAAGTTTTTTCGCAACAATTATGCCACCGATTATGCTGATTTTGAGCTCAATCGAATGAGAATTTGTTAATGAGTTTCCAGTTCAATTTTCAAGGCATCTCATGGCTCCTGAGCTTCGTAATTAAATGAAATGACGTGTCAATTTTACCCCCACCACAGCGAATCGTTTTATTCAAAGATAATATAGTCTCGGCGAGCCTCGGGCCAGCAGACGACAGAGCTGTCAATGTACTTGTCCCGAGACTCTGCCGAGTCTCTTGATGAACATAATTGGAGATTTAATAAACATAATAAAATCCCACGTACTTGGCCACATATACTTTAGTAGATCTTTATTTATTTATTAACTTTATGTGAACTCACAACATTTACGAGAATGAAATTATCACCTCTGTACAATTTGATTTAATTTGATAAGATAATGAGAGCGGTTACCCATAAAACTTTGTATGATGAGTTGGTTTTTAGAAAGGATTTTTGTGCGGAGATCTTTGCATGAACGACTTAGACGGGTTTTTGTAAATTTTTGTGGGGATCGGTATTTTGGCACTGGGTGGTAGGGGGGATTAACTGGAACGACTATTTGGAGGGCGTAAATGTACTTGTCTCAGCTTTTTTCACAGCATTTATGCTGTTTTTGGCTAGTTGAAAAATTACAGTTTTTTCACATGATTTCATTTTCACTCGTATCTTGCACAAGCCTGACTGAGTGATGCCATTAGACTATTGCTGACGTTTTAATCTTTCGACTTGTTGAGAAGATGATCCTTGAATATCAATGCTCACATAATCAGCGAAACCCCAGCTGAATATAAAATATGTAGTGGGATGCCAGAAAGAAAAACAAAGGAATTTAGCACGGCCTGGAGAATATTGGAGATTCGTTTTTTTTGTATTTCAGCCATGCGAATTTCAATATCATAACATAGACTGGGCATCTGAAAACTATTTAAAATCATGATTCCACATCAAAAGTAATTTGTACAATTTGTATAATAGACATTTCAGTAACATTTATTGTTTATATAAGTTTTTATTTATGGGCACATCATACATTTTTATCACACCTTTCCACACATTCACTTTTACAAAAAAAAAGTCAATTTTTAGTATCACACTGAACTATGAAGTGAACTGTTTTTTTAAATTTATGATTCTCCATAACAAATAGATAATAGACACCATGAAAAGCGAACTTTTTTTCCAAGAGTGGAAAAGTAAATTAAGTAAATAAAGTGGAAAAGTAAATAAAAAAATAAAACTCTTGAAAAGTAAATAAAAACATAACCTAGCCAGCGGGTGAGGTTATATTTTTCACCGTATTAATATTAAGCGGATGGGTCAGTCGGTATCTCGCCACCATGAGTGCGAAAGAGACAGCTGCAAATTTCAAATGTGAAATTCTTCGACGCGGTTTGACCGATTACAAAAAAGCCCTGTCAGCCCATTTTTGCCATCGTCCTGCGTGGGCTGACAGAGCTTTTTTGTAATCGGTCAAACCGTATCGAAGAATTTCAACTTCGAAAATTCAAGGTGAGATTAGGTGACTGATACAGAGGTGATCGATACAGAGGAAAGATCACAATCGGGATCAATCAGAAATTCGTCGCTTTCGTTGCCGGAGACCGGCTTTGTTGGAAATGGGTTGTGATGGGCATCAAGAGGCCTTTGACTGTATCGTCTGCGCGCATATACACACACGGCAAATTCTTGAATGTAGTAGAACCGAGCAAAATCCTAAGCCTGTGCAAAGTTTTTTCTCAGCAATTGCGCAACCGATCGTGATGATTTTAGGCTCAATCGAAAAAACATCGCTCAATTAGTCAAAAGTTCGCTTTTCAAGCCGCCAAATAACTCCTAGGCTCTACAATTAGCGAAAGCGTCATAAAATTTTTACCCCCATCATCGCGAATCGCTTTATTCAGAGAAATTATTGACTCGGCGAGCCTCGGGCTTGCAGACGACAGGCTGTCATTGTACTTGTCCCGAGAATCTACCGAGTCTCTTGATTACATTTGGGAGTTCTTATAGTTCCAAAAATTGTAGAATAATTCGTTGTGATAAAGCATACATTAGAGAAATGGTATTTCAACATAATATTTTAGAGATTTTATAAAACATCATATAATCGCACGTACTTGGCCACATATGCTTTAGTAGATCTCTATTTATTTATCAACTTTTTGTGAACGCCCAACATCTACGAGGTTTAAATTATATCACCTCTGTACAAGTTGACTTTTTTGATAAGATAATGAAAGCGTTTTTCCATAAAATGTTGTATGATGAATTGGTTTTTGGACAGAGGTTTCATAGAAGGGGATTTTTATTCCATCGACTTTGTATTAGTTTTAGTAAAATTTGTGGGGATTTGGTTTTTTTGAGGGTTTGATAATTTTTTTCTGAGGGCGGTTTTTCATAACTTATTATGATGAGTTAGTTTCTAGCGAGGATTTTTGTGCGTAGGGATCTTTATATGAGCAACTTAGTGTGGGTTTTAGTAAATTTTTGTGGGCGTTGGTTGTTTGGTGGAAGGAATTTTACTGAACGACTATTTGGGGGGGCGTAAATGTACTTGTGTCAGGTTTTTTCACAGCATTCGTGCTGTATTTTGCCATTTATTGATCAACTTTTTGTGAACCCTGAACTTGAACTTTTACGAGTATTCAATAAGCAAAGTTATTATGATGAAAACTTATGTATCTATCCATCATGTAATGAAAGTAGGAGGATTATGTTTGTATAAAATTCTGTTATCACTGACTTATTTTTTAGTTTATTCCAAGAAATACATATAACTATTTTTGACATTCCTCAGCCAACTTTTTTTCTTGATTTTAGTATGATCCGCAAAAATCCATGAAGTATCAGCTCTTAACATGCTTGTATAATGAAGAATGAAGAAACGTACCTTCGAAGATGTTTCGACCGTGATGGAATATGGCAATTTTGACTTTATATTTTTATTAGGCCCCCATTAAAATGACTTAACTAAAGAGGGAAAGTAGACAATTCAACGCAGTTTACGCTGGCCTTTTGCTCTCCCGTTTTACTTATACTATGCTTATACTATATCACATTTCGCGAGAAATTCGACTTCTGCATGGCGGGTTAATCTTTCCGCGAACGTGTGATGAAAGAAATATTTTCGAATCAAATACTATAAATGATTTTCAATTCTGCTAAAAAGTAATGACGAATTTTCTGCATTTTAATGAAACCAACTTCAACATCAGCACATTTATCATTTAACATAAATATGTAACTTACTTTTGAGATTGTTCTTCTGATTGTGATTCTCCGAAGAACTGGATACTAAATAAAAATTTTAAAGGTCGCTCAAGCGCGTTTTTAATGATTTCGGCTAAAAATGGATACATGATCGAATTTCAAGCTGGTGTATCGCGACTATATTCGGATTAAAAATGTAATATGAAATATTGATCTAAGAAGTGTTCAAATTAGTTCTATCTTCATAATTAACCGTCAATACTTATACAATTATTAGATTACTTTAAACGTACAGTAGTTATGAGAAGATACTATGTATAAAGGAACCACGAACAAGTAAAAACTTCAATTTTTTTTCAATTGTGTAAAAAAAAAAAATTTGAAAAAATATTACTGAAACATCCATTCCAACAGATCAACGGATCGGAAAATATTCCATAAAAAATGTAATGTGAAATATTGATCTAAGAAATGTTTAAATTAGTTCTATCTTCATAATTAACCGTCAATACTTATACAATTATTAGATTACTTAAAACGTACAGTAGTTCTGAGAAGATACGACGTATAAAAGAACCACGAACAAGTAGAAACTTAATTTTTTTTCAATTTTGCAAAAAAAAAAATTGAAAAAATATTACACTGAAACATCCATTCCAACAGATCAACGGATCGGAAAATATTCCATAAAAAATGACACCGAGGAAATACTCCAATATCATCAGAATGCACCGAAAATTTTTCAATAAAAGTAATCATAACGAAACGAGATTTTGAAACAAAAAAAGTATGCGCACCAAATTTCGAGAGCAAAAGTTTGATTGGAAAAAAGAATTTCGGTCGAAGTGCCACATGAGTTTTTCTTTTATAACGTTTATTGATCACGATTTATATCTCATGAGCAATCGGGAAAACAAAATTGGTAAAGTACTGATGAATTTTTTTTTTCTCAAATCAAATATCGTTTCGCTCAAAATTATTTCGCATCACTTGATTCCATTTTGGGTTGCAAGTGCAAATAGTATTTTCATGTATTTAACCAATCTAGGGTGGTTTAAAACCATGTATAATTCAAACCTAAAGTGGTATCATACACCATTCTCTCGGTTATATAAAAAACGTAGAGAATAGTTTCCAAATAAACCTTATTATTGCATGCAAGGGACATTCTATGGTAAAATAGAGGAGGCACCGTTTTTGACTTCATTGTAGAGTTTACGTTCGGAAAATTGGAATATTAAGGCTAGGGTTAAAAAAAAATTTATTTATTTAGGCACTGTTCTAAAGTTTATTTATTGAATTACACTTTATTTTTGCACTCTATCACTCTTCTATCTATATATTCAAGTCACTTTAACTAAAAGTTTCACTTTAACCAAATAAAACTGACCGCAATCTTTATAACCTAACGACTGTTCAAAGATATTAAAAAATAGCAAAAATCCCCAACCTGGAAAAAAAACCTGGACAAGTACATTGGTGGTCCCTCGTTTCCCTATAATATCACAAAAAATCCAAAACCCTTACTTACATTACTAAACTTAATTTTTTTTTTTATGTTTACTAATTTTATTCATATCCCGAAGGGAAACCAACCATATAGATCACGAAATATCCGGCCAAAAAACCAGACTCCACAATAAATGCTACTTTGAATTTATTACCACAGAACAAAACAGGAATCAAAACATTAAAAAATCAGCGTTATCAAGATGAGAAAAATACCACTTATGTGGTAACCAAAAAGTTATGGGCCGGACAAGTATTCTGTGCGTATTCGCTCAACGTACGGTGGTGAAGGTTCATCAAATTATTACCAATCAAACAAAACTGTGCTATCGTGTACGGACATAAATTAAAGTTTTTTTTTTTACATTACAAAAGCACGGGATCTTATGCGAAACTTCCTGTTCCTGCTTGTTTTTCGTTATTTTAGCTACGGCGCAGGCAATGTTGTTTCATTAGGTCATATAAGTAAATATTATTTGGCAACATTGGTCGTACCATAGCCGAAACAAAAGTAACTACTCGACTTAGGAGATCCCAGAAGCAATGCACCAACCGCATGCCCTACGTTGCCGGTATGTCCATATTGATATCTTCTCAGTCACCAAAGAAATACTTGTCCTAGTACTGATATCATAAATTTTACTGCTGCACATAACTTAGATGGTGACCTTTTTTTCATTTTTTTCTAGACCATTGATACTTCTTACACACCAATTATAAGTGGTATTTTTCTCATCTTGATAACGCTGATTTTTTAATGTTTTGATTCTTGTTTTGTTCTGTGGGAATAGATTCAAAGTAACATTTATTGTGAAGTCTGGTTTTTTGGCCGGATATTTCATGGTCTATATGCTTGGTTTCCCTCCGGGATATGAATAAAATTAGTAAACATTAAAATTAAAAAAATTAAAGTTTAGTATTGTAAGTAAGGGTTTTGGATTTTTTGTGATATTATAGGGAAACGAGGGACCACCAATGTACGTGTCCAGGTTTTTTTCCCCCGGGAGGGGATTTTTGCTATTTGATATCGCTTCTTTTTTCTATAGTATTTTCATATATATTTCGCTTTATATAAACTCTAATAGAGTCTGTATATAACAGAAAAACTTACAACGTGTTTGCATCATTACATCATCGATTTATGTCAATGACAGGAATCAGTACTGCTCACACTACTAATTCGACATAAGAGAATGAGACAGATTTTCTACCATAAATTCATTGTTATTGAGGTTGTTTAAATATTGGAGCGTTTCGTTCCTGTGATAAGAAAAAAAGTTATAATGTTTTCAAAAGAGTTAACTACGGACTCGAAGTATTTTCGAGATGTTAGTAATTCGTTGATAGGTTATTATTCGATTATAGCTTGGCAGGAAGGTATTATAGAAGAGACCTCAAGTACCAGTTTTTTCCCCAAGGCAAAAATTCAGAAAATTAAATACTTTATCATTAGCTTTCAAATTGTGTATTAGAATAAGTCATTCAGGGGCGAAAAGGCAGCGAGGATATTAGCAATTTCGGGCTAAGCTATAAATAGATAATTATATTTAACTTTACTGTCAGGAGCCTCAGAATTATTATTCTTTCAAAGATGAAATGACGGAAGAATATGATGCATCATCCTTGACTTACAAATTGTTTTATAAAACATAGAAAAAAATTAGATTAAAAAAAAAATTCGGGGCGAAGTACTTGACGAATGTATTTTCACTTCACTTACATAATGTATCGGTCGAAATTCTTTTTCATCTAATTTTTTTTCGTTTGCAATCTTTTTTTGCTTCGGACTCTTATTGATACAGAGTTTTTATTTTCATTCTGGTTGGTAAAACTACTGCATTTTCGAACTTGATTCTTTTCTCTATCAACATACAACATTATTTGAAGATTTTATGTCACACGATAAAGCCTCCTGTACTTGGCCACATATATTTTAGTATAGCTCAATTTATTTAATAATTTTTTGCGAAACCCAACCTTAGCTTTTCGCGAGGATTAACTCATTTTGTTTTGTGTGATTTGAATTTATTTGATACATTTTTGAGAGTGGTCACTTTTCTTACTTTTTGATAGAATTTGATTTTCTCAGGGATTTTTGCGAGAAAACGTTTTTGCAGTGTATGTATATTCGTGGAAAAATATGGGAACAGCGGTCAACAAATGTACTTGTCCAGGTTTTTTCCCCGAGGGGCATTTTTATGCATGTTTATTTTTCGCTAAGACATAACGTCTATCCTCTTTAGTCTGTCCTCTCTATCCGCTTTTTTCTGCAATCTTTTTTGTATCGATGGAATTAAGAGTGGGGTAACGTTTTTAAACAGTTTTTTGCATTTTTTTTATTTGATTTTCTGAATGGAGAACCTTTCAATAATATTGTGTGAAAATTTGAGATAAATCGGAGCAAAACTAACGAAGATACAGCGGTTTAAGCAACCGCGCCTCATACATGACTCGGCGCATCAGAAAACACCTGCCCGCGTTTTTCCCACAACTCACGTTTTCAAAGTCGGTGCCCCTCATAACTTCAAAACTACTGCTCCGATCCTTTTGAAATTTTGAACACTATTTCTGTACATATTTTACGAGGTAACGCTGGAGAGTTTTTTTTCAAATTTGTTAATATTTTTTATTTTACAATAACAAATTAGCCGATTTTTTCGCAAAAATCGCGTTTTTCACTTCAAAGTGTTCCCAAAAGGTGAAAAATTGAAATTTCGAAAAAACCTCCCAGCGTTACCTGGAGAAAGCAATTATCTAACTAAAGAACTTTGATTTTTTGATTTCAAATGATCCAGCACCGAGTTATGAGGGGCACCGCAATTCTACTTTTTTCCGAGACGCTTCCGAATAATTGCTGCCATTACCGTATTTTTTAATATTTCTTCATGAAAATTTTACACAATATTCTTCGAATGTTATACTTTAATGTACCATTGATTTTAATAAATAGATGTTAACTGTGTCGTCCAAAAAATTTCACAAATATGTGCCTTTTTTTGCACGAATTAACGTTACCCCGCCGTTAAAAATAACATTGCTCCAATTATTCCAATCATATTACCCGCGACGAAAAAACCCGGATCGTAAGAATTTAGTGCATCGTACAGCCAACCTGAGAAAAAAAAACAGATTATTTCCGGATAATATCAACGCATCAAAAAAATACTTCGGAATTTCGAATAAAATTCAATTTTGAATCATTCAAACATGATTTATTTTTCATTCATTTTCATTCATCGTTCAAAGTTATTATATTAGTCAGAAACTGGACGTTTGATAAAAAAAATGTTCAAAGCAAATTAGTTTTCAAACAACTAATTGAATGCACAAACTTTTCAAGTAACTTCTTCTCATTGTGTTGTGTTTGTGGTAAAAAATATTACTAATCCACTTTGTTATTGATAGAAATGGAAGGCAGAATTTTTCCGAAATTTTTCGCTTTAGATAAATGAAACATCAAAAAACCAGTTTTACGTAATTGGACAGAAAACATAACGAATCCTTTGTAAAAAAAAAGTTTATGTATTTCTTCATTCTTATTTTTATCAACAAGATGAAATTGTGATATTTGCAAATACCATTTAGAATAAGAACTTACAGATATAAATGTTTGAGGCTTCCGGAAGCCTCAAACATTTATAACAATAATGGCCGTGAAAGCCTCAAAACTAGAACTTACAGATATTTTAATATTATCTTTGAATTTTGAAAAGTTCAGAAAGTATGTTATGGATATTTTAAAATAATAAATTCAACAAAGCGGGCAAACTTAGATCAGTATTATGCCCAAGAAAATAGATTGAGTTGAGTTGTACCAGTTGCATTATCTTCGTGCAAATTTTCGTACCATCAAAACCAGAGCATCCGTAGAGCAGATCTTTTTGAAAATATTTTTCATTCGTTATGCCACAATAGAAGCCAAAAAGTACCAATACTGAGCACACATGTTGTTTCAGGAAATTTCCAAAGTTTGTAAGTATACGTTGCGTTCCAATAAAACAAATTTTTATACTTCCAGAAAAAAAGGAACAAAAGACTTTCTGACAATTTTTTGAATTAATCATGCCACAACTCAAGTATATCACACATTGGGCTCAATAAAGTTTATGAATTTTGCATGCAGCCATTGCTTTTTGAAGCCAAATTTTAATCCCATCCAAAAATGAGCAACCGAAGAATTTCCATAATAAAATTTTCAAGTCCTAATAATGCCACTATTCGAGCCAAAAAGTGGAAATATTGGGCACACTTGTCACTTCACAGGTATTTCAAAGTCTGTAGGTCTCTATTGCAATTCAATGATACAAATTTTGATAACATCAGTAAAAACACATCAGAAGACTTCCTGAAACAATTTTTCAAAATTTATTATGCTTCAACTAAAGTGGGGAAGTAAAAAAATATAGCTCAATTGAGCCGAATGAAATTCTGAAATTTTGCATATATTCATTGCGTTCTGAAGACAATAATTTTGATCCCATTGACAAATGAGCAACCGCAGAATTTTCATAACAAAATTTTTAATTCATAATGCCACAATCGGAGCCAAAAAGTGGAAACACTTGGTACATTTGTTGCTTTACAGAATTTCTAATGTCTGTAGGTATCCGTTGCAATCCAATTATACAAATTTTGATAATATCAGTAAAAAAATATCGGAAGACTTCCTGAAACAATTTTTGAAAATTCATTATGTCAATTCATATATGCATGGTGTTCCGAAGACAATATTTTTGACCCCATTGATAAATGAGCAACCGAAGAATTTTCATAACAAAATGTTCAATTCAGAATGAGCAATAATGAGCCAAAAAGTGGAAATATTTGGTACATTTATCGCTTCACAGAATTTCCAGAGTCTATAGGTATTCGTTGCAATCCAAAGATACAAATTTTGATAATACCAGGATATGGAGTATATACCGCCATAGTCTTTTGACATAAATATATATTATACGAGCCATTTTCACATAAAGATATATCATTACTTACTACGATTATCATCCAGATGCATCCATATATATCCAGATGCAGGTTGACAGTGTATTTGTCTATTAATTCATCAAATGCGAGATGATTCTATACCATATTTTGGATAGAAAAATGACGTCGAAAATCTTTTGAAATGGGCCAACAATTATCATGCAAGGATCATTTTATGATGTACAAATCTTATTATGGCAAGCGAGGAACATTTTATAATAAAGAGGAAAGAGACCAATAAAATAAATTGTCAACGGTGTAGAGTTAAAAAAAATATTTATTAGACACTGCTCAAAACTCGGCATGATAACAACAAACTTTGCCGCATATACATTTTTTTGTCACTTATTATTAGTTTTATAGTTTCTTTTCCAAATTTACATCGATTCACACCAATCATGATTAACAGTTCAACGTACACCATTTCATAGTTATCAAAGAAACGAAAAGAATGATTTCCCAAGAAATCTTATACGAGGAACAGTTAATTGCGAAAGAGAAAAGAGATCGCTTTCATTTTCTTCGTAGAGTTAAGTGTGGAAAATAATAACTGCAGCGTTAACAATAATAAAAAAATACATATTCATTTCAGCACTGTTCGAAAGTTGATTAAAAGTACTTCACTATTTTCACACCATCACTTTCTTATTATTACTGTAACCAAGAGTCGATCGAACCTAACTACGATATTTATAACCTCACAACTGTTCGTGAAAAAACATTCATATTTTCAATACTGTTTAAGCCACGAGATTCTAATTAGTCGCGATGGAAAGGGGGAAAAAAATAAAAAATACGTGAATTTGAATGAAACTCTAAATTGCTGTCATTGAATTTATATTAAAGAAATCATTTTTGGATCGTACGTCTCGCACTCTTCCGCGGTAAAAGTATATACACTCGATAAGACTCGGTCCAGCAAACGATAAAATTGTCACTCTTGATATTAAGATTATAATACCAGCACGTTTTTTTTATTTATCCCGCACTTCGTAATGTCAAAACTCCGTTTGTTTATACCACCAAAAACTGACAGATGGTTGTACAATTATTATAGATATACCAAACAAATATTCTGTTCAAATCTTTTCGCACTTAGCGCGTTTTAAAGTACGTCGCGCAAGTTATTTCTTAGCCTTAATCTAATTGGCCCAGGAATTTTCTCATCGCTCATTGATTGGAACAAGAATTCTCTCACCGAGGATTGGTGATCATGGGGGACAAGAAGCCTATGGCTGTAGCGGTCAGTACGCGTATGCAGATACGCCAAGTTCCTAAATGTGTTAGTAACTTTTGCATAATCTCAAGCCCGTGCAAAGTTTTTTCTCAGGAATTACGCCACGAATGATGCTGATTTTGGACTCATTCGAAAGATAATTTGTTCATTAATCTCCAGTTCAATTTTCAAGGCCTCAAATGGCTCATGAGCTTCGTAAATAAACGAAATGACATGCCGATTTACCCCCACCACCGCGAAAAGTTTTGTTAGGAGAAAATATACTCTCGGCGAGCCTCGGGCCAGCAGACGACAGATCTGTCAATGTACTTGTCCCGAGACTCTACCGAGTCTCTTGATATCACTGAACCTCAAAAAATTGTTTTTCCGAAATTTACACTTATGATCCACACGTCCTGCACTCAACACTTCTGAAAATAATAAGTTAAAACATTACCGATATTTCGAATGAACTTCGAAATAACTTCAAACTCGCACATCCCGCACTTTATATAAAACTCCGATCAAACTTTCAAAAATATCATTCACTGCTTGAAAAATACATCCGTAAACTGGAGCCCGCTGCACACGATGCTATTTTCGTGGTAGAAAGCATGCGTGTTGTACTTTCGGAAAGCGCACGCATAATTTCTACCAGGAATTTTCTCATCGCTCATTGGTTGGAACAAGAATTCTCTCACCGGGGATTGGTGATTATGGGGGCCAAGAAGCCTGTGTCTGTAGTGCTCAGTACGCGTAAACAGATACGCCAAGTTCCTAAATGTGTTAGTAACTTTTGCATAATTTCAAGTCCGTGCAAAGTTTTTTCTCAGGAATTACGCCACGAATCATGCTGATTTCGGGCTCATTCGAAAGATAATTTGTTCATTAACCTCCAGTTCAATTTTCAAGGCCTCAAATAACTCATGAGCTTCGTAAATAAACGAAATGACATGTCAATTTTACCCCCACCACCGCGAAAAGTTTTATTAAGAGGAAATATAGTCTCGGCGAGCCTCGGGCCAGCAGACGACAGAGCTGTCAAGGTACTTGTCCCGAGACTCTACCGAGTCTCTTGATATTCACCAAATACGAGTTTATCATACACCATTCTCTTATACAGTTATCAGAAAAAAAAACAAAGAGAATGGTTTCTAAATAAACCTTGTTATTGCATTCAAGGAACATTTTATGGTAAAAGAGAAGAGGCACCGTTTTCAACTCCGTTCTAGAGTTTACGTTCGGAAAAATGGATTGTTGGGACTAGGGTTAATAAAAAAAAAATATTTATTTAGACACCGTTCAAAAGTGTATTTATTGAAGCATACTTTATTTTTGCACTATTACTCTTCTATCGATAATATGATAAAAGTCACTTTAATCAAAAGTTGAAACTGACCGCGATCTTTATAACCTCCCAACAAAGATATTAAGTATTCACCGAATACACGTTTGTCATACACCTTTCTCTTAGTTATCAACAAAAAGAAAAAAAGCAAAGAGAATGGTTTCTATATAAACCTTATTTTTGCATCCGAGGAGCATTTTATGGTAAAAGAAAACAGGCACCGTTTTCGACTCCGTTCTAGAGTTTACGTTCAGAAAAATGGATTGTTGGGTCTAGGGTTAATAAAAAAATATATTTATTTAGACACTGTCCAAAAGTTTATTTATTGAATCACACTTTATTTTTGCACTATCACTCTTCTATCTATAATAACATTCACTTTAAGCAAAAGTTGAAACTGGCCGCGATCTTTATAATCTCACGACAAAGATATTAAATATTCACCGAATACGAGTTTATCATACACCATTCCCTTGGTTAACAAAAAAATCAAAGAGAATGGTTTCTAAATAAACCTTGTTATTGCATTCGGGGAACATTTTAATGATAAAAGAGAGAAGGGATCATTTTCGACTCCGTTGTAGCAGAGTTTACATTTGGTAAAAAATTGTCGGGACTAGGTTTAATTAAAAAATTATTTATTTAGGCACTGTTCAATGATTTATTATTACACTTTATTTTCCCACCATCACTCTTCTACCTATATAAAAGTCACTCTTTACTCGTCTATCTTTAAACATCACTCTAACCAAAAGTTGAAATTGACCGCGATCTTTACAACCTCACGACTGTTTTAACGGGACAGACCTAGTTGGAACGTCAAAAAAAAGGCCTTTTTTCCGATTTTTTTTTGGTCAAACGATAAAATAATTCACAACAAAAGTTCTTCCGTTTAAAAGATACATATGTAATGTATATGTTGCAATTTTTTCAACGCAATACATATCGAAATAAGCTGGTGACCGTCAATTGCCGAGGACGCTGCAAAAAAAAACACGGTTTGCGGTGATCAAGCTCACGCTGCAACGGCTCATCTGAAACAAAAAAAACGGAGGGGATTTTTAGTTAATGATATAATGCTCCAGTTGAACGAAGGGTTTTGAAAAATTTCCATTTTTCACAAAATGGCGGCCGTTAAAAGTCAAAAGTGTTTTTTTGACCAAAATATCAGTTCCATTTTTTGCTATTAAAAATAAAAATAATTATCCAAAAAAAAAATCCTTCGTTCATACGGAGGACTACCATGTATAGAAGAAGTGATATAAATTTCAACCCGATCGGTAAAGCCGTTCTCGAGCTACAGTGATCACCGACTTCAAAAACATGGTTTCGAGAAAAACGCACTTGAAGTCCGCTACCTGCTTACCTATGGCTCAGACACGACGTGCTACAAAGTCTTGTATTTCGGCGAATAATGGTCCGATTTACATTTACCTGGGCGGAAAATGTTCGTAAGAGATTCTACTTTTTGAAAATGAAATTAAAAAAAAATCGATTTTTCGAAAATTCTAACTAGGTCTGTCCCGTTAAGAAAGATATTGGTCAGCTGTCATATGTACGATCGATTGAATATCACCACACTGAACGACGAAATGATTTTTTTTATAAATTTATCCATAAAATTGCTCATACGTCCCGCACTTCCTTATGCCAAAACATCGTTCAGACTTTCCGCTGGCTCCGTACAGAGGAAATACGAGTCGTCGTAACCAATCGCAACTCGTTGCTTCCGTCGCCGGAGACCGGCTTTTGTGGAAATGGGTTTTGATGGGCATCAAAAGGCCTTTGTTTGTATCGTCTGAGCGCATATACAGACACTGCAAATTCTTGAATGTAGTAGAATCGAGCATAATCCTAAGCCTGTGCAAAGTTTTTTCTCAGCAATTACGTAACCAATCGTGCTGATTTTAGGCTCAATCGAAAGAGCATCGCTCAATTAGTTAAAAGTTCGCTTTTCAAGCCGCTAAATGACTCCTAGGCTCTACAATTAGCGAAAACGTCATAAAATGTTTACCCCCACCACCGCGAATCGCCTTGTTTCGAGATAATATACACTTGGCGAGCCTCGGGCCAGCAGACGACAGAGCTGTCAATGTACTTGTCCCGAGACTCTACCGAGTCTCTTGATATATATTAGGGTGATGCAAAAAAAATCGATTTTTTTTTCTTAAAGTCGCAAGTGATTATGTCAATACTTCATGAAAAAGTAATTCTCTCCCAATTTAGGCCTTCTAAAAAAATGTTTGGAGGTTGGACCAACGATATTTAGATATTTTTTTTCAATTTTAGCGGAAAATCATGATATAAAAGTATTGATTTTTTGATGTCGTAACAAAAATTGTTAGTACTTAATAAAAAGTTGATCTCTCAAAATTCGAGTGTAAAAGGAAAAAAAAGAAGCCGCCCCAGCAGCTTTTCTTAATTTTTTTTTTTCAATTTCTCGTAAACATAGTGATATCAAAAATGGTTCTCTTAGTGTCGCAGGTTGATATATTAGCATTTCATGGAAAAGTTATTCTCCCAAAACTTGAGGCTTCTAAAAAATTTTTTAGAGGTGCCTCCAGTGATGTTCAGATATTTTTTCATAATTTTGGCTGAAAATTATGATATTTAAATGTGATTTTGTTTATGTGACAACTAAATATATTAGTATTAAGTAAAAAAGTAATTTTTGCAAAATTTCGGTCTTCTAAAAAAATTTTTAGAGGAAACTCCAGCGACTTTGAAATATTCCTTTCTGATTTCAGCTAAAAGCCGTGATATAAAAATTTGATTTTTTCGTGTTGCAAGTAAATGCGTTAGCACTCTACCGAAAAAAAATTTAGAAAAAAAAATTATAGTCGCTGGGTGTGACCTCGAATAAATTTTTTACTATGCTCAATATTTGGGAGAATTACTGTTTCATGAAATTCTAGCATATAAACTTGGATACACAGAAATTTACTTTTTGATATCACGATTTTCACTCAAAATTATAAGAAAAAATTTCTAGAAGGCACCGGAGGCACCTCTAAAAAATTTTTTAGAAGATCAAATTTTGCGAGAATAACTTTTTCATGAAATGCTAACATATCAATCTGTGATACAAAGAGAATGATTTTTTTATATCACGATGTTTACGAGAAATTGAAAAAACAAATTAGAAAAACTGCTGCGGTGACCTGTAATTTTTTTCTTTTCAACTCAAATTTTGAGAGAATTTACTTTT